>JANZXR010000009.1:1826214-1846201 GCA_027575705.1 Erythroxylum echinodendron
TTTCGGTTATACATTATGTTGTGTTATGGTCTTTCCGCAGTGTATTGTGAATACTTTGGGCCATACGCGTTCCAACATATAATAGCAGATAAATACAATATAATCCACAGGCAGAAATTTACTAACTCATCTAGGTAAAATTTTCACAACGATCCCAACTAATGCATTACTTAATACTCTACTAAGCTTATGAATGGGTGTTTTCAAGAAACAAAGGTCAAGGCTCAATGGGGATAGCAAGGGATAATACAAAGAATAGGTCATTTAAGTAAATGTTAACACAAAAGGGCCTTAATCTTCTCTATTAGCATCCATCTAATAGACTCAAACCGATTCAAAACAAGTTCTGAAGGTAATAACCTAAGGAAGTATCACTCAACAAAGAAATAAAATCTATAGATGGAGTCATATGGCTCAATCCTCACTTTGGCTTAAATGAAAACTCATTATGTATCTCTACATTACCTCATTGGTCAAATATCAATTTGTGACTAAGCTTATGTAACTAACTACTTTTCATCACTCTATATGGCTCACTTTTTACTCAAGTAGCCTAATCCGAGTTCAAGCATGCATTCAATCTAATTCCAACTAGCATGATAAAATCTCATGGCAATATTCATTGGAATGATTCAAATGCGGTTCCATTGTTGACACAAAGCACATGATATGCCTAAACATGCATCCTATTTAACAAAATGAAAATAGTGCAATTAAGAAAGTCAATGTCACCTCCCCACACTTAAAGTTCACATTATCCTCAATCTGACAATTCAACCACCAAATAAGGGAAAATGACCTCAAAACCAAACAAAAGAAATTAAAACAGACAAATGACATCAAACAAAACAAAAATAACAGCAAACCAAACAAGAGAAAATGACATGAAACGCCACAAAAAATGACATTAAATCAAAAGAAAGGAAATGAGATGAAACTAAACAAAAAATGAAATTAAATCAAACAAAAGAAATAACAAAATTTAGAAGAAAAAAGGGTAAGAAAAGCTTATTAAGATGATGGTGGAGAAGGAGCTTCAAAATTGTTCCTCCGATATAAATTGAGGAACCTCTTCTTCAGGCTGTGTTGTTCCTTATGGATTAGCCGCATTTAGGTGCCGAACTCATTGAGTTGGGATGTCATTTGTTGTTGGTTGGAGGCCATCTGGTCGAGGATTTGGTGAAATAGGTCGACCTCCGTTGGTGCACTCGGTTCCTCCTCCACTGCTTCCTTTTCTAGCTCTAGGATTGCTCAGGATATGGAGGGTCGGGAAGCGGCTGTACTAGTGCCCCACCTGTTCCTCACTGCAGTCTGCATCTGAAGATTTCGATGTTGTTGTGCGTAAATTCTCTATATTAACATTATAAAATACACCCAAAGTAGATGCAATATGAGACATCCCAAAACACGGGCTCTTTTTATTAACAACACTCACTACTATAAGGTGTATTGATTTTAACTTTTCGATTCATGCACCATAAAAGAAAAGTTCTTTGGCCGAGCATTTATTGCTTTCAGTCTTATTAAATACAGTTAAACACATAAATTTGTGTAACAGTAAATGCTTGGCACTTTGGATTGAAGAATTTGGTACATTGCATGAGTCAAAATGTTCTTCACTCGTGAGAGTTCCCAATAAGAATCGACATCAAAATCAGCGTGATCATCTAGAATTTTTGCATTCTACAAATTGAAAATTTCACACATGATAGTATAATCAAGTTTTAAAATATTTCCATCTAACTAAACCAGAAAACATCCATTTTAGGGTCATACCGGACTGTTATGAAAAACTCTAAAGTTATAGTAGAGTAAATAGGTACATCACACCGAACAAACCTGTTCCAACCTATGTCTGTAGCTAGTTGCTCAAGTTTTTGTCTCACTCCTATGTTTTCTAATAATTTAAAATCAAAATAGTGAGGAGTGACTATTTCTCTAGCCCTAAGGTCTTGAAAACACGTACCTTCTTCCTCCGAATAAATCAGAAACGGGGCCTGATAAGCTGCCGCTAAATCAAACTTCCCTTTCCTCGGAACTTGCAAATGGAGTTCATCAACTAGCTTCCAAGCCATCATCTTCCTTGGTACCATTGTAAGAAGAGAACTTGCTAAATAAGAGAGATGAGTGAATTTGATTTTTAGAGAGAGAGCAAAATCTTACCTAAATCCTTGTGTTTTTGAATGATTAATGCATGAAAAGAAGCAAAGATTGTAAGATTAATGAAAAGAGTTGAACAAAATACCAAGAATCTAGAGGAAAATAAAGAGTTTTAGAGAGTGGGAGAAGAGAATTTCATGGGTTAGAGAGAGGAGTGAAATTTTGAAGAATGGGGTGAAAGAAGAGAAGGGGAGGGAAAGTTAAATTTCCTTCTGGATCAAATTCCCTCGATCGTGGGAATTAAATATCCTTCTGAATGGACCCTCAATTCCCATGATTGTGGGATTTCTTTCTAGAAAGTTTCTAGAGAGATTTCCCACGATCGTGGGTTTTCTCTCCAGAAAGTTTCTAGAGAGATTTCCCACAATTATAGGAATCACTCACTCCAATTCCCATGATTGTGGGATGAGATGATTCTCACGATTCCAAACCTTCTTCCAAGTTCAATATTAGTTCTCCATGATCCTACAACCTACAAACCCATCAAATTAATATTATCGTCAAGAATTTTGAAAAGAACACAAGTTGAAATTAAAAAAAAAAAACTAAATTAAGCATCAATCAACCTTAATTCAAGCACAATCATAACTGTATAAATCAATCAAACAAACAAACAAATAAACAAAATCAATCAAAAGAAAATAGAATTACATAGGTTGCCTCCTATGCAGTGCTTCTTTTAATGTCTGTAGCTCAACTCTCCTTTTTGCTTAAGGCGGTTCAAATGACTGGTACGGTGGCAGTGTAAAAGATCTCAAACTTTGTATATGAGCCAACCTGGTATGTACTCCACCTTCTTTATTATTTTCCTTCCTACGCCTTCTCCTACACGATTGTTTCTTCCTGAATGCATACCCAGGGTCTTTAATATCTTCCCATCCTCTTTAGATTTCAGATTCCTTAATATCCATTGGGGTTAAGGGAGAATGATAGTCTTTCTTGGATACCTTGAAAGTTAATTTCTCCTTTCCAACTCTCAGTGTTAATTCTCCTCCATCCATGTCAATTATCGAATAAGAAGTAGCTAGGAACGATCACCCAAGAACCATCGGTGTTTTTGCATCTTCTCTAATGTCAAGTATGTAGAAATCTATGGGGAAGATACATTTATCAATTCGTATGTGCACGTTCTTAATGATTCCCTTCGGCTGATGCACTGTCCTATTGGCCATTTTCGCCAATATTTTAGTGGGCTCTGGCTCTCCTAAACCCAACTTCCAGCTAAACGCTTAGGGTATCATGTTGATACCAGCTCCTAAATCCGCAAATGCCCTAGCTATCTCAATCTGATTTATACTGCACGGAATGAAGAAATCCCCTATGTCTTCTTTCTTTGGTGCTATGTGTGGACTTCTTTCTGATATGTGCTCGTTGACCTCTTTCTTCACTGGTTCCGTTAACATGAGCTTTGTTTGAAGTTGATTTGTTATATCGGTCACCTTGCTTAGCTCAACCTCCTTAGAATTCCTCAATGCTCCACTTGAAGATGAATTTCCTTAAGCAAAAATTTAATGTGGAAGTCTTAGTTGAAGTTCCCTAATCGGCTCGCTTACTAGTTCATTCGGAAGGACTTCCAAAACTTTTTGTTCTTCTCCTTTGACTTCGTCTTTCCCCTCATGTTCACTTTCTTGTTTCTCTGTCCAAGTGAGGGCCATGATTCTTTCCTTCGAGTTGACCTCGGTGTTGCTCAGTAGGCTACCTACATTTCTTGAAGATAACACGTTAGCGAGTTGACCTACTTGAACCTCCAAGTTATAGATTGATGAGGCATGATTCTTCACGATTTGGTCGAATTTCGCTTCCATCCGCTTCTGGCTTTCTTCCTAGCTAGCAAACATCCTCTTCTAATTATCCTCTTGAGTTTCCATTTTAGACCCCAACACTTCCATCATCCCGTCCATCTTACTCTCCATCGCTCCAATTCAATCTTGTTGGAATCTAAGCAATCTTTATGGTCTCGCTTGGCCACCTACATTGTTTTTACTCCAAAAGAAATTTGGATGAATACCGAATTATTAGTATTGAAGTACAAGTTGTTACCTCTTTGCGGCTGGCCTAGGAAACTTACTTGTTCGGTACCACCGACACCTAATAGGAAACACTTCGCTGAACCATAATTGTTCTGCCCAAACAGCTCACATTAAACTTGCATCACCTTCACTATAGAGGATGATGCTCCTTGCATGTTGTCAGCTGCTACGTAAGAGTTGTGATCTGAGCCTACAAAGTATTAACATAGTCAATAAGTATCGTACCTTTTTGTTCTTTCTGTCTTTGTCTGCTCCTCTTGCTCGACTACATGCAGCTGTTACTCGCCAACTCTTTCAAGAGATCATGAGCTACTTCCATAATCTTCCTCATTAGTGAACCTCCAGCTACTGCTTCGATGATTTCCTCCAATGCTCGGATTCTCTCCATTATAAAACGTCTGAAGCAGGAACTCTCTCAGAAGGTTGTGATAGGGACAACTTCTCTGCAAGTCTTTAAATCTCTCCCAAGCTTCATAGAGAGATTCTCCATCGTTTTGTTGGAAATTTGTAATATCCTTGATAATACTCGTCGTCTTCGTTAAGGGGCAATACTTGACGAGGAATGCTTAGGCAAGCTACTTCCAAGTCGTTATCTGTCCTGAATTTAACAAGTTGTACCACACCTTCGCTCGATCTTTTAGCGTGAATGAAAACAATCTCAACTTCACTACATCGTCAAAAATTCCGTTGAAACAAAAAATGTCACAGATCTCTAAAAAATTTACGATGTGGGCGTTCAGATTCTCATTGGATAGCCCATAAAACTGCACACTATTTTGTAAAATGATGAGGAACGTCGGTTTTATTTCGAAATTATTTGCTTGAACCACTGGTCTCGCAACTCCTTGAGGAATAAATCCTAGCCTTATGAAATCTATCAGAGTCCTCTCTGGTCCTACTTGCTCTCCTTCTTCAGCCATATTTTGTTGTGAAAAGTTAGATACTTTGCCCTTCTCAACAATCTTTCGTGTCTCTTGATGTCTGAAAATTCGTCTTCACTAACTTCTTTCGTTCTTTCCGTGCTCCTTATATTCATGCACCTACAATTGCTTAAGGAAAGTATCAAAATTCTTAAATCAAAGTACTCTAAATTAACCAAGATACTAAACAATCAATCCCCGGCAACGACATCAAAAACTTGTTTGCACGTAACTATGCAACACAAACTAATCGTTTTATGCTCAAAAATTGCAAGTGAATGGGTTGTGACTTGTAGTTAAAAAGCGGATATCGATCTCATAGGGATTGATACCTAGACACCACTTAATTCAGACAAAAGTTTGTTTAAGATACATCTATAGGTCGCCAACTTTCGGTGTACAATCTTACACAAATAATCTTACCCACTCTCTCGATTTGTTGCAAGATAACAAATAAAATCAACAATCATCAAAGACACTTTCATTTAATTCAATAAAATAGGAGTTTTAACAAAATAGTTCAAAAGCAATCCTTAAAACTAAATAAACCAATCATGGTCTCCATAACATCATCAACATTCAAATAAACCATTTTATGAAGAATAGAACAAGTAAAATTAACAGAAAATTGAATAAAGAAACTCCTTCTCTTCTTTGCCAAAATCTGTAAATTTTGGTGTTGATATGCTATTTTCCCCAATCTTGATAATAATCCTTGACTTCAATCCTTTCTTAAAGCTAGAAACATGTATTCTTTACTTAAGGATGGTATTTTTACAGAAGGGTTTCGTCCTCCTCTGATGATGGAGGCTTAATTATTCTTTAATATTCCCAAAATCCTAAGTTTAATGAAGCCTTGCATTATGACTCGGATTATAATTGCCACGATCGTGGGAATTTGCAAAAGATAGACTCCTCTTTTCTTTTTCTCTTTGATCTCTAGCTCAATCTCCAAGTTGCTCCATCTTCCCTCCTACATAAAAATAGTCAATTGTTACCCTAAATTAACATCAAACATAAAAGAACAACAATAGAAATCAAACTAAATGAAAACATATAAAATGAATCCTAAACTACAACAATAATCAACAATTATGCAAGAAAACACATGCTAATTACTTAGAAAAACATAGACTAATGCACAACTATCGAAGCAGCCCCAGGGAAAGATAGAAAAACCCTAGTTCTCTTATACCATGTAGTTTTAAGGAATAAAATTATTTTCTGCTTCGTATTAAAAGGTTACAGAGCTATAGTATAAATATAATGTAGAAATCACCTAAAGAAGGAAACTACTAACTAGGAAACTGAATAAATTAATTTACAGCTATACCTACTCACTAATTATAGAATATTTCCTTTCTTTTTATATATAAATTGACACTAAGCTTTATATATGATTTAATGCCCTTTGGCACAATCTAAAAGATCGTAGATCCTCTTTTTTCCTTTGGGGGAAAGATATGGTCTTTGGCACAACTGTACACCCTGACCATCAATCCTTCTATTTCCTCTTATGACTAACATATGGTCTCTAGTCAAATTGTGGCTTAGGCCATGTTGCTCTTTGAATTTTCTTTAATGCCACAAAGTCTCTTCTCAAACTGTGTTTTATGTTATGTCTCTTCATGCATTTGATCCATATAGGATATAAGCTAGATACGAATATAGGCAAGATTGTCTTCCTCTAAAAATTGAAATTTTCTCCATTTTTTCCTCGCAATATCCTTCTACTCTTATTTAATCTCATCCCGAAGCCAATAAATAATAATTCTAAATTTCTCAATTACGTTACTAATTCAAATAGCTACTACCACCACTTTTTAAATTTAAACCTTTTTACTTAGGCTAAAGCCAACATAATAAATTTATTTTTGCTCACTTTATTTATATTTTGCTTTTATATTTTTTTTGGTGAGATACTAAAATGTTTAAAAAAGAATCCATTTTTAACTCATTCCTAAATTATATATAAAAAAGTTTCATTACACAAATTAAGCATCCACTTTCAAATTATTGCATCAAGTTAAAATTGAGTTAGTTTTTAATGCTTATATCCATTTACTTAAATTAATTGAGTCACAAAATAATCCAACTCCTAATGAATCATCATAATTATTCTTCTTTCATTGTAAAAACTCTAGAAATTATTGCATTTTGATGAAATTAATTCACTATAAAAAAACATGGCTTACAAACAAGTAGTTTCAAAAACAAAATCTTAAAAAATGTACAAATCTTATAGTAATGAAAAGAAAAGAGAACAAGAGCTCCCTCTTCCGTTAATTTGTCCTTGTTTCCATCTTCAACAGGCGTTGTCGACGATAGTAGAGGTGACTCTGAAAACCCTATTTACTAAAGGTAGGGGAACAATTGATGTTTCATCTATCTTAACCTCTTGTTTATGCGGGACACTGTTTGTACTCTCAGTCAAACCTCACAATGTAGACTTCTTCTATACAGTATGGCCGCTAGAATCAAGTAACTTGTCTTCCTCAGTTGTGACTTCGTTCATCTGAAGCTGGATATTTCCCTTGGATGTCATTTTATTCCATTCTTTTTCAACACGGAAGAACACCCACTGGAAGCGGCGGAATATCTCCAAGGCAGCGATGGTGAACACGGTAAGGTAATTATGGCGGAGATGAGCTGACAACTTGTATGTCCATGTGCATCGCAGAATTAGATTGCTTCCTATCACCCAAAAGTACACCTGCAGTTCCAAATTTACAGTTACTATCGTGAAATGTCAAGTGTGCAGCCATTGATCATAGTAATCAAAAGAGACGTAATCTAACCAGTCGGTCCAGATGCTTGGCAAAAGGTGTTATACTAAGGATTTGGAACTAAATGTAAAAGGCCATTTCAGAAAGTAGGCCCATCAGTTGAAGAATGACGTTATTAGGTTGAAAAGATTGTTTTTAAGTGCATTAACTGTTTTCACCAAGCTTAAATGCCTCAATTATATATGTAAAATAACTGTAGGCAAGTCCAAAGTGAATAGTCCACAGGATATCAATTCTTACCCATTTCCTCCCATATAATAAGTAAGAAAAGAGACTTGGCCTGTTAAATTTGAAAATCCGAGTGAAGCCACTGAAAAAGAATTAAAAGAATAAAAAACTGGTTATTTAGCAGGCTCATCAGCAATTGTTGTCGAAGATATGAAGAAGGGCTTCAACAATGCTTAAAATGAACATTATAAACGGTGTAAACCTTAACCAAGTAAATTAAAACTGCACAATAACGTAAATGCATATTGATAGCTATGGAAAAGAAAATATATAATTCCAGAAAGTCAGCAACCATCTGCTTAAAATTCTCAGCAGGAGAAGAACATTCTATATCGAAATCAACATGCCCTATTCAACGTATCAAGTTGTGTAACTTCAGAAAATCCAACTTTTTAATATGTAAATGTGCATCATCATCTACGATATAGTCATCATGTTATTTTTGTGAGACAGTAGAAAAGAAATTGATATACCTCAAGTCCCAATCTCTAGTCACATCCCAGTAGAATGAATAAAGTGAGTTCGAAACACTTGACAGAAGCCAAAGAGGTCTATAGAAGCTTGTCCACCTATCAGGGAAGACATGATATTTAAGGGCTGAAAGAAAAATCACTGGCACTGCGGTCGAATATTTTAAAGCTGAAACCATAAGCAACTTGTGTCACAAAACTTGCCTCATTATTATGGTAAAAATAGCCTCGTAATCTCATAAGCCCAAGTGGACAACAACAATAATGACATGATTGTAAGGTATCAATATTCCAAGATCACCGAGGAAGAAATTAGTAACAAAAGGAATCAATAAGGAGCTAAATATTGAGAAAAAACAAGATATAGGACTCCCTACATCAGACTTAGACAGAAAACCTAAACATTCTAAAGGCTAGCATCAATTTCAACTCATCTATCAAGAACAAAAAGAATTTGGGAAGTTTAATAAAATTTTACGAATTTAATGTATCTCACATCAACCCACTATAATTCCCTCAAGATTTCTGAATACCAAGAAGAAACTAACTTGATATGATGAAGTTCTGTGGAAACTAATTATGCTGATCCAAAATTCTTAAACCATTGTAATTTCCAAAAAAAAATCTTAAGCAATTGTAGCTTTAAGCTGGCTTCTGTTCTAACCAAGAGCAGTTCATCCCAAGGTAGGATCAGGTCCCAGCAGCTATTTTCAGCTACAACCCTATGATGCAATAAGATACCAATTTGCTTTCAAGATATTTGACAAGCAGTTGCAGTGCTTCCCACAAAGTTAAAAGGAATGAGAGGTGAGAAAGTCGGAATACAAACAAAAGAAGAAAGAATGCAAAATAAATTGCCAAAGTGGTCATACCATTAAAAAGAGCGGTTTTCTCCCTTGTATCCTTGTATTGTCGAAGACATTGGAAAAGTCGAAAAACATAGGGCAAAACAAGAACAAGAGGGATTGCAACACTGTGACTGCCACACACAGAATCAGCTTCAAACCATGCAATTGTGGCAACCTGCAGTACTTGAACGGATGTAAGTAACATGAGATAGACACACCAAGTGATAATTACTCGGCATGATTACGGTGAAGCAAGGAAGTTCGACACACAAGGCTACTAAACAAAAACTGTATTCAAACTCGTCTCAACTAGGGTTATCATTGCATTTAGTTCCTTTACATTCAAGATGACACTGAGCAATAGTAAATCAAAATGAGCCTACGGCACATCATTATTTTACATGAAGCAGAACAGAGTTTCAAGTTGGGATCAAGGTGCCTAACATCAATTATGAAGCAAATCCACTGGCAAGTAAGCATTACGAGATGAGATTAACCTGGCGATGCAACATCCGGCATACTGAACGTTCCAGATCTGAGAAAACCTATAGAAAAGTAAAACTTCTTAAGTAAAGAAAGTATAGCAGAGATATGTACAGAAAAACAACGGTAAAAGAAATTTTCTCACAGGGAATAGGGTTTTATTATTTCTATTAGTAGTCATGCACTCTAAATCTTTTACGACTTGATATATATATTTATTTATATATATATTGAAGGTGGCCAAAGAAAATAACAAACAAAAGAAAGCCTCAACAATTCAAAGAACTGATAATCATGTCTATCTAATTTGAAAGCAGGTAAAGTTATACAAATAACAAAAGAAATCATGATGCTTCACCATAAACATGGACTAATATTGTATGGACTATTCTCCAACACTTATGAACTATGAAACTGAGCAGACTTCAGATGCATGGTGAGTTTAGCAATTTAACCACTTGAACCAAAATCATCAAGTCTCACATTCTAGAACTGAACAAAAACAACAAGACCTGAAGTCATCTACAAATTGTGAAGTCATCCCATAGCCTTGATAGAAAGACCATTTTAACAAAAGTAATGATGTCATGGATGGTCACAAGGTCAAAATAACCTGATTGATCCACTGTCACGTCTCAGTTATGCCAAACATCGAAAATGGTCTCAAAACTTAATGACTACAAGTAGACAAATGAGATACCTTTGCCATGGAAGTCAAAATATCAGCTACAAAGAAGTCAGAAAAAGTAATTGCCTGTGACAAGAATAAAAATACAGATAAGATACAGAACACAAGTAAATGAGTTGCATCAAATAGATCTCAGCAATCATGTAATTGTCATTTACTATGGTACCAAGCTCCTCATAAGAATGTTGTGTTCAATACTCAATCTTTACATCTTTTACAGTGCCTAATAAGTCGAAATTAATGGCATATTCATACTTTATTTGCTACAGAATCTAAGGAGATTGAGCAATCAAGTTCAGCAAATAATAATTTAAGCAGATTAGAGCTACCCTATTCACAGTATTATCAATAGTCTTTTGTTTCAAACATGGAGTTGATTGTTGCAATAACTCTTTACAGACAAAACCATTTTGAGTAAAAGAAACCATAATTCTGCTATCTTTGCAGCAAATTAATGTTTATGGCAGCTGATTAACATCCACAAACATTTAAACATGATGGGTTCTACTTATCAAAAAACACTTAGCAAGAGTTATGATCCCTCAACATGAAAGCAACCTACCAAGGTCATTAGAAAATAAAATATTAAATTCTTGCCTTATGTATAATAATCCATTTGAAGGATTAAAATGGTCAAAAGCTTGCAGAAATTTGCAGGCAAATAACATTTGCTAAGAATGTTATAAACTTACCTGTAGAGGGACGACTATCCGCCAAAGAGTTCTTAAAAGGTAGTAGCGGGAAGGCAAAAAAAAGATATCAAATGGAAATATTAACACCATCACAATACCAATGTATAAGAGAACCTGTAACAAAGGAAACTTATTAAAACACAAGTTCCAACATCATGACAGTAACAAAAAAGTATGAAATCTATCAAAGTGCAGCTATTATGTTATTACAATGATATCGACATAGTATTTAGAAACAAATCTTTTCAAATTCAAATATGTATTTTGTAGGATATTAAAACCCATCTGTTATCGTTTGTCTTCAATTAAATTGTTAAAACTTGTCAAAGATTCTTCCTTTTTCTGTGTTGGAATTAATAATTTCATCGATCCTATACCACCAACCATCTGACTCAAATCTTCAGAAACCACTTTGTTCCTTCGATTTAAAAGTGAGGGGATACATTGTCTTGCAATTCAAGGCAAAACTTAGCAATATGTATCAGTTAATAAAACATATCCACGATATTTTGTATAGGATAAATGTGTCGCAGCATACAACTTTACAATCCATCTCCTTTCAAAAATACTGCAGGGAGACATAAAGCTTTTCAACATGTCTCCTTCATGGTGCAGCTTGTTCCACATATATTCAACTAATAAACAATTGAAGAGGATGGCATCGACTATCAAACGAAGCAACAATAAACTCTCCCATTCCATTTCCTAGAGCTAGAAAAAATGAAAAGTGAAAAAGGAACATAAATTACTAAAAGGCATCAATATATCTACATTTTGCAAATAAAGAACCTAGCATTTTACTCTGAACCTGAATAACATTGTCAATTATTCAAGTCAAAGAAAACAAAAACTTCAAGATTATATATAAAACAAGACATTGACATTTAGAGATCATAATCATTCACAGCTTATAAGAGCATCTATTATACTGGTTGGGATGCAGCCAATGAAACTTCTCCATGAGAGTAAAGGTAAAGATAAGAAGTCATGCTAGTTGGAACGATGATAGTCATCCATGTAGCAACCTACAAATATTTGGAAAAAAAAAAAATCTCAACGAAAGCATATTGGACAACGGCAATGAAGAATTAAAAAAAACCATAGAGATGACAATATTAATTATCAGAAATACAAAGAAAAATTTACATAGCAGAGAATATGTAAACAATGAAGAGAAATAATGAATTGGCTACAAAATACATTACCTTCCATATTTCTGTATGGGTAAGATGATTCTGGTCGAGATCAAAGATTTTGGCATAACTGACAGTAGAATGAGAGAAAACCCATAAATTAACTCCCCAAAGCCAAACAGTCATAGTCTGCAGCATCAGATACAGATGGAAATTATCTCTTGTACATGGAAAACATGGAAGTATAGACTAAGACATCAAGTTTCATCAATTAGAAAAAGTAAACAAAGTACTAACCACAAGAAGAAGAGGATTGTAATACAGAAAAGCTTCATAAAGAAAACGATCCCTCAAATCAGCATCCATTCTCATGACGGAATCCCAGCCAACCTGCAACGTTTAATTGTAACCCGTTGATAAGTTGCAGTCAATTAAGGCATCACACTTGTCATCAAGTTTATGATATACAAAACAACTTGAGCTACCAAATGGATAGATATTAGCTAACCTTACAGCAAATGAAACCCCAGATGAAGAATAACAAGACCTGGAAGATTAAGACCTTATTTAGTATCTTCAAGGGCATAAAAAATTGAGGTGAAGAGATTGATTAAGGAACATTCTTTTGAAATAAAATCGAAAGTACTCCATACCATCATTACATTGCCTATTCTAAGCAGTCAAGAATATTATACTGTCTAATCTGCTATTAGAATTTAGGAAATGTATCACAAATTCTGTCTTTAAATAAGACAAGAGAATGAAAAGAAGCTATTAGCAATAGAAATTTTGAGGAAGCCTCATCTCTTCCAGCTAAGAAGAATAATCCACAATGATCAAAAGACAAATCACATAATTGCAAAGTGAAAGATAAAATATCAGGCAAATCATTAAGAACGGAACCTTAAATCGCCACAAAAATATTGGTGATGGCATCATTATCACGGCAGTACTTATTGGTGTACTCGCAATCTTCAAATCAATAGATTCCAGCGGAGACGAGAAACCTTCCTCCACACCATTTCCCGATTCACTACCAGCTGTGCAAAACAATCCACAAGTGTTAATTTAGCATGCACATTCTACACTCCATAACTAATCAAGGAAACCAAAAAGGAAACAATAAAGCAAAAACAATCCAAGGACACCCGCATCACGGAAAAGGTAAAAGCATGATCATATATGTTTTTCTACCAAGATCAGAAACAACAGGTCGGCTACCAGACTTCCTCAAATGCGGGCTATTGTTAGGCGCTATCACTTGACTTCCGAACATAGATGTAATCTCCAGATATTGTTGCACACTCTACCTATACACCCTACAGCCTGTACCCACCAATGGAAATGCAAATGTTGCACTAATAATTTCAATAAACAGAAAATAAGAACAGGATGCTGAAAACCCATTTTGATAAACCGATAAATTAAGAGAAAAACATAATGCAAACAAAAAAATAGCAGTCCAAAGATACTCACAGTGAAAGATATAGAGTGGAAAGAAAAGGGCAGATTCAATGTGCGTTTATGGGGATGCGAACCGTGATTAGGGGGTTTCACTAGACCACACCCGCCTGAGATAGATAGATCTCTACTCTGGCTCTTGATGTTGCGTTGAGTGAGGAATAAGGAAGAAGAGAAAGGAAAATGAAAATTGGGGAATTCTTAAAGGACCAAACTGCAAAATTCAATGAAATTGTAATAAATAATTAAATATGTAATTGTTTGTGCTACGGCGACATTATCGGTTTCATGTTGACAAAAAAACCTGAATTGTGTAGGTGAAAGGATGGCCAGGTCTTTATCGTAATAAATTAAATAAATTTGTTGAACACAACTTTCTTCACGGGATTATAGATCAAGGCAATAAATTTTTTTTTAATTTAGGGAGTGCTTGGTTCATGCTTTTGAAAGACGTCAAAGAATGAAAAACATCTATTGGCAAAATATGTGAGAAATAAAAGTTACTATGATTGGGGTAAGTTTTAATGTTATAAACTCTTAATATCCTGTAAACGCACGGTTTGTAATATAGTATTAAAGATATTGATCTCACGAAGAAGGGAAGTAGTTTAATCCTAAGATCTAAGGTTAGAAAAACTATATATTAACTAGAAATAAACAATGCCATGGAAATTAAATACGAGAATTGAATTTAACCAATTAAATTAGAAGTTAAACACAAATGAATTAACAATTGAGTAACAAGCAAGCACAATGGAAATTAACCAAAGAATTTACCAAGTTATGAGAAAGAGGATTTTAGCTATCATTAATGCTAACTTAGCCGATTATACGTTAATAGGGTCTAGACGATTCTAAGGCTGATTACTCTCTCTCGAGTTATAACCAGTAAATCCTAAATTATAAACGCTAATCAAATTATGAAATTTACAATTTCTCAATTCGCAAATTATCTAAATCCCTAATTAGATCTAAAGCACTCTAATAAACTATCGAGTCTCATATAGTATTTCTCTCCGCACAATAGATCTAAAGTACTCTAATAAACTATTGACTCTCACACGAGATTTCTCTCTGCACAATTACCAATATGATTAGCTACAGGTTCTATTGAACTGCTTAACTATCATTAATCCAATCCAATCATTTTTTATCCGGTTCACCCTCTCAATTTATTACCTAATTTGCAAGAAATGCAACAAATCACAATTCCCAATTCAAATAACACAAAATCAACTTGGATAACATCAAATCAAAATAAAATCCCGAAAGAGAGTTAGAACATCATCGTCACTCTACCATGTACCATCATACAACCCATTCCAACTTTATACATGAATAAAATTGAAACAAATAGGAAATAGATACATAGAATGGACAATCTAGGAAGGCTGTAGTGTCAAAAGACCTCATGATCTGGGAGGCACGTCGAGATCTCTTCTTTTTCCTCCTTCCTCCTCTCTTTCTTTTCCTCTTTCTCTCTTCAAGGTCTCCAAAAGCAGCTGAATGAAGAGTCCCCTTTTTCTGCTCACCACCTATTCTTCTTCTAGGGTTTTCTATTTAAGGTAACCTAAGGTCTTTTTCAGGGTTCGAAAAGACCAAAAAGTCCCTCAAAAACTTAGAGTCTAGAAGTTTCCTCACATTTGTCTTGATTAAGCTCTCTATCACGATCATGGCATGCAAGCCACGATCGTGGGCCAATCCTGGTGCTTCTGTCACAATCGTGGCCTGCTTGCCAAGATCATGAGCTTGTGTTATAGCCTGAGTTTCCTTCGAAACTCCTTCATTATTTGATATTAACTCTGAAATACTAGCAAACATATCAAGGTACCTTAAAAGCATAATATTTAAGCTCAAAAGCTTGTACTAACCTATAAAACACTTAAATAATTAACAAACTAACATAATTCTAGCCTAAACACATACTAAATGATCGAATTAAAGGCGAAACATATATCAAACTATGCCCTAAAATACGATGCAATTTACACTTAACTACTTGAAACTTTTCTTGTCTTTATTCCTACAAAGTAATGGAGAAGATTACCTATACGGTAAGATATCTTGTATTTGTCTAACACACTTCTTGTGTCTAGAACCGAATGTTCAATACTCGTTCTAACATTTATTATAAAATTAAAACTCAATTTAAGATCAATCATTCTTGTGTTTTTAAAACTAAATGCTAGTTTAAAGTTCATTCTAGAAATATGATATTTATACTCAATTAAATATATGTTGCATCAAATACTCAATGAAAAATACACCATCACCATTTATTTCTTTTTAAGATTCTTAATACTACACTTTTTCATATACAATATAATGTATATGATACTACTAATTAAAATGGAATAATGAACCTTTGTTATCTCTTCCTTTTCTTATGGAATATAATGAGACTACCTATTGTTCAAACACTCTCCTGTAGCAATGGGCAAAATAAAATAGTTTACAATCCTGAATATAAAATCATTATGGTATTTGCTTGATATATACAGCTTTTAAAAGTGAGAATGGTCTTTTTGAATGATACTTAGCAATCTTAACTCCAAGATGTATGCAACCTTATCCATATTCTTTTATCTTAAATATGGTTAATAGCCAATTTAATTATTTACTTGACAAACCAATTATTTTCACTAGCTATCAAAATATCATCTTTATATAAAAATAAAATTACATATTTATTGTTGGATGTTTTAACATACACTTAGTGGTCTTTATCAATCATTACTAAAATCATATTACATAATTTTCACGAAACGTTATACCACTAACTTCAAGACTGCTTTAAATAAAAGATTAAATTTGATAATTTTAACATCTAATATTATTGGCACTTCTAAATAAAACCTAGTGGTTATTCCATTTATATTTTTTGATCTAGTTACTCATTTAAGAATGCACCCTTTACATTTATTTGGTTTAGATCAAGATCCATTCCAACTACTAAAGCTAAAATAAGTGAACTTATGTATATGAACTTATATCTTCTTATATTCAATCTCTTTTATTTTGTATCCTTTTGATGCTATACATGATTTATATCTATTAAAGCTATATTAGCATTTCACATAACATTTAAGAACTTATTTGTTCTTTATGGATTTATGTCTTTTAAGAAGATTAACCATGTCTTAAACCTATATTAAACTTGTTAAAGTATTCTTCTTCTATTGCTATAACTTATTGGTCTTTAATAAGAACGGATAGAGCATTTTTCACATTTCTCAATTCATAATTTTCTAGTGAAACTATCCTAAAGGTTTTCTCCTTCAATGTTAAAAATTCTTTAAGGGATTAAGCCACTCAAAATATGAGTTTAATTGAAAATTTTGATAAATGTATCTCTCTACTTTCATATTGCTTCCACTTAATTTAGATGATAGTAAAGGAACTCCCGCTGGGCTGTAATTTCCATTACTTCATAAACTAATTCATCATATTTTAAATTGCTCCCACTCGGATGCATTCATCCACTTAATCTCGATTTATTAGAGGATCCTAATTTGGTATCCCATATATAGATAAGTTCTAAACTATCTTTCTTACTTTGGAGAATAATTCTCTGAAAATGTGATATCTTGTAACCCAAGTTTAGTTAACTTATACCCTTTGGAATGTTCAAAATATCTTTTAAAGATACAATTTTCCTTCAATGAACTAATTTCCTATCCTTATAAGAGGGAGTTTAAGTGTAGGTAGCATATCCTTTAGAATTCATATATGATAAATTAGATCTCTTACCTGTCTATAACTTATATAATGGCGTAGTGACTGATTTGATAGGCAGAAGATCAAATACATATTTGGTTGTTAATATCACATCACCCACTAGGTGATAGGAAAATTTATCTGTGCCATTATGGACCTAACCATTTCTAAAAGAGCTTTATTTATCCTCTTTACACCACTATTTTTTATGGGTTTATAGAATAGTCAAATGTCTATCTATTTATTTTGCATCAAATGACCTCTTCAATTGAACATATAAATATTTAATATTCCCAATTAGTTCTTGAAGTCATTATTTGATTTATCTAATTGATTCTTAACTAAATTTATATACTTTTGGAAACAATATAATTCTTCAAATTTTGAAAAGTCAAATAAATATAACTATACTAAGCATAGTCATTGAAAAACATGATGAAATGAGTACCTTTATGTTTCATTCTCACATTCATTTGGCCAGAGATATCTTAATGAATTAGTTGCATTAGCTTACTAACTCTTTATCTTGTACTAAATGGTTTTTGTGTCATTTTTTGGACTAAACAATATTCACAAGTAGACAATTCTAATTTATATTAATTTTTTAGAAAACCATGTTTGACTAATCAATTTATTTGATTTTGTATAATATAATCGAGTTTAGCATACCATAAATTAGCATAGATATTATAAGAAATATCTTCGCATAAAACCATGACCATTATAATTCCAAAAATATTATCCTTTCCACTAATATGGAAATTAATATTAAATCCAAGCTAAATAAAAGCACTAAAAAAAGAATTTTTCTCTTGACAGCTCCTTTTCCTGTACCATTTTAATAAGCCTTATTCTTTATTAGGATTTTAAGAATTATGAAAGGTTTTCTTTTCACTTTTCAATTAGACTCATCATAGCACTTCCTCTTATTTTCATATCCTTAAAAACATGACTTAGCCACATATACCTTAGTGTGTGGCTCAAAAGTTTTAAGACATTCATTTGGTGATAATAGGTGCCTCGTAACATTCTCAATCACCTTAATAATCTTTTGTGGGTTAGGCGTATTTTCATATGCTTCCAACTTATAGGTAAAGATCGTATGACATCTTTCACTTGATGCGTATTTGACAAGATATAACTAACATCCTTCAGTTTACTAAATAGGTCTAATGATTGAGTGTTTGTTGTGTGTAAGTTTTAATATTAACCTCTGATAATCCACAAGCACATGGTTCTTTAACGTAGTACCAAAGGTCGATCCCACAAGGAGAGAGTTAATCTAATCCTAAAATCTAAGGCTAGAAACAATAACAAAAATCTAAAATGCAACAAAACTAGAAACGAGAATTTAATTCAATATGTTGGCCCTGGGTCTCCGTACAGATTTTATGGTGACTAGTTGTCACCATTGCACATTTAGTAGTAACAATAATAATATATATAATATAGTTGGGAATATTGCAATAAAATAAATTATAACATTTAAATTTAATTAAAGACTAGGCAAGGAAAATTCGTGGTGGGATCGTAGACTAATTATAGACATAAAATTAAATTGTTCAAAAACAAATAATTTAATAAAAATAATTAATAAACAATTTATTAAGGGATATCAAATTAAAACAGATAAATAATAATGATTTTTAAATAAAGAAAATTCATAGAAAAGGTAAAATTATTACCCCACAATTTATTAAAAATTTTCCATAACAAAAAAAAACAAAGAGTAATTAATTTGGGTGTAAGAAGAATTAATAGCAATTTAAATTTTGAAAATGAAAATCTTAATTCAAAAGGGCAAAAGTCACGGGTTTGACTAAGGGTCTGTATCAGTGAGCAAGTCACGATCAGTACGATCGTGACTTTGAACAAAATTTAGCCCATCGCAATAGCGCCTCGCTGCGATAGCGATTCGCGGAAATTTTCGGGCTAATCGCGATCGCGATTGTTATGCCCGTGTCGCGATTGCGCCTTGGTCGTGACCACGATTTATATGCCAAAATCGCGATCACGCCTTAGTCGCGATAGCAAATTAGTAAAAAACCGCACAGTCGCTATCGTACCACCTCACAATCGCAATTTTTCCCATTCAGACATCCTTACTTCTAAGCAACATATCTTTCAATACAGAAATCCAAAAATTACAAACTATATACCTTTGGAAAGCTAAGATCAAGACCTACAACTTTTATGAAGACAGTTTTAGCTAATTCCTCTTGTATTGATACAAATTAATCATCTAAACAAAGTTACCATTTCAGCCAAATTCATACTTTATTATACATAAATGCACCCAAACACGGCTACCTTATAAGAGTCATAACTTCTGCATCTGAAATCCAAAAATTTCAATCTTTATAGAGTTAAA
>JANZXR010000009.1:1846301-1865960 GCA_027575705.1 Erythroxylum echinodendron
ACATCTTCTTCACATAAAACCTATCTCTTTCTTCTATCAAAACTAAAGAATAGGAAGGTTTACCTTATTAGCAAAAGGCTTAGCTAAAACTCTTCTTTGTTCCTTTTTCCTTGCTTTCTTCTTCCTTCTTCTCCTTGTTTTCTTTTTCTTCTTCTCTCCTACACGACTCTCTTCCTTTCTTTTCTTAGAATTCACAATTCTTCCCTTCTTCTCTTTTTGTTATAACTCACGTCTCTCCTCTTCTTTGTCTTATTCAATTTAATGCAAATTTTTGTGTTTTTACCATTTTAACCTTTCTTATTCAAGTATTTCCATAACTTCCCTTCTCTGTTTTCTCCTTCTCTTCTTTAATTTCACTACCACACATTCACGTCTCCTCCCTATTTGTCTTATTCATTTAAGACAACTTTCTTGTGTTTTTACTCATTTACCCCTTCTTTGATTAGGAAATTCCTATTAACTCCTTCACTTAATTTTAATTACTTCTTTTAATCCATACCACCATATAAAATTCCTAATATACCATATTAAACTCCAAAAATTCCCAATTCATAAATTTCTAATCTATTTTCATGCTTGATAATTTAATAAAATAGATAAAATAAAATATAAATATAAAAATCCTAGAAGCGGGATCCAACACAATCAATCAACTTAAAAATCAAATACGAATATACTAATTATTAAGTAATTGCAGCAGACCTAAGAATCAACCTAAGGAAATTACCAATTGAGATAACTAACCTAATTGATTATGAATTATTGGATCGTTAGTTCTAGACGATACTGAGGTTTATTATTCTCTGTCGAGTTATAACCATTAATCCTAAATCATAAACCCTAATCAAATTATGGATGTCGAAATCTCTCAATTTACAACCTAACTAAAACCCTAATTAGTTCTGAAGTTGTCTAATAAACTATCGAAAACCTATGCAAGATTTTTCTTTGCACAATTTACCGATTTGATTTAATTCTAATTTCTATTAAATCAAATCAACCAACTCTTGTTAGCCTAATTTAATCATTTTTCATTCGATTCACCCTCCCAATTTATTATCAAATTATACAATCGCAGAATTAAATCACAACAAATCCAATAAACACATAAACAATCAGATTTCATTAATTCAAGAGTAAATTTCTGAAGGTGAGTTTAGAACATCTTCAACATTCTAGATCATATCATTAATTATTTATTCCAATTCCATACAATAATAAAACTGAAATTAAATAGGAAATACAATATGAACAGATGATGGGAGGCAGCAACGTCGAGAAACTCATGATCTATGAAGTACATCAAGTTAGCTTCTTCTCCTTTTCTCTCTTTCTTCTTCTCTTCCTCAATCTCTCGATGAATTCTCTCTAGGGTTTCTCAAGGTAGCTTATGCAAAAGCTTTGTTCTGCCTCTTTTCTTATTCTTTAAATATCTTTTGTGTTCTGAATAGCCCTAGGATTTTTTCAGAGTCTGAAAGGTCCAAAAAATGCCTCGAAACTTGACGTTTTTGAGTGTCTATATGTCTGTCCAATATAAGCCATAATCATAGGTCACATCTGAGCCTTTTATGACCACGATCGTTGGCTAACTCTGGTGTTTCTATCACAATCGTGGGCTAACTCTGGTACTTCTGTCACGATCGTGGACTAATTGTGGGCCGTTGTTTTAGCCCGAATGTCTCCGTAACTTCTCCATTCTTCAATGTTAACCCTGAAATACTAGCAAACACATCAAGGTACTTCAAAAACATAATAATTAAGCTCAAAGACTTATACTGACCCATAAAACACTTAAAACACAAATAATTAACAAACTAACACAATTCTAACCTAAGCAAATACTAATTGATTGAATTAACAACTAAACATATATCAAACTATGCTCCAAAACACGATGCAATTTACACTTATCATCTAACATTTGCTTCATATGCTTCGACATTGAATGCTCCGGCTTCATTTATTCATTTATTTTTTTTCTTATATATGTCAATCTTAGTAGTGAATGACAATAATTTGGTCACTAAGGTGCTACTAAAGTATGTTATTACTATGGACCATATATTGCTATCGCGTAACATCATCACCTATATTATGTGAGTCAAGTAGTTCCCTTTTTACTTAAGATCTAAGCCTCATAATATTTCTTATATTGAGCCATAATTTCTTCCTTAGGAACTCTTATGATTTCATGTAGTGAGTTAAGAACCTCGGCTCTTCTAATATAGATTAGATTTCCAAACTCCAAATTTCTAAATTGACACTATTCAACTTTTCATCTGTATCGAATTAACAACAATAATAACATACTAGTAACAATTATGCTAATATATGGGGTTTGGGGAGGTCCAATAGTACGTAGCCTTACCTTTAACTAACAAAGAAATTTTCGATAGACTTATATGTAAAAAAGAAAGGAAAAAGCTTTTTAAAACGAATTGAATAAAAGAAAAAGAGAAAAGAGAAAAAATAATAATGATAGCTAAATACATAAATAAGTAATTGCATAAATAAAAAATAAGTAAAAGTACAAGTAAAAAAATGATAAAAGACAAAGATAAAATAAAAATAAAGATAAAGATATTCAAAATCAAATTAAAGATAAAAGTAAATAAATAAATAAATAAATAATCAAGAAAGAAAAGAAATAAGTAAAACAAACACGCAATTAAAAGAGAAGAAAGAAAAATATGAAATAAAAGAAATAAAGTAATTAACAAGGGAAGTACTACAAACAAAAGTATTTAAGGTAAATGCAAGATTCAAGAAGCAAAGAAAAAGAAAGAAAAATGTTTAAAAGACATATGAAAAGAAAAAAGTTTCTTTATGAAAAGAGAAGAACCTCTTTATATAAGATCTTTTATCTGAATATTAGTTCATCAAAGTTTCTTATTGAGGGTCAAGTCCTCAGTAAGTTCTTGTAGAACTATATCATGCCTAATCACCTTCTCATAATTTTCCTTAGGTCTTCCTCTTCTTTTCTTATAGTCCCTAAGTAAGACATATTTATTGAATTTTGAGACAATATTCATAGATATAGTAGTATTTTATTCAAACGTATAGTTTTCATAATGACATGTTTATTATATGATTATTGCCATTTTCAATTTATCAGATACATCCTTCTAAATATAAGCTTTAACTGTTTTGTCAATTACATATGAAATCAAAAAGTTACAAAGTTTTCAATAGTCATCCAAATAATAAGTGATCAACAACTATTCACTTTAGTAAAACGTATTTGTTGCAAACATCTTAAGTGTGATATATACATATATATACTACACAACTATCATTAGAAAAGCAAATAAATGTACTAACATCAAATAAAAGTGACTAACTCTCTTTTACTAAATTTATGAAATTTAACTACCCTTATGGAAAATTTAGTTAATTAGGTCTTTAAACAAATGATTGAAGTTCATATCACCTATTAGCTACAATAAATCTTTTGATAGTCAACTAAAACTAAGACCTTTGGTCATTTCCCTTCTTATATGCTCTTCCAATAAAGTTTTTACTATACATGTGTATACAGCCTTATGGGATATTCTACACTTTGATTTGTGCACAGTGCTTCATACTTGCTTAAGTGAGTAGTGAAATCCTTATACTAACAAAAATGAGACCTTGAATTATGTTATGTACTAAAATCATATGCAACATTAGAACTGATCCAAGCACCATTTGACACTAATTTATTTATGCCTTCATAAAATTCTCATGTTTTTGTTGCAGTGCATTCATATTACAATTACGTGTGTTCATTACAACTATTTTGTTGAAACTAATTTAAGAAAAAAAAGTAATTAACACTTTTGAATAATTTGTAATAAATCCCATGATATGAGCTTAAAAATATAACGCTTCTAAGCGTATAAAACTCAATTCCTTTCAAATCAATGTATTCAAGTTAATAAACAAAAAATTGACAAATAATTTAAAAATCAATAAAAGAGAACCATTCAAATATACTAATTATTTGATGAGAAGGGTCATCTACACAAACCTTCAAATAATTGAAAAAAAAATATTTAATTATAGATCAACTATCAAACATATGATAAGACAAAGATGGAGCTTTAACTGATTCAAGGTATAATCTGCATACGTTGAACCCATGGCCCATTTGTAATGATGGCAATGGGTCGGGCCTAGGCCATCCCCGGCCTGGCCCAGCCTGGCTTTAGTTATGGAGGGTTGCGGGCTAGGATGGCCGACCTATGGCCCGGCCTACTGACCAGCCCACCGGTAGGTGGCCCGTCCAATGACTTGCTGGGTCACGGGCGGGCCGATCCATCCCGGCCTAGCCCATCCAGCCCGGCCTAGCCCATCCATTATATTTTTATTAAAAAATATATCGAAATGACGTCGTTTTAATCAAAACGACATTGTTTCGGATAAAGCTAGCCCACTCGTGGCTCGCTCAACTTAAGCCAAAACATGGGTTGGGTTGAAATTATCATCCCTACCCATTTGCATGAACTTGCAAAAAAAATTATTATTAGTCATAATCGAATTTCATAATTGTCACCGTTAATGAGAAGAGTTGCACTTGCACTAGACAGGATATTACCGACGACAATGTTGACAAGAAGAGGCAACGACGACACTGTGCAAACAACAATCATCAGCTAGTGGTCACCAATGGTATTCTAACGATCACTTACCAACGGTAGCTCGCGAGATGGCCAAATTTTGGGACACCCGATTTTCATTGTCAAAAATGGTATTTAACTTAATTTTAATTATATATTTATGTCAATTACATATAAATATATAAATAAAATTTAATAAAATAAAATAAAAATTGATTAATTAGAACAGAATATCTGTTCTTTATTTATTTCAAACATTTTCAATGATTCAACCAAAACAATGGATTTGTGATTTCTGTTCAGTTATTCGAATTTCGTATGATTTGACCTTCAAAGGACAACGCTACCCTATAGATGTTGTATTTATGCTTAAACGTAGTTCCATTCGATTTTGAGGGACAAAATATGAAACATAGTGATACAAACGCATGACCGTGTAAATCGAGAACGTATGTTTGATCACAAGGAATATTCCTGGATTTTATCTAATCTGTTTTTTCAGTTTGGTGAAAAATAAAGACCCATCGGATGTTCATAAATAGAAGTCGTGAAAGCACTTGAATATGTTCTTGAGACATAACAGAAAGGAATATCTACTTTCACAGGAATATGTTTTTCAGACATAACAGAAAGGAATATCTAAATTAGGATTTGTCTTTCAAATTTTAAAGAGAATAATTCCTATGTCCAGAGTGCCCTTTTAGTGCTAAGGGTTTCATGTCCAATATCCAAACACATTCTAAGATAAGTGTTTAACCTTTTTTTATGATGCATTTAGCTTTTTAAAGTAACATTCTAAGTCACTGGTATTGAGATGCTGTACAATTCCCTCATCTTTTCCTATGTCAATCTGACCTAACTGGGTTGACCCTCTCATCTCAACTTCTGATCGTGACCTAACTGTTCTTTTTTCCGCAAATCACGATTGGGAATCGAATTGTAACAACCTCCGAAACTTTCAACTAAAACAGGTCTAGTCGTAAAGGTATAGTTGTTAACAAGTATTTTGAGATATATTCAATTAATAATTACATTCCAATTAAGACCATGAAAAGGTACATGTCAACGTGGGGATGAGTCAGTTGTGTTCTGAAACGTGGGTAGGGGAAGTGCCTACTTGACATGATACAAACCAACAAAAGAAGTGATCTGGTCTCGTCTCCTCTCTCTTTCGGTCAGAAACAGACATCGGCATTCGGCACTCCGAAGAAGCAAAAAGGTGTTATTATAATAATAACAACAATTATTATTATTAAAAAAGAAGAATCAAATTCAAACCACCACCCGGCAAGGGCACATCAGCGTCAACATCAACATCAACATGTTCGAACACCGGAAAAGGAAGTCTTCCCTTTCTCTCTCTACCTCTAACCCTAACTCTCCTGTTTCTCTCTCGACCAGAATGGCCAGTCCCAAATTCTCATTACCTTTGGCGCACAACCGTCTCAAAGACATGCTTTTGCTTCTCTCTATTGTCTTCATTATTTACCTTTTCTTCCACTCGCCTCCTACTCTCCCACGCGCGGTCACAGCTCCTTTCTCTCCATCTTACTCAGCCTCCTCCCGCCACCACCTCGTCTTTGCCATCGCCTCCTCGTCCGCATCATTCGTTGACCGGATACCATATCTCAAACTCTGGTACGATCCCGACACCACACGAGCCTTCGTGTTTGTGGACGGCGCTCCGGCGGGATTAGCGTCAGACCCCACCCTTCCGCCTCTGATCGTCTCCGAGGATACTTCTCGCTTTCCGTACACCTACAAGGGCGGGCTGAAATCTGCGGTTCGCGTGGCGCGTGTGGTGAAGGAGATTGTCGAGTTAAATCAGAGCGATGTGAGGTGGTTCATGTTCGGCGACGACGACACATTGTTTTTTGTGGACAATTTGTTGGAAACGCTGTCTAAGTACGACCATAACGAGTGGTATTATATCGGGAGTAACTCGGAGAGTTATGATCAGAATTTGAGGTACTCGTTTGATATGGCATTTGGCGGTGGAGGTTTCGCTATAAGTTATCCATTGGCTAAGGTTTTGGCAAGAGTTCTGGATTCGTGTTTGATAAGATACGCAAACTTGTACGGTAGTGATGCGAGGATTTTCTCATGCTTGGTGGAATTGGGTGTTACGTTGACTCATGAACCTGGGTTTCATCAGGTACGCTTTTTTTTTTTTTTGGGTCCTTTTTTGTTACCATTTTTGAGTTTATGTTGGTAAAAATGGACTGAGCATTGGTATGCATTTGATTTGACCAGGTTGATATGCGAGGAAGCCTGTTTGGGTTGCTGTCTGCACATCCAGTATCTCCCCTGGTGTCTCTTCATCATTTGGATGCGGTGGATGCAATATTTCCTAGTATGAACAGGACTCAAGCTATGCACCATCTTTTTGAAGCTGTGAGCATGGATCATGCTAGGATTTTGCAGCAAACTGTTTGCTATGACCGCAAAAATTCATTGACCGTCTCAGTCGCTTGGGGCTACTCGGTTCAGGTGTTTGAAGGGAATGAGCAGCTTCCAGACCTTATTTTACCACAGAGAACGTTCAGGCCTTGGAGGAGAAGCACAAGGGGTGACTTCAGTCGACTCATGTTCAATTTGAGGGAATATCCTAAAAATCCTTGTAAAAGGCCAGCTGTCTTTTTCATGGAAAAGGTGTCTCTTATTGATAATGGAATTTGGAGTACTTACAGGAGGCACAAGGAAGAGGATTGCTCTAGGGCTAATGCTGTAAACAACCTTGAACATATCAGAGTGTTCACACACAAACTAAAATCTCATGCTGGACAGGTACCACAAATTTGAAATATGAATTGTGCTATTAGTAACTATTGATAGGGAAAATTTGGCAATTATTTGATGGCATTGCCATTCCTATCCCAGATGATTGCGTCCCGTCGACAGTGTTGTGATGTGTCTGGATTCAATGAATCTATGGTTGTTAGCATTAGGCATTGCGGCATAGATGAGCTGATTTCGATGCATTAATAGTCTTCTTCCTTGGTGCTGTTCTGAAATGCACTCACGCATAGAGCTCTCTGACTGAATTAATGCTGCTGCTTAGTGGTAAGTTATTGCTTCTGAGCTCTCTCAGATTACTTTGCGAGCTTTCCTTTATTCTCATGTAAGCTTTTTTGTTCACCACTCTCAAAAATTGTGTCGACATGTTAATATCCAAATTCAATAAAGGATGTAACCTGAGATCAGAAACTTTGGCTTGCCTTTAGGGTATATGCATCACATTCAACTTGTATAATGAGCTGTCCGTGTTTTCTTTTTGAGTTATCCCGACAGGCCTTGCAACTCTATGTTTTTCTGAAAGAGAAACTTGATTAGAGCTGTGAATTTTAAGCCATGGACTCGTTGTTAGCATTTTATTCTTAAAGCTTTCTTGTCCATTTGCTGCTTCAA
Organism: Erythroxylum echinodendron; assembly: GCA_027575705.1. NCBI lineage: Eukaryota > Viridiplantae > Streptophyta > Magnoliopsida > Malpighiales > Erythroxylaceae > Erythroxylum > Erythroxylum echinodendron. Next base: position 1,854,308 of record JANZXR010000009.1, read on the forward strand.
TTTGGATGTGACTTTTTCATAGCAAATTTATTTGACCGTGAGAGTAGTAGCCTTTTTCTTACCTTAACGATGGAATCTGGATTCTACTTGTGCGATGAGATGTTATCCGCCTCTTTCTTTTATCTTTGAATCTGTGTTTCTCGCACAGATACACATATACGTGTTACATAAACTGTGCTATGCAAGCAAACTGTGATGGGAGTTGATCCTGAAGGATGTGCATAATAAAATCAATACCTGGAAGTGTCAAATTTTGGGTTTATCCCCAAGTGTGTATTTGTACTTTCAATTTTATTTTATCTTTTCTTTTCCCCAAGTCTGTGGTCCTTCTAGGAGAGAGTCTTTACCACAAGACGATTCCCTTGTCTTGTCTGTGTTACTTAGTTGATGCCTGCTGTAGCATGTGAAACGACTACCTTAAACTGCCTGGACAAATTTGATGAATGCTCTTGTTAGTATGGCATTTCTTCATCTGCGTTTTCATTATATCTTCATTCTTTACATTGTATGACAGTTTCTTACTGGAAGTCTTTGTGGAAGATTATGTTGCCATGCAATGGATTATGTGAAAGAGGGAACAAAAGTTTTGAGTAAAAATACTTCTATTCTGGTTACGAGGGTGTGTTTCTTGCTTTCAGAAAAGGTGCATGGACAAAAGATGCTATTAGCATTTGTTAGTTTCAAGGCATCAAGCTGATTTCTTGCAAATGAAAATGGGAGTCTGGAGGAAACTAACTGAGATTGCTGCCAGCGAACTGTCCAGTTGGTTACTAACATAGAAAGGAATGTGAAGGAAGGAGAGTCCAGAAATATACTGTCAATTATGATTGCCATTTCCATCATGGATGAAGATCTGATCCAGTAGATACTGTGTTTATATTCTGTTCGTATATATTTGAGCTGTCGAAACATTAGAGAGCATAGTAATTTATGCTTTTTTTTTTTGGATTGCTAATCAACCAGCAATTTTTATAATTGTTCCAACAAGTTTTAGCTTACAATATTACTCATAGCATTTGATTTATTGCTTCTGAAAATCTTGTGTCAGCTTAGGTCACAACCATATGGAAAAACAGAAGATTTGAATAGTAGAGGCTGTATCATCTCTCATTTTGGTAGTTTAATATGTAAAATTTTGTTAGGGGACTTTGAATAGATTGTAATGTACTGTGAGGTTTATTGAATATATGGAAAAACGGAAGATTTGAATGGTAGAGGCTCTATTATCTCTCATTTTGCTAGTTTGCTGTATCAAATTTTGTCAGGGGACTTTGAATAGATGATGATACTGGGAGGTTTATTGCAAATGAGCTGCAGAGGTAACGAAGATATAAAGTCTTGTGTATAATCGGGCATCGTTCTTTTAACGGTGGATGCTTTTGACGGGCGTATGGAGTAGAGGTGAATTAATTTGTGTAACATGAACGCGATTGTTAAAAGTAAATTAACGAGCATAATGTAATGTCCATTAAAACGGTACGGTCGTCGAGATCGTCCGTTCTCGGGCTTTGGTTTCCTAGTGAAAGTGTGAAACACATCATGAGGCCATGTGCACTTTGCTTGATTTGACACAAACTCCCGGTTTTTGTGGCTTCCTAGGGGAATGAATAGATATTCTGTTATTCTTACCCAGTTTTCCCTGTTTTCTTTATCATCTAATGCAATAAATTGAATGATTGTGAACAAAGAAATACCCTTCGGTTCCCAAAGACACTTAAAAACGAACCCTCCTCTTAAGAAAACTCTGAATGCTACTCAATTTCCTTTTACTCGTTGAAATTTGGAAGACTATTCATTCGTACTGCCACATATATCCAAAGGGACTTTCTAATCGATTAAATTAAATGTCTAACAAAATCTAATAAAAACCAATAAGATTTGCTTTCCCTGTCCCTGCTTTTACGTTGTCAACTAGATGGAGTCCATTGTCAACAATCGTTTGACTTGTTAAGAATTAGACCCGCCCACTTGTAAGCCAAAGACAAAACCGAACCTTTCTCCTTGTGCATTCGTAACTAACGTGTTTTGCCCCTATCAGTTCCTACTTGCTTCCGCCACAAATTGCGCCAATAAATGGTTAAAGTTTATGCATTGCGAATTTGACATCGTAATAGTTGTACTACGCAACCTCAGCCAAGCACAACCCCTTGACCCGCTTCATCTTGCTCGCCTCCTTGGAAAATGCAGTGTCTACAGTCACCTAGCAAATCCCAGTTACCTTCTCGTTTGTCAAACCTCGTCATAGTCGTATCTTCTGTTTGTTTAGTATACCTTTTCGTGTCACTCATTCTGGTAGGTAGTTCAAAGTACATAGATCTCAGCTCTGTTGCATCAGCAGATGTATACGATCCAACAACCCTTGAGCATATTGTTTTTGGGATTGCTTCGAACGAGAATTCATGGCCCAAGCGCAAGGAATATGTTAAGCTCTGGTGGGAACCTCAGCAAATGAGAGGGTGTGTGTTTCTAGAGAGCATGCCTGAAGATATAAGTTCATACAATGATAATAGTTCACTTCCTCCTGTTTGCGTTTCCGGTGATACCTCAAGTTTTCGTTATACTTTTCGCAATGGTCTCCGGTCAGCTATTAGAGTGGCTCGTGTGGTTGCTGAGACTGTGGCACTCAATCATTCTAATGTGCGGTGGTATGTTTTCGGAGATGATGACACTGTTTTCTTTCCGGAGAATTTGGTGAAGACTCTTTCCAAGTATGATCATGGGCTTTGGTACTATTTAGGGTCTAATTCAGAGATTTACGAGCAGAATAGGGTTTTTGGGTTTGAAATGGCTTTTGGTGGGGCAGGATTTGCCATAAGTTATCCACTGGCAAAAGTCTTGGCAAAAACTTTCGATTCCTGTATACAACGCTATCCACATCTGTATGGAAGTGATTCCAGGATCTATTCTTGCATGGCTGAGCTTGGAATCGGACTAACTCGTGAGCCCGGATTCCATCAGGTACTAGTTCTCGCATGCTTATGGTTTGTCTAAAAACTTTAGTTTAACAGGTGATTTGGAGCTGAGAAGTCTTCAATTCAATTATTGCAGATGGATGTTCGGGGTGACATATTTGGCTTGTTGACGTCGCATCCTGTGACACCACTAGTGTCTCTCCATCACTTTGATTACGTAAATCCTATATTCCCCAACATGACGACCCTAAAGGCCCTGGAATTTCTTCTGAGGTCCGTAAAAGTTGATTCCCTGAGGATCCTGCAGAGAACAATTTGCTATGATCGGTGGTTTTCCTGGACTATTTCGGTGTCATGGGGTTATGCGATTGAGGTTTATGGGAATCATATACGTTTGCCTGATCTCCTTCCTGTTCAGCAAACTTTTAACCAATGGAAACAAGGAAACATGTTGGCTGGTGTCTATACTTTTAATACAAGAGTAGCTCAGGCTCATCCCGACCCTTGCCGCAGACCAACTATTTTCTTTCTTGATAGGCTAGAGGTAGATTCAGCTGAGGGTATCATCACCAGTCATTACAAGAAAAGCCATGTCAATTGCTCCCACGATGCTACTGCTTCTCCTCGGAAACTTGATGAGATTAAGGTGCTCTCGAAGAAGCTTCATCTTAGTGTTAACCAGGTACGTATACATTTCTTTTTCTTTCAGTTTTCAATTTCTCAAAGTTGACTCAAAACTTACATCTTTCTTCAATTCAGTTGCGTGCTCCAAGGCGACATTGTTGCGACGTTTTACCTTCTTCTGTGGGTAATGTGATGGAAATCGGAATCAGAGAATGCAGAGGAGAAGAATTGATTCACATGCATCCTTAGATTCAGCGTCGCTAACACTAATGAATATAGGTATCCCTTAAACAACTTCACAAACCATCTTGTGAGTTCAATAACGGTCTGAATATCGACGTCAATATCAAAGGAGGATCACATGTGTTACTACTTGAGTTCGGCTTACTCAAGAATTACATGTCTGTCATAGTTTCTAGACAATAATTTTAACACAGTTGGTGGAAGAAAATTAGTAAATAAAGCTTTTCTTATGTGAATGGTTAATTTCTGGAGAGATCTGCTGCAAATCCCAAAAAAATGAATACATCAAAGAATCTAAGTTTGGATCAGCAGGTATCAAACTTGACATCAGTCTTAAATTCTTTTATTTCAGTCATTCATTGCCCTTTTCGAAAGCTCTGCAATTCTTTCACACCATAAATGACAGTGGGCAAAGCTCGATGGCAATGAGGTTGTTTTCCATACTTGGACAAGTGATTCACTTTCTGTTTAATGTTTATCATGAGCAGCCAAGACACTTATGCTTAACCTCTGATACTCATAAATCTTTTTCTCCATCCTCTGTTTTGAGAGTCTTATGTTCTTCCTGAAAGCCCATATTCAAGTTATCTATTCTGTTTCGATCACGCCCTGTCATGCAAGCACCCAAATTTTCCAACTCTCTAAACATCAGGTGCAGAAAATTTCAAAATTTTGTCCCCCGCCCACGCCCCTTAAATGAAAAACAAGACGATCGCTTAAATTAAGGTATGTTACTTTTTGTCTTTCTCCATATTATTTCTGAGTCTGCATCGGAGTCTCAGTCTATAAAGAATGGAATTGCATGTAATGTACTGGTTTATGAAGCCTCAACTGCTTATAATGGACCAATCTCCAACACAGCATATGCAAGCAATCTTTTTAATTCAACTATCATCTACTGTTGAAGATCAAAGCATACGGAAGAGTCACCAATTTGGAGTATTCACCAATGACTTACGTAAAGCTCTAGTAAGAGGTGAAGCTGTCAAAGTTCCTTGGCATGGTTTAATCTGGTTTCAGAAAGCTTGTCTTGGAGTCTTGACAATGCTTTGGCTCACAATCGATGGGAGATTAAGAACTTTGGATCGACTGAGGAAATTTCTTACACTAACTAATCTTCATCTGTTATGCAATCAAGTTAGTGAAATTGTAGGCCGTCTTTTCTTTAAAGGTCAATTTGGAACACTGTTAATGGATTGTGTCATACTAACATTCCCACCTTGAGTTGTTCATGGTTTGACTTTTTTTTTTTTTTTCATTTCAATCCTCGTATTATATAAACTATTCTTTATCCCTTTAATACTGTTTATTACTCACACAACTTCCTCTGTCCTATTCCATTAGCTTCTTAATTTTAGTAATTGTAAAATGACGTCATATTAAACTTAAAAATTTTAATACTACATAATTTTAGTAAAAAAAAAAAAGGCTTACATACTATGATATAAGAAGTTGTATGGTAATTAAATAATACTTAAATAAATGAATGATAATTTTTAAATATATAATTAAAATAAAAAGATCAGCTCATAAGAAATTTCAATGTGTTTAATCATACTTTTATTGTTCTCAAGTACTATAATTTAAAAATAACTTAGTGGAGTACAAATATTTTATTGTGCATAATAATGATCGGAATTGTACTAATTAATGGGTTCTTGGCGTTCCTATCCTAGGGTGGTTAATTTCCTATCCTAGGGTGGTTACTTTAGGAAGAACTTCTCCTTTCCGTTTGTCTTTACCGTGAGTGAAACTATTGTTAGCTAGCTATTAGCCTTTTGAAGGTGGCTCTTAATATATATTGTTAAGAATTAGGGTTTAGGGTTAGGATTTTAGGATTTAGGGTTTAGATTTTAGGATTAGGGTTTGGTAATCACTAATTATTAACAGATATTTATACTTATTATGGTGTGGGTTGACCTTAATAATATTGAATATTTGCAATAGTTCCCATCACATGCAGTGTTTTAAATTTAGGTACAACCATTCTGTATTTGATTATTAAAGTGGTATCTTTTCTTCAGTTTTCGCCTGTTTTGAGTGCCTGTTGGTTTTAAGGGTATGCTTTTCTTAAAAAAACTAAATTACAATAAAAATTTCAAAATCTATTTAATTTTCCCATGCTAGATAAACGACTAATTACAGCAATTTTTAGTTGGTCCTTTTTTTTTTTTTTTAAAACCTAGCAGCCTCCGTTTATCTGTAACGGTGTTCTTCGAGCGCCATTATATGACAATTGAATTTGACAATCGTACTAAAGAGATTTACCCCTCAACGAAGCTGGATTGGGATGAGGAGAACAGAGTTTCATAATTCAGGTCTGTTGGAGAAATTGGAGGATGTAAGAAGAAAGAATTGAAGGCTGGGACGAATCGTAGGAAAATGCAGGAGTGGTGGAAAGAAGAGTACTTGGTTAAGTAGCACAAGTAGCGTGAGAGGAACATTGTGTTAATTTTAGAAGCGGCAATTGGCCTTGCTTTGGACCGAAATCAAAGGGTTTGATGCAAGCTCAAGTTCGAGCTGCCAATGTTAGACCCAGCTTGAGATTCAACTATTTTAAATAAAATGACGTTATTTTGTATTTTTAATTAAAAAAATTGACCGAGCCAAATTAAGCTCAGATTCAAGTCTACTGTCTCGGTCCGGACTGATTGGGTCCCTTTTAAATTAACTTACCGCTTAGTTTGGTTGTTTGCAGAAGATGTCCTAACGGGTTTTTAATTATTTTTCCATTTTCCTATAAATTCTAAGACTAAACCACACCAAAATATTTGTGCTGTTTTGTATTTAATTATAAATTAAAGTTTTTTTAGGCTCATATAAGAAGCTACCGAACCTCTGACTGATTCATATCTGAATGAGGCTGAGCGAAGCGTCAAAGCAAGCTAAAATATGTGAACTTGTCAAGTATGTGCTTGAAATTACGTAACGGTTTCTGCCTAGTTACTATTTTATAGTGGCCGGTCACCAGTGATCTCCTATATTTTAATCAGAATCAAAATGCTAATTCATCATTCTTAGTCGTATCCCGCCGGTAAGCTAATTAATTATGGGAATGATGTAATGATTTCAACTTTATTCTACCAACTGCTAATAATCTCATCTGGTGAGCTATTTTTTGTCAAACTGCTTTGAATATATGCTTGTAATGTCCATCCAAGAAACAAGAACAAACTAATTTTATTGTATAAAGACTTTGAATTGGTCTAATTTCTCCCTTTTCACGTCCAATACGTTATTCCTTTCAATGATTAAGCACATAAGATTGGTCTCAGTAGTATCTGTACAAAAAGCAGCAGGATTAGGGTCCATTGCTTCTATTGTTATAACCGTATCTTAATGTTCTTCTTTTCTGCACTCTAGGATGCAATCAATTGAATTAGATGCTTTTTGTCTACTCTTAATTTCTTGTCTTCTCTATTGTTTGTATGCTACACAAGCCCAATTATACCAGTCTTTTGAGTGTAATTCTGCCAGGAATTACACTCTTGAAAGTGCATATCAGCAGAACTTAGAGCTTGCACTTAAATTTCTGGCCGATAATGCTTCTCTAACAGGCTCCTACACCACCACAACGGGCTACAATCCTGACACAGTTTATGCTCTGGTTCAGTGCAGAGGTTTTCTCTCCAAAGAAGACTGCCAAAAATGTGCTGCTAATGTGACCGGAGACATACGAAAAGTGTGTCCCAGCCAGAAGGAAGCTTTCATATGGAATGAAAATTGTTACCTGCAATACTCAGACTGGCTCTTTCTCTCAGCAACCAATATTCAAACAAGGCTGTGTTTGCTTAATCTGGAGAATGCAACTGAACCAACTCTTTTCAGTGGAAGCCTAAGAAACTTGATTACAAATCTGTCCTCCGTTGCTGCATCAAATTCTTCAAGATTAGCTTTTGGTAGAACCGTATTCAACGGTCTTGATACTATTTATGCTATGGTGCAGTGCAATAAAGGTATAACAGGCAATGAGTGCTTGTATTGTCTTCAAAACATCGTCAGACACAATCCAGAGTGTATTGGTAAAAAAGAGGGCGGTCAACTAATCGCTTTGAGTTGTTATATTCGCTATGAGATTTACCAGTTCTTTTCGTTGTCGTTACTGAGTGAATCTTCTCCACCTCCTTTGTTCACACAACCCGCTTCGGATCCTAGCATCACCGATGGTCGAACTAGTCAGAGTGGTATCCTTCTTGTTTCTTAATATGAAAATATCAGTTGGAAAGCTCAATTATGAATCATGTTTATGTTTTTAATACAATCAATGTTGAAGGACTTGTGTCCATTTATGCAGGAAAGAAACCCAAAACCATACTTGCGGTGATCATACCTGTATCTGTAGCTTTTATGGTGACATCCATCATCTTACTTTGTTTCCTACGTCGAAAGATCAAGAAGAAAAGGAGAGGTATTACTCTTAACTTCGTATATGTTAACAGTCAAAAGTTTCAGCTGTGACCTTTTGAGGTTCGGTGTCCAGAAGTGTGCCCATGGTAGCAAACAAAATTAAATAAAGAAACAGTAGTTGTGAGTGAAAATTAGATGCTTTTCTTATTAAGCTATTCACATCTATATATGTAAAATGATCATACAGATGGTGTCGCGGGAGAAGTTAGCAAAAGCATGGAGTTGCTTTCGATTGGACTTGAGGCACTTACAGTAGCAACAAACAACTTTTCTGATGATTGTAAACTTGGACAAGGGGGTTTTGGACCAGTATATAAGGTACTACCTTTTAATTCTTAAGATTGAGATAAATCTACCTTCCATTTATTAGATGATACTATTGGTTTTGTCGTCAGGGGAAACTGTGGGATGGACGGGAAATTGCCGTGAAGCGGTTATCAAGCACCTCAAGACAGGGTCTGGAAGAGCTTAAAACAGAAGTGAAGTTGGTCGCTAAGCTGCAGCACAGAAACTTAGTAAGGTTGATTGGTTTTTGCTTGGAAGAAGAAGAGAAACTGCTTGTGTACGAGTACCTTCCTAACGGAAGCCTGGACAAGGTTTTATTCGGTATGATATTCTCCGAAAATTTTACAAGATTGTTCTCAATTCTTAGAACTTAAGACTATTTAAGAGATAAGTCTGCTGAAACTTTTGTTTTGGTACGCTTCGTGTCCAATTCTATTGTTAGATAAGAGCAGAGAACATCGCCTGGAATGGGAAAAGCGTTACAAAATCATTATTGGAATCGCTCGTGCGCTGGTTTACCTGCACGAAGATTCGCAGCTCAGGATTATCCACCGAGACCTTAAAGTCAGCAACATTTTGTTAGATAAATGGATGAATCCCAAGATCTCAGACTTCGGTTTAGCCAAACTCTTTCCAGGAAGTCAAACTCAAGCCAACACAAATAGGATTGCTGGGACATAGTAAGTGTTGGTACTCTTTTAAAATAAAGGGATGAAATGCACAATCATGCATTGAAAGCAATAGCTTTCTGTTCAAATTTCAGGAATACTTAACAGAAATTTCTCGTTTCTGGATATGTACCTAGTGGTTACATGGCACCTGAATATGCAAAAAAGGGGCACTTCTCAACTAAATCAGATGTCTACAGCTTCGGTGTTCTGGTTTTGGAAGTTGTGACAGGTCGAAAGAACTCTAGCTTCCGCGACATGACAAATCTTCAAAGTTATGTAAGTATTTAAACTAAACCTGTTTCTTATTTTTTTCCTCCCAGATTGTGATATGTAATTATGAGGTTTTATTTGTATTGTCTGCTTCCAACTTTCTGTAGGCATGGGAACATTGGGTCAATGCAACAGCTCTTGACTTACTGGATCCATCAGTGGGTTACCAATGTTCTACCAATGAGGTTTTGAAGTGCATTCACATTGCATTACTGTGTGTTCAGAATCATGCAGCTGATAGGCCAAGGATGTCAGAGATCATATTGATGCTCAGTAGCCATAGTACGAATCCTCCAACACCACTCAAACCAGGATTTTTTGTCACTAGAGATGGTTCTGGATCTAATTCCATAATTGAAGATTCTGAAGAAATTCAGTCCAGCAATTCTACGCCAAACCTGTTACGTCAGTCTGTAAATGGGGTCACAATTTCTGAATTAGATCCTCGGTAGTCAATCCGATTCTGCATGGCTGATCTATGAAATCCTCTCGACAATGTCACAATTTCTCTTACTCTAAACGCTCCAGGTCGAGTTTGCAAATTAAAGAAAAGTTCCTATAAATGATCCAAATTCTCAATAAACAAACCAGAACTTGCAATTGTATGCAGATCATATTCTTAGCTAACACAATGATGGTAGACTGAGCAGAGAACGTAGGTTTTATATTTGTCTATTGTGGTAGAAGTAGAACGTGTTCAATAAATAATGTATTTGGCTGTTAAATTCTTTTAATTGCATTCATCTTCTTTCTTTATGGGCCATGATGCTCAATTCTCCGTCGATCAACACAAGGGGAAGTTTTCAAGTGTTCGTAGGACTAAGTACGATATAAAAGTTTGATACTAGTATCTTGTGTGAAATGTTTGTGCCTTAGCGGTACGCCATAATTGACCTAATTGCTGAAATTCAAAATTAGAGTCAACATTTGATATAATAAAACCTTATCTCTACCGTTTGCCCAAGGAAATGAGTACCGTTCCGTACCGGCCGGAAAACAGAACGGTACGGGAGAAGGAGGTACTAGCCGGTACCGGACGTTTTCGCCTGGTACCGGCCATTACTAACAATACCGCAAGGTATCGGGCTAGTACCGTGAATTTGAAAAGTCTGAGGACTGATTTCTCTCGCAGGTTTGCAGCCTCTCGTCTCTCCTCCACCGACTCTCCTCTCTCCTCCATTCTCGGCGGTTCGTCATCATCTCCGACACTGGTTGACTGCTCCTCCACCATGAGACGTTCACCAATCCGCCAGCTCAGTCGCGGGTCACGGGTCGCCACTCACGGGTCAGATCGCCACGCCACCTCGCCAGCTCTGTCAGTCGTCTCCACCTGTCGCCGGTCGCCAACTCGCCATCTCCACCTGTCGCCGATCATCTACTTGCCATCTCCACCAACAAAAACCGACAAATCTGGGAATAATACCCACATCTGGACCCGCCCGACCCATCAGTCATCATCGAAAATATTCTGAAATTGTGATTGTTGTTGGGTGTGTTTTTTTCCTAAATTTTGTTAGAATGTGTGTTAATTGAATTGTTTCTGACTTTGTGTTGTGAGTTGTGACTGAGCCGTGAGGAATGTAATTGGAGAATGAAATTGTGAAAAATTTATGGTAAATTCTTTGTGTTGGATTCTTGAAGATGGATTTAAAGTTGGTAAATTGGTGGAGAGTGGAGACGGATTTGTTGAAGTTGTTTGTGAAATTGATGGTTGGTTTGGTTGGTTTGGTAAATGGGAGAGCCGAAATGCTGAATGTTTGCTCCATGAAAATTGTAAATTGTGGTATTGTGGTGGTTGGTTATTTTGTTTACACTTTACTTCATAAAATTTGGAAGCCTTATATTGAATTATTGATTGTGGTTATTCATTTATTTGATTCATTTATTTGGTTTATGAAAATTGAAACTCACTAGTAAATTGATTGTGGTTAAATTAATTGTAAATTTGTAATGGTTTGTTGGATGGTTTGGTTTATTGATTCAATTGAATTGCTAAAATTTGTTCACTAAATTTCATTAAATGTTTGGTTCATTAAACTTGAAAATAAAAACAGAATTAAAAATACAAACAAAAAATTAAGATGATTTATTCATGCTTTGCTAAATGACATCATGTTCATAAGAAAGTCCATTCATGCTATGCTAAATGACATGTAATTATAAGTGTAATTACATTACCATTAGTTGTTGAAGAAAAGATAATTTGTCTGAACATGCACAAAAAAGAACCTAAATTGAAAG
>JANZXR010000009.1:1866060-1881536 GCA_027575705.1 Erythroxylum echinodendron
GTCTTTTTTCATATTAATTGTGGTTATTATTTATATATGAAATATTTAAAAATTATTGTCATTTTATATTAAATTATCAATTGTGATTATTATTTGTTATTATGATTTTTGAAAATAGGGTTGATGTAAACTTATAAACAGGAAACTGTACAGTATATAACTGTATAATATATCGGTGGAGTATTTTGCAAATTTTAAAAATTTGAGGGATTATTTTATAAATATAAAAAATTGCCCGAAACGGTACCCGGTATTAACCGGTACCAGTACAGTACCGTTTCCGAACTCAATCCGGTACCGAGTTCGGTATGGTATTCGTAATATTGTGTTTGCCCCTATTTTTTAATCTAGGATTTTTTTATAAATGTAATTAATTATTTTTAAAAAAAGAAAAAAAAACATAAAACCTTGTCTCTACCGTTTGCCTCTGTATGTTGACCTGTACAATAGATAGATTGATCTATATGGGACATAGATTGACTTATGCCATGTTTTTTATTGGGTTGATAACAAGTGTACGAACTCCATCAATCTCTACTTGAGTTGCTTTTGATTCCCTAATCGAGTCAAAAAGGGTACATCTCATATCGGATGAAGCAGCTTCCGGTACCAGCTTGGCCACCAAGTTTGGCATCAATATCTGTCCGAACCAATTTTAATGCATACTTAAGACACTTCTTGCAGTCCGCTCCAGTGGGAAGATCCCTTGTGCATTGAACCAGCCCATAAAGCTTGCCCAGCTTTTTCAGGTCGGTCTTTCCACTTGCTGAGAGCTTAGGGTTCACTGAAGCCTCATCTATCAAATGCTCTAAAAGGTTGTTCCTTTGGGTATTAAATTTGTCTGGTTGGCTGGCACTTCTGTTGTTGAACACTGCGTAGAAGTTATTGAAGTCGACTTTACCAAAGAAGTAAATGGACGAGTACTTCAACATACAGTCATTATACCAAATAACTGCCGCTCTATTCGACGGACAGTGTCGTTGGATCTCAATGCTTGCCTCTACAACACATGTCTTGCAACTCTCCCTTCTGCTGTTAATAGTCTTACAAAAAGCAAGCCCATGTAGATTGGCATCTTCTGATGAAACTGTAGAAAAACCTGTAGTTGGTGTACGAGTTCTTAGATAGGCCATCACTTGGTTCAGGTCGGATTTGAATTTGTTTTTATCGCTGGGGGGAAGGTTTGAACATGTATGGTAGACGGGGCTAACAAGTCCCACCACATTTTGAAGAAGGAGAGCTAATGCCAACAGATACAAGTTAGATGCAAATTTTGGGGAAGACATGTCATTAAGGATTTGGTTTAACTAAGGGTAGCTCCAAAGTTTATAGTTTCCTTGAATGAACGTTTTCTTGGACTCTGGTAATTGCCAACTAATTGATAGAGTTGGTCGGAGAAAATGGCCTGCTCAACAATAAAATTTGATAATAAATGAGAGTTTTTGTAGTTTAGACTTAAAGATGCTGGTGTTGTTTTTAATGATCAGCTGTATACTGATCTTTTATTGGTATTTTTACATCAATTGGTATTGGAACAGTAATGGTCAGCGGGTTACAGTCGCATAATGTCTATTGTTATTAAAAAATAAAATTTTATATTTAATAATAACCAGTTATAAAATGTTGAACCAAAAGAAACCAAAATAGGTTATAGCGTATATCCTACACACCAATTCTTATAATCAATTACAAAAGGGATAAAGGGTTAGAGAGAGACGCCAACATGAAGTTGCATGCCTTCTTTCTTTACTATTTCAAGCTCTGGCTTCTCTCTTTAGTCTTCTAGCTCCATTTCGGCTTACTTCTCATTAGCTCCTTCACTAAGCTTCTTTCCTTTCGTCTTTACTCCTTCACATTCATTGGACCAGGGAGTGCTAACTCCTTAGGTTGGTTACTTTCATCTGCTGATGCTTTTAAGACACTTAGAATATATAGTGGGATGGATTTTGTTAATAAATCATTTAATGAGTTCTACTAGAAGATAAAAATAGTAAGGCACCACATTATTCATAATAAACCATAATAAAGTATGATTACAAGAAGGATAAACCAAACACTCACATGGTATGTTTGATGCATGGAATTAAATGTTGGACTTTCGAATAAATTTCGGGTTGTGGCAATTAACACTTTTGATTATCTATTGAATAGATCTCCATCAAATATAATAAATTTGAAGACTCGACGATAGGGATGGTATGGTTCTCCCTCTGATTATTCTAGTATATTTATCTAATATATTTATATTTAGTTATTCCACCTATGTTTATCATTTTCTTCCCTAAGCAAGTAAAGTTTTAAAAATTATGGGAAGAAAAACTTATAATAAATAGTCGTCACGACTCCACTAGGCTTAATAAGATTTGTCTATTGTAATCCACGACGGAACCGTATTCTAATTTAGACCATTTTTGTCCTTCTAAAATCTGAAATGCTTCGATAAGGTTGAAAAATTCCTTCGTTGGGAGGCTCCCATTTATCAGTTTACACAGCAAATTAATGACGTGAACAATGCAACAATTGCTTTAAGGATGCCATCTTTTGGAGGATTGTTGACACATATAAGGCTACAACGCCAGATGATGAGCATCATCCGTCCAGATTTAATCTCACATTGTGTTCAATTATATAATTAATTATCTAAATAAGCGATATAGAAATGAGAATTGATCTACGTGCAATTTATGGTTGAAACGAACATATATATTGCGCTACCTTAGGCATAACTTAAAACCATTGAACCTATACATCGGTTATAACAAAGATGTCTTTCTCAAGATCTCCCACAGCATTTTTTCTATTATCATTTGCTGTTCTTCAAACTGTTTTTGGAGATGACCCAATTCAACATGCTTGTTCAAGCCTCAAGTTCTTTGGGGAGAGCCCATACGAGTATAACCTAAACCAGCTTTTGGACAACCTCAAAGATCGTACCCCTCCGTCAGGTTTCGCTCAACACTCGGTTGGCAGCATTTTTGGCAGAATTCACGGGCTCGCTCTTTGCAGAGGTGATCTTCAGGCCAAGGACTGCGGTGCATGTGTTGCAGAGGCAAGCAACGAAATCAGAAACCTCTGCCCTAACAGTAGAATGGCAATCATTTGGTACAATAACTGCATGTTGAAGTACTCGTCTCTGTACTTTTTCGGCCATGTTGATTACATACATTATTACTACAAGTACAACGAATACAACAACGTCAAGTACGAGTCCCATTTCACCGAGAGCAGAAACAAGTTTCTAAGTCAACTGGTAAAGCAAGCTCAAACAAACTCCAAACTTTTTGGAACGGAAGTGATCAAGCTGGGAAACTCAACGCTCCATGGGTTGGCCCAGTGTACGAGAGACCTTTCTAAATCTGATTGTAAACAGTGTCTAGTAACGGCAGTTCACAGATTTCGGCAGTCCGGCCACGACAAATCTACCGGATGGTTTGGTTTTGGAAGCTGCAATGTCAGATACGAGACCTACCCTTTTCTCAAGAGCTAGAATGACTACAAGTCCATCATAAGGCATTTCGAAAACCTGCAAAGGAGTTTAATTTGGTTGTTTCTCATGTATTGGCTTCTCAGTCCAAAATAAAAGAAAGATGTGTAGCTCCGTTTCAAGTCTTTTAACCCCGGATGAAATAACAAATGCTTGCTTTGGTATTGATTTATGTTGCTTTTGCCTATGCATACTCTGTGTTAGTTTATACCCTACAGCTTAATTAATTATAATTTAATAACAAAATAATTTAAAGACATTTTTATCCACTACAATCATTTTGGCCATGAAGCTTTTTACGACAAATTCTCGATTCGTTGTAGAAAGTTTTTGGAACGTTGATTGACATTTAGCGATGGCTTGTTAAATTCGTCATCATTTCTGGAGCTTTTTGCGACGATTCATGTTAATTGTTGCTAAAAGTCTACTTTGACGAGGAAGTTGCAAATCGTCACCAAAAGTTAATATTAAAGATTTTATATCTTATCTCCTTTTTGGGAGAATTTTGATGAATTTTTGTGTGTGATAGTATTGTTAAAAGTAATAATCTTAAAAAATAATTTTTTAGTGATCCGTGTGCTTAACAAATTTATTTAAATTTATGGATTTATACATAAATGAATTTTTAATGATGTCTATTGTACATTTCATGAAAATAGAGTGGAGCATCAAAAAACTGTAAAATATTTTCAAAATTTTAAACATATTGCTGAAATGCACATGCATGGTTGATAATTTAAAATTTGAAAAGTGAATATTTTTTGGACATAAAAAGATAAGCGTACCTAAAATTTTAATATTGATAAGATGAAAATATCATAAATTCAAGTTTACTACTATTTTTAATCATTAATATTTGTTGACAACAAAATAATAATACATATAAATATTAAAATATGATAAGCAATATAATATAAGGATATGCGGTATATAAGTACCACAAGATATTAATTAAAAGTTTAACAATTCTGTATATAAGTACTACAAGATATTAATTAGAAGTTTAACAATTTTTACAGACAAAATAATAAATAAAGTTTCACGCCTAACATTCATTTTAAAAAGAAAAGAAATAATTTTTTTTTTGGATTCCAAGTGATATTAGAGTCGATAGCAAAGATAAAGGGGTTTCTAATGTTTGGATTCCCAAGAAGGATCCTTACATGTTCCAAGCCAAAAGGGGTTTCTAATGTTTGGATTCCCAAGAAGGATCCTTACATGTTCCAAGCCATCAATTGAAACAATTAAAGATCTTCCCTTAGGATTTGGTGACTTGACACCCTCTTCTAATAACTTCTTTGCTTTAACTAAATTTACAGAAGACACACTGAACAAGTATGGATGACAATATTAGATTATTTACACGTGCTATGCTTTTTACCTAATGAGCAAACAATATAGAACAATCAAAGCCAAATCAAATGGTATTAGGAACCCAAATTCGAACACATACATCTCAATTGATAAATTCCATCATCTTCACAATAAACAGACATAGTTTATGCAATCGAACACTATTCCAAAACAATTGATTTCCTTAATCCTATATGGATCAACTCTACTTTGCCACTGCCTCTATTTTCATCTATGTTCTTTCGAAGATTTAAGGAAGCTTAATACAACATATAGTATATACAATCAGATGTTCATATAATAGCTTCCTAACAGAAAATGACATACTGATAATAAAGAAAAAGAGGTAGCTTGGATGATACTAAAACCTTGAAGATGAAGATTGACTATAGAAGGAAAACAATGATTAGTGTTTGATGAGGAGATTTGTTCTACATCGACTTGTTTTTCATTAGGGATAATTTTGCCATAATCCTCCCAACTCCCTTATTTCCATCATTAGAAACTAACTGCCACGTCAACATTTCGTGATGAATTAATGTTAACAATTTTATTTTGAAAAGTCAATAGAAGATTTCTTATTTGAATGTTCCAACATTTTTGCAATGCTAATTTTGTAATCTATCAAGTGAGGCTACTTCATATGATAAGGTTGAGAATGTTAAGTATGTATTTACTATGTTTAGGGGATGTGTAAACATCCCTTACAGCTTTGAAATATGATTGCTTCTATGTACATAAACATCCCTTGTAGAATCCTCTAATGTAAATAGATGTGTAATTGTGATTTGGCTTTAATTTTTCTAACTAATTACCTTGTTAGTTTTGAGCTATTCCATTGTATATATGGTTTCATAAAATATATTTTCAATAAATTCAAATGTGTGTATGCTAAAAGAATTGGATTTTAAGAAAAAGAGTAAAAATATGTCGAACGGTTAAATTAGCTAGCAATATGCACTTTTATAAACTTTGATGATCAAATGATAAGGTATCGTGCAACATTGAAGTCATTTCAAATAAATTTTAAGATTTTGAGTCGTAAAAGATTGAAATGCTCAAATCAATATGTATCTCCTTTGAAGTGTAATGTCTTATATTAGGATATTTCTCTATAAATTGACTAGAACATTTAAAGACCTAATCAATATATGCATGTATAAGAATAAAAAAAGATATAAGAATAAAAAGAGGCTTTCATTGATTTCCTAGCTTTAAATTAAAATTCCACCCCAATTCTATATCCCTAGTTAGTTCCTTTGACCCATAACCTTATTCTTTTATTTTATAACTGTGTTACAATCCAAATTCTCTATTTAAACATCCTTACCTATTATGTTATGGTTCAAAGAATATTGGTTTATTAATATATGTATTCATAAAAAAGTACCAAAAAAGAAAAATTATGTGATATTTACTTCATTGTTGATACATTTAATTTATTACACTTAGTTATTAATGCCTTAAAATGTTTAAGACACTCACTTTAGTTCATATATGATTTTAGGTACAATTTGGAAGCATAACAACTAAAGTGAGCCGAAAGCACACTCATGGAGCCATCTTCTTGATATTCATACTCTCTTGTCTTCATGGAGCAAGAAGAAGAAGAAGATTGCAAGAAGAGGAGATAAGATAGAGCATAAAAATGGAGAGTGAGGTATTGTGGCTCACGGCTAAGCATGTGTAACATTTTAGTGAAAATCTTACAGCCTTGAGCATTGTCTCACGGCTGTAAAAATTAAAATTTTTAATGAACTACAAGATAGGAGGACACCTCACACTACCAATTTTGTGACATGAATTGTAAGAATGAGCAAGTTGTCACTTTAAAACCTAGTTTTGATTATAAAGAAGAATGGGGGATGGCTTTAACATGGAGGAAAAAAGTCAAATGCATCACATTACCAAGAAGCCATCTACCCCATTTCTTTAAAACCTAGCTTTTGGAATATATGAGAAATGATATATATGATAGTTGGGAGAGGAATAACAGAGAGAAGGAAAAAAATGAAGAACTAAGAGACTAAGGAACAAAGAAGCCATTTGTTCATTTAAAATAGTTGTCTCATTTTTTTAACCTAGCTTTGGAATATAGAAAGAAAATGAATATGTGATGGTTGGATGGTTTTTGGTAGGTAAAAAATGATTAGGCCTCCCATTTGTCTCATGGCATGATAGCTAGAGCAAGATAGGTGTCAGCTAGAGCAAAAGAGTAGAAAGTGAGCTTAATCGAACAACTCATTCTGTTTCATTCTTGGAGATTAAAAAGGAGTTTTTGGCCAGAAAACGAACAACTGCATTCTTCAACAATTTCATTCTTCTTCATTTTTTGATCAGTTCTTAATAATAATGGGGAGATTCTTGGCTGATGCTTAAAGCTTGATGGAGAAGATGAAGGGCTAACCCACCCGACACTGGTTTAGAGGTGCAATCGACGCTAAGGAGCACATTTAAGCATATATCATTGTGTGTCATTTTCTTTCCCTTTTTTGGACTATTTACGTTATCTTGAGGTTAATGATTGGATACTATGTAAGAATGCTTTTGATTCTCTATTTAATCATTTTTCATGAAAACTCATTGCTAGAATTTGTATACGATATGTAATAGTCATGTTTGAAGTCTTATATGGCAACTAATGGTATTAAATTATTAGGGACAACATAACATAAGTTAAATAATCTGAGCTTATGTGATTATTGCTTAGATTGGTTTATTTTTCTCAATCATATTACGGCTATCTGATTAAACTTAGAAAGCTATTTCTATGTTATCTTATAGTTAAGGTTAATTAACAAGATCTTCTTAATAACTATAACCTTAGGATAAACCAGAATTAACAGAACTTGTTATTAATTCCTGTTCAGTAGTCTAAAGAGAGGTGTGAAGACAATAATTCAATAAAATATGTGAAATTATGCTTAGGCCAAGATTAACCCAAAGAACCGAATTTCAAACCATTAATCAATTTTATCACTTTGTTATTGTTTAGATTGAGTTGTTTTTACATATTTAATTTTATGTTGTTTTCTAATTTGTATTGAACCAAACTCCTCTACATATATGTTCGTAGAATTTAAAAAAGTAATTGGAATTAATCTCTGTGGGATTGACCTAGACTAATCACTGCTATAGTAATAAGTTTAGTTTATTTTGTGCAGTGTTACGACACAATATACCAATTTTGCCACTATTGCCGGGGATTAATATCCTTTGCTTTTTTGAATTTATTTGTTTTGTTTTATTTTGTTTTGTTTTATTTTTGATTAATTTTTTTCTTATTTGGTTAGTTAGGGTGTATGACATCATCTTCTCACTCTAGTGAATTGAAATTTGACCCAGAACTTGAAAGAACAATATGCAAATTAAGAAGACAAGTTGCACAAAGTTTTGAGGATCCATCATTATCTAACAGAAAATTTGACTCTTCACTAGGAATTCAAATAGCTTTAGATTTACTTTCTAATTCTTCTAGTGATTCCATTTGTAAAATTGATTCTAACATAACAGGTCAAAACAATTATTGCATTCTTAAGTAGTTGGCTCCTCCTGATTTTGATCATCAATCTTTATGCATTCATTTTCCTGCTATTGATGTTGCTTTTTAACTTAAACCTGGTCTAATTCATCTTTTTCCTACTTTTTGTGGCATGCTAGGTGAAGATCCTCATAAACATCTCAAGAAGTTTCACGTGGTCTGTTCTAGCATGAAGCCAGTTGGGGCACAAGAAGAGTAGTTTAAGTTGAGAGCCTTCCCATTCTCATTGGGGGACATCACTAAGGATTGACTTTACTACTTGTCATCTGGATTAATCACTACTTAGAATGAGATGCAGAGACTTTCTCTAGAGAAGTACTTCCCTGCTTCTTAAGCTATGAATATTCGAAAGGAAATCTGTGCAATTCGACAACATCATAAGGAGACATTATATGAGTAGTAGGAGCATTTCAAAATATTATGTGCTAGCTGCCTATACCATCAAATCAATCAACAAATCTTGATCCAATACTTCTATGAGGGGCTTCTGCCACAAGAAAAAAGTATGATAGATAAAGCAAGTAGAGATGCACTGGTAGATAAGACCCTTATCGAAGCAAAAAATTTAATTTCCAATATGGTTGCTAAC
This sequence comes from Erythroxylum echinodendron, assembly GCA_027575705.1. NCBI lineage: Eukaryota > Viridiplantae > Streptophyta > Magnoliopsida > Malpighiales > Erythroxylaceae > Erythroxylum > Erythroxylum echinodendron. The sequence goes on from JANZXR010000009.1 coordinate 1,875,028, forward strand.
TCTCAATAATTCAACATTCGAGAAGACGTCAACTATTGAAAGTTAGAGAAGCTAGTACTGCTACATTAGGGCAATAGATAGCTAGGTTATCATATTTAGTGAGGCAAATGGATACAAATGGTGCTCAACAAGTCAATGTATATGGAATTTGCATAATGGCAGGACATCCCACTAATACATGTCCAACTTTGCAAGAGACATCTTCGGAGAAAGTGAATGCTTTCGGAAACTTTTTGGGTCAATCACAAAGGAATCCTAGCTACTCCTATGCACAGAACTCAGGGTGGAAGACTCCTCCATTCAACACCTATGGGTAGTAAGGACATCAACAAGGACCCTACCAACAACCATATCAAAGACAAGCTCAACCATCAAGCTCTGGACCTTCACTTGAAGAAATGTTGAAAACATTAACTTAAAATACCACTCAACTCCAAAATAATGCCATACAATTCTAACAACAAACAAGAGCTAGCATTTAGAATCTGGAGAATTAATTGAGTCATATAGTTACTATAGTGAGCTGATTGGAGAATCAGAATTTGAGTAAACTGGAAAGATACTGCAAGTGTTATCACCCTGAGAAGTGGTAAAGAAATAGAGACACCACATAAGACTCCTGTTATTGACAATGATGAAGAACTTGAAAAGGAACTTGAAGTGTCTCTCAAAAAAGCTAGAAAGGGAACCAAGGTAAATACTCAATCTGCTGCAATTAAAAATTTTACTAATACTTTGCCTCCTTTTTTTAGCAGGTTTGCTAAATCAAAGAAAGAGGAGCAAGATAAGGAGATTTTGGAGATATTCAAAAAGGTAGAGGTGACATACCTTTAATTGAAGCCATAAAGCAAGTTCCACGGTATGCCAAATTCCTCGAGGAATTATGGACATCTAAAATGAAATTAAGAGGAGATGAGAAAGTGAGTATAGGAGAAAATATGTCTGCAATCAGTTAAAGAAAGCTTCCCCCAAGGTGTAAGGATCCAAGTACATTTACAATTCCCTATAAAATAGGTGATACTAGATTTGAAAAAGAAATGTTAGATCTAGGAGATTCAATTAAAGTCATATCATATTCCTTTTACATTTTGTTGAATTTGGGATCTTTGGAAGAAACGTGTGTTATAATTCAATTAGCTTATACATCTAATGATTATCGTGAAGAGGCAGTAGTGGATGTCTTAGTTCAAGTTAATGAATTGATGAATTGATTTTCCCAGCCGACTTTTATGTGCTGAACATGGAGGGACAAACTTCATCTAATTCTGCACCAATCCTTCTAGGTTGGCCATTTTTGAAGACATCAAAAACAAAGATTGACGTGGATGCAGGAACATTGATTATAGAGTTTGATGGTGAAATTATTCACTTTAATAATTCTGAAGCTATGAGGTACTCTAGTGATGTTCATTATATTTTATCAATTAATGTCATTGATTGCTTGTATCGAGAAGTTTTTGATATGGAAGGTAAAGATGAGTTAGAAGTCATTCTTTGCATGAGTTTGTAGGAAAATACTTTGCAAAATTTTAACTTATTCATTACAAATGAGATGGAATAAATTATGCTAGCATTATAGTCACTGCAATTGATGCTAAAAAGGTATATGTTTCCACGTATTGAATTGCTAGTATCTCATACAAAATTTCTACCTTTGGTTGTTCAGGCACCTATAATTGAGCTAAAGTAATTACCGGAGCACTTGAAATATATGTTTTTGGGAGAAGGAGAAACACTTTCGGTAATCATTATAAGGAACTTAACCAAGCTTCAAGAGCAAAAGCTCATTCGCGTGCTTAAAGACCACTTCACAACTATAGGGTGGACAATAGCTGACATTAAGAATATTAGCCCTTCGGCATGTATGCACCGAATTCTTCTGAAAGAAGAATCCAAACTATCAACAAAATAAAAAAGAATATTGAACCATTTGATGATGGAAGTGGTAAAGATGGAGATCTTGAAGTTGCTTGACGTTGGTATAATCTATCCAATTTTAGATAGTAAATGGATAAGTCCCGACCAAGTGGTAAAAACGAAGACTAGGATTAAGTGGTGAAAAATGAGAATAATGAGTTTGTTCCTATAAGGATTCAAAATGGATGGTGACGTGAAACCACACTAATTGAGCTATCTTCTAAATTTATACTCTCTTGTTTTCATGGAGTAAAAACAAGAAGAAGATTACAAGGAGAGAATAGAAGATAGAGCATGAAAATTGCGAGTAAGGTATTGTGGCTTATGACTAAGAAATTAAATGAATTGCATGCATGTGTAACATTTTACTTAAAATGGTACAATTATGACCATTTTCCACGGATGTAACAATTAAAATGTTACATGAATTACAAGATAGGAGGACACCTCATACTACCAATTTTGTGACATGAATTGTAAGAGTGAGCCAATACACCTCACACTACCAATTTTGTGATATGAATTGTCATAATGAGCCAGTTATCACATTAAAACCTAGTTTTGATTATAAACAAAAAAATGTGGGATGGCTATAACATTGAGGACAAAAATCACATGCATCATGTTACTAAGAAACCACTTGTCCCATTTCCTTAAGACCTAGCTTTTGGAATAAATGAGGAACGACATATGTGATTGCAAGGAGAGGAATAATGGAGAGAAGATTAAAAAAAGTGAAGAAGTGAGAGGGTGGAGAATAAAAAAGCCAACTATCCATTTAACATAGCTGTCTCAATTTTCCAACCTCGCTTTAAAAGATTGAAAGAAAATGTATGTGTGATGGCTGGAGGCTTTTTTGGTGGGAAAAAAATGATCAGACCTCCCATTTGTCTCATGGTGTGACAGTTGGAGCAAGATATGTGTCAACTGGAAGGTAAAAAAAAAGCTCAAACTATACATATTGAACACAAAAACACAAACTAGCATTTTCTAAACACAAACACAAACAAAAACCTATACACCATAAGTAGAACACAAAACTCACATAAACTCCTAAACGTAACAGTAAAATAGAGCATAAGAAGGAGGGTTCTTAAAAATAGAAAAGAAGAACCATACCGACACAGGGAATAACGCTTCTTTGACGGTGATGACCATAAGACAGGAGTTGACCACAACAAAGGGGACTACACTTATTGTATAGTGAACAAAGAGGAAATATATCAGCTGATATGAAAATAAAGAGAGGCTCATTTTGGTGTTAGTAAACTAGTAGAAAACATTGTTATTTTTAGTTAAACAAAACAATGTCATTTTTAAATAATTTGAAAAAATTTACCATTTTATGTCGATTCAAAAAAATATCATGCAATGGTGGGCCATTACCATTCGACTTGATCTTTGGCAATGGCATTAATATAATGTTATATTAATTACCACAAATAATTATATTTATTGCAATGTAATTAAAAAAATTGCAATATAGCTAAAAATGGAAATCAATATTGAATATCAATATCATATTCTTAATAATAAAATTTAATAGTATTGACAATGATTGTAAGTTTGAAAATAAATTTAGTTAACAACAATGTCATTTTAAAAATTTATAAAACTAAATACACAAAATTAATTTTTATTGCATAAATTATTTATTTTTATTAATGTCTTTTAAAATATAGGATTTGACCATTTTATGTTGCGTCATAAAACTCTATTTACTATATATAAATTTAATACTATTTTATAAAGTTTATACATTACAAAAAATGGAAAATATAAAATCAATATTTACGAAAACACCAAAGGATAATTACTTGGGGATGATTTTAGAAATTTATCTTCAAATATGCGATTTTGCGATGATTACCATCAATCATTGCTAAAAGATTGGCGATGTTGAAACATTTAAAAAATAAAAGGATAACAATGTCATTTGTTGGGTAACAAATTGTAACATCCCATTTTCCTATGCTAAAGGTTAGAACCCTAGAATAACTATACATGAGAAATAGAAATGAGAAATTAGGAAATGCATTTCATGCTCATGCATAAATAAGCATCTATAAACGTGAATTTGATTTTTGCACATATTACAATGATTGTTTATGCATTCATTTGACATTTTCAGGTATAATTAATTTTTAATGTGATTATAGTGTAAATTGTGGATTATATGTCTTGAAAATTGATTTGGTGATAATAATTATTGATTTAGGATTTTTGGTGAAATTTAGGAAATTTCTAAAATTTTGGGTAATTTGGACTAAGAAAAAATGCCAAGTGTCAGGATAGTTAATTTATGGTAGTAGAAATAAGTGACGAATGGTAATAGAAATAATTAGCACATTGCTTTAGGATAATGGAAAATGTTATAGAAAATTGGGAGACAATTGAAGCAAAAATTGGAGACAAATGGACTAGTTGTTAAAGAGAACCAACTGGAATCATAGGGAGGCGACAAGCTTGTCACTTGCCTTGCCACACTCACCCACGATTCTTTTAACTCATTAAAAGACCATTTCAATTGTTTTCACTCTTTCTTTCTTCTTCTCTTCGTGAGCTTCTTCATCATCTTCAATCTTCTTCATCTATGACACTCTCCTCTTACCTTATCAACATTGAATCTTGCTCTCAATCTTCACTTGCTACTTCCATTTTCGTTGTCTTCTTCATTTGTCACTGAAAGACCTAAACATTCCACCGTAAATGATGATGATCATATGATGTTTGGAAGCTAGGGATAAGTGTGATTTGAAGACCTTGAAGTTAAACAAGTAAGTGTAAAGCATTATTCTTTATGGTTTGTTGAATAGCAACTTTTATGATGATAGTTAAGGGTTGAATGATCATAAAATGAGGATTTATATATGCTGAGATGTGAATGAGAAACATGGGTATGTTCATATCTTGTTTATACATATACGATGATCAATATTTCATAAGTTGTTGTGGAGATGTTTTAGAGATGGAATGATCCTTATAATGACGTACAAAGAGTGCAGAAATTTTGATTAGTAAATGGATGATTTCATATTCTGTTTTAATGTGTGATTTCATGAATTTTTGGTAGTTGTTATAGAGGTAAACTAAAATGAGTTCAAAGTTAAAGAAAAGGAGTAGTGTGGTGTCTTGAAATGAGGTGAATAAAGGTGATACTTTAGAAGTGAAATGAATGTGATAATGGAGTAAAATGTGTGTTGAAACGTTGATGGTGAATATGTATATATGAATGTTTTGTTTTTGGAGTTCATGATCAATCATAGATTATGATTTGTTTGTGATTGATAGTGAGCTGAAATGGAGGTGAGAATGAAGAAGAAATGATGAGGAATGAAGCTAGAAATGATAGATTAAGCATAAGATGTTTTGGATGTCACTTATAGGAGTTGGAAAAGATAGAAAATTGGGCTAGGATTTTCAGACATAAGCAACCCACGATCGTGGGAATATGTCTATGATAATAGGAATGCCAAAACGGGGCTGAAACTTTCTGTTTTCATAACCCACGATTATGGTAAGTCATCCACGATCGTGGTAATGGTCTATACGTGAAATATGCTTCTTTTATGTGTGTTTTGAAACAAAAAATGGTTAGGTACTTTCCTATGATGCATTTAGGCTTGAATGAAGCTTGAAATGAATTTAGTTTGATAATGGAATAAGTGATTAAATGAGTGATATGTTTAGGGTGATGATTGAGGATATAAATTAAGAAAGGATTGTTAAATATCAAGTGTTCAAATCTAGAATTTGGAGATGTTATAAGAATGAAAGTGAACTTTTGAATGCTAATATGATTCAAAGAAGATGAATGATGTGTATTAAGTAAAGATGAATGAGAATTGGATGTTATGTGATCTTATAATGTTAGATTAACTTTAATGAATGATTGAATGATGAACTTAGAATAATCTTGAATAATTGAGGTGTAATCTTAAGTTTAAATTAGACATATATGAGTTATGAAGTATGAATGATCTTGAGATATGAATTAAGGAAATATACTTAAGATTGTCATTGAGCATGCATTATACATAACACATGTACATATCTATATGATTGAGTATTAATGTGATTGTGCAAATTAGTAATGTATAAATATGAATGTGTAGTATGATATAGAAGAGAAATTAGAGCAACGGCATCCAGACATTGTCGAGACGTCAAGGCAATAGCTATCTAGTGCATACTGTGAGTTACCTAGTTGGTCTCACATTGATTTATTGTTTTGTTTAGATTTTTTATTGAATTATTATGTGGTGTGAATGTATGGATTCTGGATATTAATTTTTTGAGGCATTTGATGCATTGATGTGAAAATCATATTAGAAGTGTTAGACCCTATTTTCAGAGTCTAACTATCTATACATAAATCATAATTGTCTACTCAAATTCATCCATACATAAATCATAATTCATTACCATCAAATATAAGAGTTTTTAACAAAGCCATAAAGGCATTTCAAACCACAATACATCCATATCTTATAATCCCAAGATACATAAGATACCTAATCTAAAAATACTTAAAATGAATCTAAAATCCTCATTAGTACAAAATCTAGCTTACAATACAATAATATGTAACC
>JANZXR010000009.1:1881636-1905073 GCA_027575705.1 Erythroxylum echinodendron
TTTATATGGTTTGAAAGAGGATTCCAAGATCTACAACTTTCATGAGACCTCAAAGGTCAATTTTATCTTCTGAGGGGTCAACAATGGGACAGAAGATAGATATAGACGAACATAGAAGAAGCAAAACACAGAATAAGATGACGTCAGCATAGTAGAAATATAGAAGAAGATGACATCATCACAGAAGGAGTTCATGAACAGTAACACAGAGGAAGTTCATGAATAGTAACACAGACGGAGTTCATGAACAGTAACATAGAGAAAGTTCATGAACAGTAACACAGAGGAAGTTCATGAGCGGTAACATAGAAGAAGTTCATGAATAGTAACATAGAAGAAGTTCATGAACAGTAACATAAAAGAAGTTCATGAACAGTAACATAGATGAAGTTCATGAACTGAAACATAGACGAAGTTCATCAACAGTAACATAGAGGAAGTTCATGAACAGTGAACTAGAAGAAGTTCATGAATAGTGATATAGAGGAATTCATTCGTCTGCGAACAGTAACACAGACGAAGAGAATGAACAGTAACATAGAAGGAGATGATGTCACCTAGAGGATGATGACGCCATCACAGAAGAAGTTGGTTCACAGAGGATACCTCTAAACTTCTAAACACCTTCACTTGTAAAAATCTTAACTTTCGACTTCGATGTCCAAAAATTTCATGCTATATATCATTGGAAAGCTAGAAAAATAATCTACAATTTCCAAGAGGCAACTTCATCCAATTCATCCTAGATCAATCCAGATTTTCCTCTCAAGTACAAAGGTGAATTTTACACACTCAGTGAACATTTTTTAGATCACTACCACTTTTGTTTCTCAATCTTTCCTTATCATAAAGCATACCAAGATCATCTTCTCTACTTCATTTTCAACTCTATATCATCTATAAAGATATTATGGTCTATGATTAATCATGATCACCCATAACAGAACATACATGCATAGAGATATATATACATGTTCTTCATCACTTTCACCCTAATTCTACCCATTTCATAATCTCTCACAACCAAAATTACCAAAACAAAACATGAACCTATCCACACTTCTCATGTACTGCTCGAAATGTTCTAAGATAAGTTTCGGGGTCCAACAAGAAGTGCTCATTGTATGTGAGTTTGATAGAAATAAGTGTACTTAACTTAATTGTTGAATGGCGGACCAAGATCCAATGACAAATGTGAATGTGAATGTGTAAACTGAAGAAAAGTGACTGATTGAATTATGAGATTTGATGCATTTCATTATAGGAATGCATGATAAAATAAAGACAGTTGTGACTAGAGTTACCAACGACAAAGAGCTTAAAATTTAGAAAATGTGAGAGCCTCTAGCTCACCATATATAATGGGCTTGGTATCTCCAACAGATACGAGATAGTTATTAATAAGCCTGGTATCTACAATGGATATGGGATAGTTAAAAAAGGCACTCAGCTATAGTAACATAATAATTAAAAGTGAGTCTCACAAGCATTGCACATATAATTTGATATGCATTATATAAATGATTGAATTAAGTTGTAAAAACTGTTCTAAATGTGAAATGTGAAATAAATGAACAAAATTGTCTTTGATTGAACATGATGATTAATGAAGTGATGTGAATTATGTGGTTATATGACCTGAATATGAATTGTTGTGTTATGTGATATAAGTGAGCACATTGATGATGACTTGCTCATTGGGTTCACAAAACTCACCAAAATTGGAATGTTAAATTTCAGGTACGAGAGAGGTGACTTAGTTGCTAAGGCACTCTAGACGAAGAACAGTCCTTATGTTTTTGGACTCAAGAAATGAATCAAAGGTCGGTCAGTTGAGATTGAAGAGTTAGATAGATTTTTGTACAATTCCTCTTTCATATAGATTGTGTAAAAGAGAAGTAGACTCTTATAATTTTAATGTTGTGTATATATATATATATAGATCATGTAGTGTAAAGCTACAATGTATATTGCCTTTTATGAAATGAGACTGAGTACTTGAGTTTTAGATATTGAGTATTTGTGTTTTTAATTATGATGCCATGATAAGTAATATGATTGCTCTAGGTTACTGCTTTCACCAGGCATGTGCTCAAATGTCTGATGGACATATGGGCACGTGTCAGATGGGAGTGAGGTGCTACACAAATGACGTCATTTACTTCTTATTTAAATGAAAAGGAAGAAGCATTTCTTCTTCCCTTACACGCAGCTTCATTTTTATTTTGCCTTTCTTCCCACCATTATATCATCTTCATTCCTTCATCTTCTTCATTGTTCATTTAGGTAAGTGCTGTTATATGTTCTTCATTACCCCCCGATTTTATGTTTCGTCAATGTTGTTATGCTTATATTGTTTGGGTGATATAGTAGAATAGGTTTGTGTTGTGTCAGTCTGTGTTGTATTTTAGGTAATGGTGATAGTTTTGTGTGATAATAATGAAGATGGTGGCTTGTGTAATATGTACAAAATGAGTTGATTGAACCTGAATGTTGAATTTTCCATTCCATATCTTAAAAGGAATTTTAAGAATGAATCTTGAAAAAATCCTATTTAAAAAATACATTGTATTGTAATTTTCAAGATTTACTCCACAAACTAAATGGAAGACTAGAATTACTGATCATACATATCACCATATCCTGAAGGGTATGATTTCTTCTTTTTATTTCATTTTTTACATGGTGTGTTTTACATGATGTATCTAATATTGTATACTCTGAAATAATGCCTTCCTCTTGACTAAGCATACTAAATAAACCCTTATTTTGTTCCATATTTATGTATTATTCTTAACTCTTATCATATCTTACAATCTTAATTATTTGGTCCTTTTAATTCTTTACTTACACTTTGAAAACTTCAAAGGCTTCTAATTCCTGTGGCTTATTATTCAAAAGATAAAGATACATAAACATTAAATGATCATATATGAATAAGATTGAGTATCTTTGATCATTTAAATAACGAATGGAAAATGGTCTAATATATTTGTGTGTATAATCTCAAGAATCTCTCTACTTCAAGTTGCACTTTTAGTACACATATTTATTTGCTTTCCTTTAAAGCAATCAATATAAGCACAAAAATAATTAAAATAAAGGCTAGTTAGTTTATCATTATTAACAAGTCTTTTCATTCTTTTAGTGGAGATATGACCTAATCTTCTACACCATAATTAGGAAAATTCTTTATTAATGTTCACTTACTTAACATTGACTTTATTATGCCTAATATGTTTTTGAGATTACGGCATTGCATGCAAAAGATATAAATACAAAACTATTGAACAAGTGTATTATATTAAATATGAAATTGTCTTTTTTACAGGCCCTGTTTTATGCTAAACAATGTCGATAATCGTCCAACCTCATCCTTCTTCTTTGTAGTCTTTGATTGTTCGTTCATTCATCTAGGTAAGTCGTACAACTAATGTCTACCATATCTTTTGCTTTAATAGTACGAGTATTAGTGTTTTGGTTTTGTGTTAATGTAAAGGAGGTCTTAGTTTTGTGTTGTAGTTTGGAATATTCTTAGAATCATTAATAAGTAGATGTATGAATAACATAAGTATCTACTGCATATGGAATGAGTTTTATCTCTTATGGACAATTCTTTGCATAATAAACCCCTAGGATGGTATATAGGCCAGAAACTCATAATGCAGCTCCGATGAGACTTATCAGTAAAACATTCTACAAGCCTAGGAGACACAGTCAGAATACCCTTTCTTCATTTATGTGATCTAACAATGCCATGTATCGTTTAGTTTGTTAAGTTATCAAACTTAGTATGTCAAGTTGTAATTGATAATTTGGGACTAGTAACATAATAAATGCACCTATAAACTCCTAGGATGGTATGTAGGTTGGAAACCCATCATGTAGCTCCGATAAGGCTTATCAGTAAAATATTCCATGAGCCTAGGAGTTATAGTGAGAATACCCTTTCTCGATTCATATGTTCTAACAATGCCACCTACCATTGTGTTTGTTAAGTTATCAAACTTAGTATGTCAACTTGTATTGATTCATGATTATGTTATTTAAAATTGAAATTGCATTTAGTAATTAAGTAATTACTTTTAATTGTATAACAACATAGAAAAAAGTTAGATGTCTAATCGAAAATAGTCAACTAAATACTTAGAAGGAGTTAAGAGTTTCATACAATTTGTAAGAGATCAAATGGATGTAGAATGTTGTACTTGCTGTCCACACATAGATTGCTTAAATATGAAAATTCAAACTCAAAATGAGGTATATAATCACTTGCTAATATGAGGCATAGATAAATTATAAACTCCAAGGCTTTGTTATAGCAAACGTTCAGAAGCAAGTTGTAGTATAAGTGTTGATACAGGTGTTGACAATAGTCATAATAATGATGTAGAGGATTATGATATTAACGACAAAGGTGATGTTGGGATTTGCAAAATGTTAGAGGATTATGAGAATTATATGGAGTGTATGAATGAAACTGGTTTGCCTAACATAATTGGTAGTATTACAGAAGATAATTTTGGGAAGTTATTAAAAGTTGCTTAAGAAGAATTATATCCATGGTGGTCGAAATTCTCATAAGTTTCTTTGGTTGTGAAGTTATTGCATTTGAAGGTATATAATAAATGGAGTAATAAGTCTTTTGACATGTTAATTGACTTGTTTAATGATGCATTACTTGTTGGACACAAATTGTCATATTGTTAATAAATGAGATATGTAATCCACCTTCCTCTTTAGGAAGGCATAGATTGGACAATTTGACTTTAAGCATACCTTTAGAGCCATCTGGATGACTCCAAAGGAAGTTTTTAAACAATCGCTCTATAGTTTTAATGATGATTTGGGAGAGAAAGATTTAAGAGCTCTTGTAAATATGTAAGGAGTTAAGGACATATTTAATGAGCTGTAATTTTCCTGCATAAGAAAGAGTTTAATTGACCCATGAGCCAATTTGTTTTTGAATTCTCTCAATAATAGGTAGACATTCCAGATGTGTGAGGTGTCTAGTAATCACAAGGGGTCCGAAGTATGTGAGAGAAGGATCAAACGATTTCATGCCAGTGTAGTGAGCAATTTGTTGTTGGTGTGTTAAGGCTTTCTTGGAGAGAAAAAATTGCTTTTGTTGGGATTGAATTGTAGCCTTGAGAAGTTGTTAAATTTGGCAAGGTCCTTCATAAAAAAGTCAATGGAATCTATATGATATTTACAAAATAGGAGAAGGCCATATGAAAAACCAAGGTTAGTTAAACCAATTTTTTACATTTAGAGTGATAGCTAAATTTAGGATTGAGCTGCACTTCTTGTTGAATGATAACGTTGAGGATTTCCATGTTTAGGAAGAAAAGATATGGGGATAGGGGATCCCCTTATCGAAGGTCTCTAGCAACCTTGAAGAATTGAGTAGGTTGACCATTAATGAGCACTGAGAAGGAGTTGCGGCAAGTTTGGATTGATTTTTTCAAGCGATAACTTAGTATATTGGAGATCCAATGAGATAAAGTCTTTTATAGATTTCAAGCATTTGAGCTCTTATTTAATAAGCTTGAGCTTTTGGGAGCAGCAGTACTACTTAGTTCCCATTCAATGGGATTCAGCTCCCCATCGATAAGCTGTAAACAATCCTAAATCTCGAACAAGATAGTTATTGAATCGAAAGGGGAAATGGAACCAAGTTGTTGGAATAGATTGGCCACAATAATAGGTTTATGATATGAGAATAAGGGGTCTTTAAACTAAGCAAAGTTATTGGGGAACTTAGATATCCAGGTATCGTTGACAAGTTCATGGTCGAGCTCCTTTCGGGTGTGCTAATTAGAAGATTGTTTATTAGACCAAGTGAATGAGTGTTAAATGAATGTGAGATCGGTCACTCCAATGTCATGAACACATTCTTTAAAATCATCTGAATAGTTTTTTTAAGTTTTGGTGGCCTTGAGCTTCAGCGAACTATAGGATTGAATTAAATTCACCACTTGCTACCAAATATGCATAGGTCATTCCATAAACTTCTTCATTGGAACCCATAATTGCTTGCATAAATGAAGGATGCAATTATCTCAACATTTACCTTCAAGAAAAGCAAGTGCAAGTGCATTACCTATTTACTAGAACCCAACAAGTTGACCCTAAGCTCATCTTTATTATGGAAGATAATGATTCTGCCAAAGGCATGGCTTAAATGGTTCGAGAGACGGCTCCATGGAGGCCCTAAAATGTGAAGCTTGCAAAGGTTTTCAGCTTTTATTTTAGTTTTAAGTAAGGTAATAAGTAGAGGTCTTTCAAGTAAAACAAAATCATTTAAAGCTAAAAGTTTAGAGGGACAATTAATCCCTTACACATTCCAAGTAAAGATGGACATAATTAGGTGGATGGATCAGTGAGGCATTACCCTTTGTCTCTTTTCGATCTCCTTCATAATTTGAAACAATTAACATTGGATTTCTACCTGAGCATATTCAATAAGTAGTGGAATTGTTGGGGTCTTAAGTTTAGTCACAGTGAAGGTAGGTGTAGTTATTTCAGGATCGATGCCCTGAATCAAGGGAATCTCCTTTACATCATATTGTATGGTCTTTGTCCTTTTCCGAAGGTGTTACAGAGATAGCAGTTTAGGAATTACCCATACTTGAGGTTGAATGAGATTTATGACTAGACACAGTAGGTGTTTCCAGGTGCTTAGCTACAGGTATAGTATCCTTAGCATTATTATAAGCAATTTGACCTGCCTCTTAGTTTTTTTAAGTCCCATTAATTCCTAAGATGGCTCAGTGGTGAAGAGTTTAACTGTGGCTTGCCAAACTTTCTCTTATTGTTTGGATGGGAGTTTCCAGTGGTAGGGTATATTAATGGTTACTTCCCATAACTTATTATCAGCTTCCGGCCTCACAATAAAAATCTCATCAAGAAGCTCCTTGGATAACATGATACTGAAACAAATTCCACATAATATATTCCCTTCTTCCTTGTAGCAGTTTCATCCATGCATAACGATTTCCTAATGTAACTTGCTAGCGAGCCTAGAGCCTTAATGGTCCAATATTCAAGGGGAAAGTTATAGAAGTTAATCCAAAGGGCAACACTCTAAATTTTGATGGTTTCAAGCCTTAAACCTGGTTGCCAAAGTTGTAAGAAAATTGGTTGGTTACCGAGGTGCCATGGACAATTCTCCAAGAGTTTATGAGCTTCAGTGACCGAAGAGAGAAAGTAAATAATATAAGGTTATCTTCTGAGATTAGATTAGGCTTTCCTTTTTTTTTTCAATGGAAATTGGTCCAAGCTTGAATAAAAGGGAAAGTGGGACTTCTATTAACATAAAAGTTAACTAGGGATGAGTTCCATTTAGCTGCTCCTTGCTTTAGAATTTTTTTCAGTAAAGTGACTATGAATTGCCCTTCATTACTTGGGGGAGGAAAATAACAAAAGCTAGTCAGCTGGAATAACAACTTAACACCATGTTTTTCCTAAATATGCTTATCAATTTGTTCATGTTATCAACAACTTATTGAGAATTATAAGTGGGATGAGTAGGAGAAGTAATTCCCTTATTAGGCTTTAGGGAGCATAAGATTTCACATTACTCTAAGGAGTTCCATCTATTTTAAAAAAGAGGGAAAAGAAGAGACGATGTGAAAGTTAAATGTTAGTTCTTAAAAAGTAAAGGTGGAAAGAAATACTGCTAAAGAAAGTAAAAGAGGTTGAATAGGAAGTGAATAAAAGATAAGAAAATAAAGTTAACTAATACAATTATGGAAATGATTAGAGTTAAGAATTAACAATAAAGCTCGAGAATATGAGGAGAAGAATCAGGTTGATGAAGCGTTGATGAAGCAATCACATGTAAGAGGCGATGAATCGTGTGTGAAAAAAATTTTGCAAGGTATTTTGAATCTTTAAAATCTTTCTTAAATTGGGTTGATAAATAGAAAGGTCCTATTAAACTTCGAAAGGAACTTGTTAATGTTTAAAAAGAAAGCATCCTATTAGTTATTTAAATTACAAAAGAAGTCTATTAATCGAAATGATCCTATTCACGCTAAAAAAGAAAGGGACCTGTCAATCGATAGAAACCTGCTATAGCTCAAATAGAGATAAGCCTGTTAGTTGATAAGAGCTTGATGACGCTTAAAGTAAAAAGAACCTCTTGCTTTATAGAAACAGAAGGAGCCTATTGAAAAAAAAAATGACAGAACCTCTTGAAAACACAAACTTATAACAGGAAAATTTAAAAGTTACGAAAAGAGAAAGAATGACATAGTAGATTTATACTGGTTCGGCTAATAACCAAGCCTACGTCTAGCCCTCAAATATCCAACTGGAGTATTTTATTATAAGAATCTAAGTATTAAATTTGACGAGCTTCTCTAAACTCACAAGTACATATTTTTCAAAGTTCTCCAACTTTCGATACTCAAATTGCATAACAAGCTTCTAAAAACTTACAGAAAAATAAAATGTAAAATCAAAATTAAGTTCTCAAATAACAATTTCTTTCTTGATAGAATAAATTCACTTTCTAAGGAACAATAAGAATGATGTGACTCTCAAGAATATAGATACTGCTCAAATGTTTCGAAAGTTTATGTATGTTCATTACTTTACAAGTGTTGTTGCTATTCTTGAAATAGTTCATTTCTTCAACTAATCGTTGCTTCATCTTAATTCCGAGTTGACTTTGAATTTTCAGTATCATTTATGCTGGAACAAAAATTTTTAGAGCTAATTGTTCGAAAAGGTAAGATCATCCCATATGTTAATAAGAAAAGTTTACAAAAAAGGTTCCTGCAAGAAAGGAAATAAATTTTCTATTATTTTATTTTCTTTAAAAAATACCGTTATTTATCTAAAGAAATAAATCTAATTTAAATTTTGAAATATTATATAGTTATTATTAAAATCATTAAATCTAAACCTTCACCTAACATAAGTGATGATTGCTATCACTTTTGAGGAGGACAGAAGTGGTTCAGATAACAGGGAAAGTAGAAAAAGGAGGGAGCACAAAAACAATTTGAAGAGAAGAGAGAAGGATATCAAAGGAACGAAGGTTAGAGTAGAGTATTTGGTACGGTGAGCAAGATCCAACATGGAGCGGTAATTATTTCAGAAAGAGGTGAATAGCCATCATAAAATGAATGAAGTTAACTGCTAAATAAAAAAATTACACAAGATTAGGTATTTATAAATTTTTTATTCTATTAAACAAATATTTTGGGTTTGGAAGTCTTCCTTCTATCATGTCTCTTCTTTTACCTTATCTCAATGATGATATGCTTCGTTTTTGGCTTCATTCATTCAGTTACGTTAACTTTGACTCTTCCTTGCCTCAGCGATGGTTATAGTTCTCCTTACAGACATTTTGATTCTTAAAACCTTCTCATTTGTCAAAAAAAATAAAAGAAAGCAGAATTAGTGAAATAAATACTATTATATGTTGAAATATAAGTAGATTTTGTCCCACGTCGAAAGAATATATGGCCTCGTTTGGGCTTATATATGTTCAGTTTATTTAGGCCCAATTATATAAAATTTAACATGGTATCAGAGCAGGTTGTTCTTGAGTTACACGTCACCACCTCGTCACAATAGATTGTGACACGTGCGAGGTCGTAAATTAGCCCACATATGAGGGGAGCGTGTTGAAATATAAGTGATAATTTGTCCCATATCGAAAGAATATATGACTTTGAGCATATATATAAACCTAATAAGTTATTTTTTTAGAACTAATTAATTTTAGGATAGAACTTTATTTGAGTTTGTACATGCTTAGTTTATTTAGGCCAAACCATATAAAAAATTTAAGGTTATAGTCCAGCAAAATAAGGACCATCTTTACGAATAATAAATTGTGTTTCATTTACGAGAAGAGAACAACTCTTGAGCCTTGACATTCGGAAGAATCTTGTCAGGAAGGATTGGAACGTTGGTTTAAGAATTGGAACCTGTGCGTTATGTACCATGATCGGTGTCGCTCCCTATAAAATATTTTACCAGAGGCCCCATACAAGCAACCGTACCGTTCACTAAAGCTATGTCTTCCTCTAAAACTGCCTTGTCAGTTTGTCTTCTATCGTTTGCTATCCTTCTGCAGCCTTGTTTTGGATTAAAAACCATTGAACACGATTGCTCCCCAAAGTTGAGATTCTTTGGAAAGAGCCAATTCAGATCAAGCATAAACGAGATTACGAGTCGTCTCAAAGATGAATGCCCTCAAAAGGGTTATGGCCAAAATACTGTTGGTGGGATTTATAACAAAATTCATGGGCTCGCTCTTTGCAGAGGTGATATCAACGCTAAAGATTGCAAGGCATGTCTCATAGAGGCAAGCGATGAGATCAAGAACCTCTGCCCTTCCAGTATAACTGCAGTCATTTGGTTGGATGAATGTATGTTGAAGTACTCGTCCGATGATTTCTTTGGCCAAGTTAACACCGTGCGCTACTATTCTCACTACAATAAGTTTAACAAAGTCAGGAACGAGCCACAATTTCCAGAAAACAGAGACAAGCTGCTAAGGCAATTGGTGAGGCAAGCAGGTACCAGCTTCAAATTATTTGGTACCGGAGAGATAAAGGTGGGAAATTCAAAGCTTTACGGTTTGGCTCAATGCACAAGGGATCTTTCCAAAGCTGGTTGCAGAAGGTGTCTTACTAAAGCAGTTTCTAGGTTTCGAAACTACGATGATCATGATAAATCAACTGGATGGTTTGGTTTCGGAAGTTGTTATATAAGGTTCGAGACGCACCCGGTATTGAAACGTTGAATTCTTGAAATTGAACGAATGATAGTACCTGGGGGGATACTGTTAATGGTTGGCTTTTGCGTTCCTTGAGTCCACATGAATTCGTCTTTTTTAACATTTATGCGTTCTCCTCATCTTTGTATCGCACGTTACAAATTTCACATGAATACTTGTTTTATCCCATCTTTATTAATTATCCTATTTACCTTGGACTACTAATCTTTCCTTCCTTAATACGAAATCAACATGATCTAATCACAAACACAACGAAACAAATTTCATGGTTTTTGTTAGCTTACTTAAATAATTTGAAAGTAATAAAAGACCAACTTGATGTAGTGAGTTTTTATATAACTTTTTTTATTTTTAGAATTTATGAAACAAAAAATTTGTTAAGTGTTATTGAAGGAACAATTTAGTAGTGAGAAATTTTGAAGGAAGTCTAACAATGTTTTAAAGAACTATAAGCTCTCTCAATTAACACTTGCTCCTTTGTGCTGGTATCGAAATCATTTATTCATCAATTAGTAATACGTGATCATATATAAACCGTCATAAAATAATTTAATGTGGCTGATATTGAAAAGGCACTTTTTTTCACTTGAATTCAAATAAAGCTCATGGACTAGACGACTTTAATGCTCACTTTTAAAAACATTGGTTCTAGTAAAGAACCAAGTATCCAAAGCTATTATATAATTCTTTTTAAATTGAAAAAAGTTGAAAGAGATCAACAAAACATTCATTAGTTTGATAACTAAGACCCTTAACCTTGTATTTTTGAATGACTTTAGGCTAATTTCTTTCTGCAATACTATTTATAAATTTATATCAAAACTCTTAGCTTCTAGGAAGAAAGTGGCTTTTAGCACTATTTCCAATCCTTGCCGGACTGCATTCTCACATGGAAGGAAAATTGGAGACAATATCCTTTTAGAATAAGAGATATTTAGGTTGATTAAAATTACCATAAATCAACCTAAAAAAGTCATGTAATGAAGATTGAGTTTCATAAAGCTTTTGATTCAATTAATTGGAGCTTTTATACTTTAAGCATTGCAAGCATTCAATTTTTCCAAGTAATTTATCAACTGGATTGAACAATATATAATCATAACTTCTAATTATAGCTTTGTTAATAGAGAGCCAACTAAAATTGTCTAAGGGGCTAGAAGTTTAAGGCAAGATGAACCTTTATCCCCTTACCTTTTTATAATTTGCATTAAGTATTTATAAGATTGACGTCACACAATATCAAGTTAAAAATGAAATTCATCTATCATAAAAAAATGAAAGTCTTTAAGATATTTAATCTTTCTTTTACTAATGATTTATTGCTCCTCTATGGTGATGAAGCAAACTCAATCAAGACCTTAATGAATGATCTAGGTCTTTAACAAATTGCTAGGCTTTTAATCAATATAACAAAAAGTCACGTGGTTCTATCAATTATAACGACTCATTAAGTTGAATGATTATCCTTAATCTTTAGCTTTAAATAATTACCACAGAGGACTAACTTATAAGGATTGCCAACTAATGTTTGATAATATTCATAATAGGATTAACCATTGAAGTAACATAATTTTTATCCTATATTAATAAACTCAATAACATGTATGTATATTAGTACTCCCACCTAATGTTTCCTAAGATTTTAGTCAAAGCCATAGAAAGAATATTAAAGAATTACCTCTAGATTGAAAAGATGAGCTTTATAAGAGCTAAAATTAAATGGAATAAAGTCTACACACAAAAAAATAAAGGAAGGTGCATAATTTTAGCTATCAAAATCATGAATAAGGTGATGATAGCAAAGAGGATCTGGAGAATCTTTAAGGAGACATTAAATGGGTTCACCCATAATTCTTATTGTAGGAAAAATTTTGGAAAGTGAAAATCAAAGTAAGCTGCTCTCAGACAGTGATATAAATTCTAAAATTGAAAGGTAGAATAAATATAGGGACAAAGAATAGAATCGGGTATAGGAATGAAATAGATTTTTATACAACAATTAATGTGAACTAAAACCCTCCATAAGATGCAAGAGATGAAAAGTCTTAGGTATTACTAATAGGCCATCCCAATGTTAAAGAGATCATACAAGGGAATGATTGATTTTGTAACCTAAGAGGTGTCACTAAAATTATAGACAACCTAAAAGCTACAGATAAAATACTAGAAGGGGGATACTATAGTTTGTGTGAGGCACATATCTAATGAGTTCACTAACAAATCATACCAAGAGGTTTTTAAATCACCTAAGTAGAAAGTAACATGGTCCAAATTATTTTTTTTCCCCGTAACTTATCAAAGGTAGCATTTGTCTTTTGTTAATAATCAAGAATAAGATAAGCACTCTAATAAGGATAAAGGGAGAAACTAGGGAATTATATCTTAACTATAAATTTTGCAATTTGTACATAGAGAATGCTAATAATTTTTTTAGGTGCCAAGTCACATGGATATTATTAAAGTAAATATAAAACATATGTTTTAAGCAATGCCAACATTATAAGTAGGAAAGAATAGTAGATTGGGCTAGTAAACCGTAACACTAGGGATATGCAAATTCTACTATATTTAAATTGCATTTAACTACTTAATCTATACAATTAGGCAAGAGAAAAATGCAATAATTCTCAAAGACTCAAAGCTAGATATCCACTCACTAATAATGAATATCATAAGATGGATTAAAGAGGTCATGATTACAATCATACCTAATCTCTCTTCTCCTATGGAAAGGGATAACATATAGAATTTGTCTTATAAGTAATGAATGTAGACTATGAAGTCCACTACTCTAACCTACTACAAAACTAAATTCTAAAGGCAATCATAGATAAAGCGATCTAGCCTAAATATATGAGTATTAATGCCTAGCTTACTAAGGAAGTCCAAATGAGCTGTTAGGAAGTAGGTTTGAGCTAATAAGGCATAATGATCACCTAGCATACTAAGCAACATCAAATAAGCAATTAGTAACTAAACTTGAGCTAATAAAGCCCAAGCTTTATTGTTATCTTTGTAAGCTTTTCTTGACTAGCTTATTTTTTTGTGATGGTTCCTACAAACAGTTTTGACATCTATAATTTGTTTAAATTTTTCAAAAAAATCATTTATGAAAAATAAATGAATAATGAAATTTTTATAAATATTTTTTGAAAAAATCAAATTTCCTTAACGGTGAAAATATGAAGGGAATAAACCTACAAAAGGAACTAATTATACCTAAATAGTCACATGACCTTAGTAAACCAATTCCAATTGGTTCATTACCATTGTAACAATGTCATATATTGGCTATCTAAGGTAATAACAATTAGAAATAAAAGCATTTCAATTGAGTTTTCCCATAGATGACTGATTGAATAGGGTTAAGTTTAATATTTAATTTACTACAAGTGCACGACGTAGCTGTAGCTAAGACAGGCAAGTATTGGTCGATCCTACGAAGACAGTAGTAGTTATCTTTTTTCTATTATCTAGCCTAGAATCAGATTTTTGGTTTTTAATTAAAAACTAAATAATTAAACTAATATTGGAAACAAAAATGAACACACGAAAAAGGAAATTACTTAGAAAAATTAATATCAAATAATAGTGTGTTGGTGATGAATCCTCCTAAGAATCATTAAATAATTAACCTTTTATCTTGCGATTATATTATTGATTATTAGATCGTGAAAATTTCTATCTTATTTAATATCTCTCTTGAGACTATTAAAAACTAATCCATTAGTTAATTAACACAAATCTTTCTAGTTAAACCCCTAGCATTGCATTATCAATTCATAAATTCGCTATTATGTTTGACCCTAATCTAAAGGATTTATGTCGACGTATCTCTAGGTTTGCACGCAACTATTTCCAATTATGGTAAATCTATTCATATAAGAGGATTTTTGGATCTCAATCTTATGAAATCAAATCATGCACTAATTCTAGATATATTAGAATAAGAATAAAATGCATAATTGAATCACAATATTAATCAATATAAATGCATTGAAGAAAAGATCAAAACTGATTATTATCATAAACTATGATTCATCACACTTTAACACTAAACATATTTAGTTACTCATAAAAAATGAGATCAATAACAAATGTGCAAAAAACTTATAGAAAACAAAAAATTATAATCCTAAAACCCCCTTTCTCTTCTATTGAATTTTTTTATAAGTATGGATTGGATGTAGCTTTTTATCGAATCTCTTGATGTTAATTTCATGTTTTCTTCATCCCTTGCTCAAAATCGTCACCTATAAATGGGTCTTACTTCTAAAAAGTTGCTTAATAAATTTTCTCCTCCTTGTTTACCTCTGTTCAGGTCTTTTTATAGGAAAAATTAAGGTTTCTAGTCAATTACACGAGTATGTAAGAGACCACATATCATCAAAAACACATGAATTTTTGATTTCAAATGGTTGTAGAGACTTAAACGGGCAACATAAATGGTCATGTATATCAAGATACATAGGTGTATAACTCCACATGATCAGAACTTAAATTCTTCACTTGTCACACATTTACAGAGACTTACATCACCAAAGTACACATTCGTGTAAGTCCTTAGTTGCTTGAAATCTCATTTTCATCTAAATTCTTGTCCTTTTGATCTATGATGGCAAATATAACCTACAAATGCACTTCAAGCAAACTAAGTACCAAATATAAAAAAACATGAAATATCAAGCAAAACATATTAAACGTGGGTGAATAATTAGATTCAAATTAGCATCTTTCAAAAATCCCCACACTAAAGTTTTTACTTGTCCTCAAGCAAATCATAATCTAAATTATTAATTTTATAACATCCATCCTTTATTAATCCCAACATGTCTATCCATACTCTAAATCATCATCTCATATTAATCAAATTAACATACAAGTACAATAAAGTTATTCTAAAACTAACTTCACAAGTCAATCATAATAATAATAACTTCAATAATCTTATTGAAATGAAAAGAATAAATCTTTAGACCCTCACCAAGGTTTCACTTAATGCATTTAAGTGTTTAGAGTGAAAAGTATTGACTCTTAAATCAATGCACAGAAGAACTTTTAACCATAATCTTGCAATATTATCATAATCCACCACTTGCATGTAAACTAGAAATAAGAATCAAAAGGCCTTTATAAGGTTGTAGGCTTAGGTAAGGTATGATTAGGTTCATAAAAAAGTTGCAAAAATTGAAAGAAATTCATAAGAAACTTCACAAAAAACTTGTTCTTCACAATTTATATTGGTCCTTTCATTATAAATCTTTTGGTACTATAATTTTTTAGTTTTCTATGGTCACAAAATTTTTTTAAATTATGATTTTGAGCATTCATCTTGTACCACAATCTAAAAAATATTAGACCTTTCAAAATTTCAAGTTTTAATAGTTAAGTAATGCATATAAACTTCATGGTAAAAAAAATGGGCTTCAAGAACAGATATAAGAAAGGTTAATAATTGGGTTATAATCAATGAAAAAAGTTAAGGCTCAAAATTGATTAATCCTAAAGATAAATTATGGTAGGGTAATTATTAAAGAAATAGGCCAAACAATTGTTGAATCTAAATGCCTTTATCACTTTATTGCATACAATTTAACATATGTGATCTCAATATGTGTAATAAAAGCAAGTTATAGAATTGTTAAACTATGCATGATAACACACATGAAATAATAAAAGAGCTTTAAATTTTATTAACTTTTGCTCTGAGGGATCAAAAGCTCACAAAAAAATATTGATGTGTAAATAATATGCAATTTTCATTAAAATTGATTATCTCAATAACTACTAACAATATGACCTAGAAAAGTAAGTTTATTCTACCTATCATCCTTTTGCATACTTATTAAAATCAATATTCAATAATGAACTAAAGTTCTTATAGACATATTCAACTAACTCAGAATATCAGTCAATAGAATTTAATAACAAAGATTATAATAAACTTAAGAAAATTATTTTCCCCTTTCCCACACTTAAAATTATACATTGTCCCTAATGTACACAATATAAGTACATAAAAATCAAAAGGGAGGAAATGGAGTTTGGTACTTCCCTGAGTAATAAAAATTTCTAATTTATGATTTGATGAATTTGGGACTGTCCATCCGATACTAGATACAAACATGCTTGCAAAATATAAATAAAAGGGATAAAGTGGTAAAATAAAATAAAATTCATGAAAATAACAAAAAGATATGGAAATAACACAACATAAAGTAAAATGAAATACAGTCCATGTAACGCTTGTTTAACATCTTTAGCTCGATATACCCTACTTGTTACCATCTTCTTGGGTCTATAATCAATGACTTAGTTCCACCCATTTTTCCCCATAGCAGTTTTGTACCCTGTAAGTAAGCTATATGTTATAAGATGA
Organism: Erythroxylum echinodendron; assembly: GCA_027575705.1. Classification (NCBI taxonomy): domain Eukaryota; kingdom Viridiplantae; phylum Streptophyta; class Magnoliopsida; order Malpighiales; family Erythroxylaceae; genus Erythroxylum; species Erythroxylum echinodendron. Next base: position 1,898,778 of record JANZXR010000009.1, read on the forward strand.
TCATAACAGTATAATTTATCAAATTAATAAATCCAATTGACTATATTAATGCCCTTTTTAATGAAAAATTGTTAATAAAATAAAGGATAGCAAAACTCCCTAAATCATCGATTGGCTTAGATAGTTTCTCTTATTAAAAGTTAGAACCATTTTTACTTAAGGTGACCACTAATGATTCATTAATATTTTTCTCCATTGGCTCCTCTAGTTCTTCCTTAATCTCCTTTATCCACTCTTCTACTTTCTCTGTCTGGATAAAGATTTCTTCTTCTTCTTCTTCTTCTTCTTTAATTATCTCTTCCCACTTCTCTACTTTCGCTTCTTGGACAGAGTCTTTGCCTTCTTCTTCATCCTCTACTTCTTAAAACTCTTTCCATTTCTAAAGGTAATGGCCATTCCATGGTTGTTAGGATCTGTTTCAATAGTACTAGAAAAATTCCCCTACAGTCTATTAGATAATATTCTCACCAACTAGCTAACCTGATTCACCAAGTTATGTATATAAGCATCTACTCTCTAATGCCTCATATTTGATTTTTGAATAAAATTGGCCAACATATCCTATAGAGCTGGCTTCTTAACTAGAGGTGCTTGTTGCTGTAAATATTCAACTGGAGTGTAATCATTCTATCTATAAGTGTAAGAGTTACTCCCATCTAAATTATAAATATTCTCGTATATGCACTTTGAGGTTGGTTATGCATGCTTGGTTACTCCCACAAGTAATTTAGTGCCCAACATTTATGCTTATAATGGTTACTCCCATAATTTTCAAAATACAGGATGGAATTCGATTGAGCTTCTGAAAACAAGTTACCAAACCTTGCTTTCCAATAAAGTGATGTTACTATAGGCGATGACACATCATAGCTTCCATAAGAGTAATGTCTGCTTCATCTTCTCATTGTAAGTTGTGGCTATGACAATGAATTGTAAATTATAAAAATAATTAAGAATCTCAAAGTCAAAGTAGAGAATTTCAAAAGATAATTAAATTAGTAAGCCAAAAATAAAGTGGAAAATAAGAAAAATAAAATAAAGTAAAATAAAAGAAATGAAAAATTAATGGTTACATTAATAAAATCTAAGCATTCCTAATATTAATGTCCTAGCAACAATGCTAAAAACCTGATTGATTAGGGTTAAGGTTAATATTAAATTTACTACAAGTGCACAGTGTAGCTGTAGCTAGCACAAACGATTTCATACCAATGTAGTGAGCAATTTGTTGTCACAAAGCTGAGGCTTTCTTAGAGAGAAAAAATTATCTTTTATTGAGATTGATTTGTAGCCCCGAGAAGTTTTTAAATTTTACAAGGGCCTTCATGAAAGTGCCAATGGAATCCATCTAAGCTTTACAAAATAGGAGAAGGTGATATACAAAACCAAGGTTAGTTAAACCAATTTTTTTTATTTAGGATTAAGCTGAACTTTTTATTGAATGATAAAGTTGAGGACTTCCATGTTTAGGATGAAAAGATACGGGGACAGGGGATCTCCTTGTTGAAGGCCTCTAGCAGCCTTGAAGAATTGAGTAGTTTGACCATTAATAAGCACCGAGAAGGAAGCAGAGGAGACACATTCTTTTAACCATTTGATGAAGAGAGTTAGAAACCCAAAAGCAGCATTACCTAGAGAAAGTCCCAGCTGATGCTATTGAAGGCCTTGTGAAAATTGATTTTAATTCTACAATTAGAAGAGTAGTTCAGTCTTGACTATCCACGTAGAAGCTTTTGGATGATGAGAACATTATCTCCACTATGTCGATTCCTCATGAAGACACCTTGATTATCACTAATCAATGGGGTAATGGCCTTTTCCATATGGTTTGCAAGGATTTTAGAGATTATTTTATAGAGGAAGTTGGTACATGCATTTGCTGATATTCAGTGAAAGTGGAAGGGTTAAAGCTCTTAAGAACCAAGCAAAGGAAGGTTCTATTTATTTCCTTAAGTAGAACTCCTTGGTTGACAAATTCTTGGACTGCCTATATCACGAAGGGGCCTTTATTGTGCTATAATTTTTGAAAGAACTAACCATTAAAGCCATCTGATCTTGGAGCCTTCTTTCCATCCATTGTAAAGACAACTTACTGAATTTCATAAGCATCAATGAGTTTGATTAACAAAACCAGATCTTAAACTGACACTTGCTTCAAAGGAAGATTGTTTAAAGTATAGAGTGAAGCATCTAAAGAGTTTAGTGTCCAAAGGAGAGAACTGAAATATTTGGTAGCTTCGTCTTAGATATCCTAAATATTCTAGAGTGGTAAACCAATGGCAAAGGAGATGGAATGATTTTTATTATGATTACACCTTGCTAGGATCGAGTTAAAAAAGAAGCTGGAGCATTGACCCCATCATTGAGCCAGTTAACTCTATCCTGTTGTTGAAGTAGGGAATTATGATTCTTGATAACTCGTAAGTAATTAGAAAGAGTAGTCTTCTTCGTCTTAAATAAAAACTGATTAATAGGAGTTACATCAAGTTTGGATTGAATATCTTCAAGTGATGACTTGGTGAATAAGAAATCTGATGAGGTAGAGCCTTTTATAGATTTCAGGCATTTGAGCTCTTTTATAGATCTGGGAGCAGCAGTATTGCTTAGTTTTCATATAATGGGATTCAACTCCCCATCGACAAGCATGCAATCCTGGATCTTAAACAAGATGGTTATTAAATCCAAAGGGGAAATGGGAACCAGGTTGCTAGAATAGATTGGCCATAATAATAGATTTATGATCCAAGAAAAAGGGGTCTTTAAATTAAGCAAAGATGTTAGGGAATTTATGTAGCTAGGTACTGTTGACAAGTTCACAGCCAAGCTTTTTTCAAATGTGTCAATTAGAGGATTGTTTATTAAACTAAGTGAAAGAGTGTCCTGTGAATATGAGGTCGGTCACTCAAATGTCATGAACACATTCTTTAAAATCATTCGAGTAGTTTTTCAGGTTGTAGTGTCCTTAAGCTTCGATTCAGTAGAGGATTGAATTAAAGTCATGACATAGTAAACACAGGTTGTTTTTTTGCTACCAAAGATGCATAAATCATTCCATAGACTTCTTCTTTTAAAGTCATAATTGCTTGCATAAATGAAGGATGTAGTTATCTCAGCATTTACCTGCAATAAAAGCCATTACAGGTGCATTTCTTGTTTTTTAGAGTCCAACAAGTTGACCCTCAGCTCATCTTTATTATAACAGATTACCAATTTCGTGAGCTAATGACTCTTCACAGCCTAATAGATTATGTTTAAAATTAAATCAATTTCCTTCCATCTAAGTCATCGATACATTCATACAATTCAAAATATGCAACCTAAACATAATAACCTAACAATATGCAAAGTTCACACTCAAAGAAAAACACACAACCCTCCCTATACTTGTGCAACACATTGTCCTCCATGTAAGAAGGAGACATACAAACACACAAAAGGAAGAAATCAAACACAATATATGAAAAGAAAAAACAACAATATGATCTAGATGGGCTAGAACACAAACTCATGGTGATTGAGGCGAGGATGGTGTCGGAGGTGGCAGTTGAACGCCTTGAGCTTCGAAGTATTGATGAATTTGGCATATTTCTCGGCTTGGACATCGTTGTGTATAGGCCATCTCCTTCATCACCCTAGAGTTTTTCGCAAGTGCGTCTGTAAGTGTTTGGGTGTTGGCAGAAATTACATCGAGCACCTTCTTCCAACCAGGTTCTTTTGTTTCTTCTTCCTCTTCAGACTCCTTGCTAGTCAAGTCCTCTTTTGGTTGTTGAAGTGGTACTGCGCTAAAACTTGCCTGGTTGGTCCTGATCTTCACATGAGATTTTTGAATGATGTCCTAGAGTTCCATGATATGGGAATTTAGGATTCCAACACGACACAAGCGATGGTAATTTAGAAAATGAGGGAGGTGGATGGTTAGACCACTACAATCCAGACCATAATACTTAGTAATGGCAGAAACCAAGTAACCCATACCCAAATTGTTACTCCTCTTACGTAAAATCACAACAATAGCATTCAAAACATATGTGAAGGTGCACACTGGGATGCTGTGATCCATGCACCATAACAAAAAAAGTTCCTTCATTTAGCAATTTTTGGTTTTTAATTTGTTAATGACCATTTGACACAAGAATTTATGTAATAACAAGTGCTCATGGCTTCATATAATGTTATTGTGGACATTTTTAGCGTCGAACTATTCCAACCCAGGGAGCTCGTCCCAATAGCAGGAAGCATGAAAGTCATCATGCTGATCCAAAATGGAATATTTAGGGAAACTGCAATTTTCACTCATAATTTCAAGGTTCAGCTTATAAGGTTGTCCCTATAACCTAAACTACTTTTTTTTAGGGTTATTGGTTTAGAACTGAAGGGAGGTAAAGAATTTGTGGGTGAGCTCTTGATAGACAGGAATTGGAAGTGTATAAATTTGCTTTACAGAATTCCTTCTGCTAAATTCTCGACCTTATCTCGCAATTATAGCCTATATAGCATAGTAAAATCGAAGTATTTTAGGACTATTATCTGTTTAACGCTAAGGGATTAGAATGAAATACCTTCCTTCTCTGAGTAGATTAGGAAGGGTGCTCCGAAATTCGCCTTCCTGTTTCTTCACCCACAACCTGAGACTTGATTTCTTCTCGATGATTGGTTACGCTTTACTGATTGTTTAATGCACGACATAATGGACTGTAAGTAGACAGAAGTTGAAAGAGTGTTGAAGTTTGAAGGTTGGTTAGAGAGAAGGGAGAGTTTTGAAGGTTTTTAACTTAGAGAGATAAAGTTAAAATGAAAGTGAATGAAAAAATAAGGTTAGAAATGGATATATATTCGAAGGAAGGGTAAAATGGTAAAAAAATTAAGCTGAAAGTCACATGGGATAGATTTATACTACCGCAGGCCACGATCATGGCCTACCTGGCCTCGATCGTGACCTTAGCTGATTATTGCTGCGATCGTGGTTGTGACTGTAACACCAGACTCTTTGAGCCCTTTTTGTATTGGTCTATACGTGGAGATACTATTGTATATTGACATATACATGATTGTATATGAGTTCAAAAATGTATTTGAATCCCTTTGGTATTATGTCAGTGATATATAATGTTATATGCCCTCACATGAACTTAGAGCTCATCGGTATCTGAAATCTTAGAGATTTTTGACATATAAGCTTCTAAGTTTGTAAAATCAATTCCATTGGATGGATATGGCCATAGTGGCCAAGCTAAATGTGTTCTAATGACTTATAAGTGATTACAAATGATTTATAGACTTATTGGACACTTAGAAAGCTTAATTGGAAAAGTTGATGCACATAAGGGCTTATTTGCAAATTGTTGAAAGTGAAGGGACTTAAATGTAATTTTTCAATTCCTGAGGACCAATATGTAATTTTATAAAATTAAGGAGCTTAATTATAATTGTAAAAATTCTGAGGACCAAAATGAAAACAAAAGTTTTGGTCATTCTCAAATTTTGGGCTTAATTGCAAATTTATGAAAAGTTTGGAGGGTATAATGGTAATTTCATATAAACTATGGACAAAAAGGTAAATTCACCATGTTTGGTCAAAGAAGAGTCAAATTCTAGACTCTTCTTCATGGTGTGACCGTGTAGCTCTTCATTAAACATTAAAACACTTTGTTTTAATTAAAAGAAAAGAGAAGAAAGGAGAAGAGAGGAAGAGAAGATGAAGCATTCGGCCATCACCTATCTTTCACCATTGTTTTTGATTCTTTAACCCAAACCTAGGTGTTCTAATGGATTTGGAGCCAAGGAACTCAAATATATCATTAGATTTGAGAAATTCTCGAAGAATTTGAAGATATCACCAAAGGAAAGTTTAGGTAAAATTTGTCTCATCTCTCTCCACATTATGATTTTGAATTTGGTGTTAAGATATGTTGTTCTCCATGCTTGAATATGCATGAAACATGGTTTAGATGAAAGAAATGAGTCATAGAGATGTTTCTTTAAGTCAAAACTGAAAATACCCCCTTTTCGTGAAAGTTGGTGAATTTTTGAATAACTTTTGGAATTCATGATGTAAATGAATTCTATAGTGTTAATTGCGCATGTATAATGTGAATTGATGAAGAAGAATGAATAAGATGTATGTTGGTTAAAGTTGGGCTTAAATGATGAAGAAGAAGTGAATTAATGTAAAGAGTTGTGTAATTCATAAATGTAGCTTAAATGAAGGGAGTTTGTTTGAATGGAGTGGTGGAATGTGTCATTGAGTGGAAGTGTTACTATATGATGTGATAGGAGCATGAATTATTATGATAAAG
>JANZXR010000009.1:1924698-1937778 GCA_027575705.1 Erythroxylum echinodendron
TGCCACCCTCGCGGGGCACGGATCCGGGTATCACGATCGATATCGGGTTCGGGTTCGGCGGGAGTGGGGTGCCACATTATCAGCATAACGACAAGTATGAAATAAGTGATTAATGCTTTTAGGAGCTTGATTTCATGGCTGACTAATCATATCAGGAAAGATGCTTCTAAACCTGTACTGATTTGCGAATCCCTTCTATATTGCTAACTATATAATAAATAAGGCCTTGGAAGACGTATAGTGGAACCAGATCAGCCTTTATTCGGATTCCTATGGCTTACTGATGCTAAATAATTTTAGGTATGATTTATTTGTGAATAACCTAGAATTTTGGCATGCACATTTAGGTTTATCTTCCTTATTGGGATGGAGTTTATAAGTTGAAGCATATTCTATTATAGGAGCAAGTTCCCTAGTTATGAAATTTCATTCCCCATCTGTTATCACTTCACTTAATTTTGTATTAAAAGGGGTAATAAGTCAAATGCTCCAAGTCTGTGAGATTATGTAATAGGCCAAATTCATTCCAGAATTCACACCAAAACCAATTTTTTCCTCCACTACTAACTTTAAATATGCTTAACTGGTTCGGATTTTGTTAAAAGAACAACAATAAGAGGGCTTGCACTTTAATAAAGCAAGCATATACAAGAGGGGGTGAATTGTGTGTAACTTAGAAAATTTAAGTTACTATCAATTCATATAAATAATAAGAGCCAGCTAAATTTTAATAGAAAAGTTTGTAAATAAAAGGAGCCTATTAAAAAATGAAAGGTTCCTGCCAACATTTAAGAAAACGAAAGGAGCTTGTTAGAAATGAAAGGAGCCTTTTAATATTTAAAAAAAACAACAGGAGTCTGTTAACTTTTAAAACGAAAGGGGTCTGTTAACTATAAAAGCATAAGGAGCCTGTTAATCGAAAGGACCCTATTAATGCTCAAAACTAAAGGAACCTCTTACAAAATTAAAACAGAAGGAGCCCATTGAAAACAAAAAGAGCCTCTTGCAAGCTAAAAACACAAATAGTATAATGCAAAAATTTAAAAGTTAAGAGAGATAGAGTGACACAGTTGATTTATACTGGTTCGGCTTATAAGCGAGCCTACATCCAGTTCTCAAGTATTCAACTTGAGAATTTCACTAAAAAACTACAAGTACTAAATTTTCCTAAGCCTCTCCGAGCTCACAAGTATATATTTTTTATGGTTCTTCAGCCTTCCACACTCGTAGTGTTTAACAAACCTCTACAAGTTGTAAAAAAAAATGTATAAAGAGTTTAACAGTCTCTCTCAATAGAGTGATTTCACTTTCTAAGGCACGAGGATATTTATATAGATATCACTTTCAAGAATATTGACACAGTTGAAGAATTTCACAAAACTGTGTCCTTTTTAGCAAATGCATAGCTTTTCCTTAAGTAGACATTTTCTTCAACTAGCCATTGCTTCATTTTAATTTTAAGTTAAATTTGTATATATAAATCTTTGATGTCATCTGTGCTAGAATCTTCCAGTATTCAGACGTTAATAGAAAAGTTTTGTCAAATTTTCCAGAGCTAGTTGTTCAAATTAGTAAGATCATTTTGGATATTATGGGATCATTTCTAATAAGGTAAGTTCATTAAGAAGGTTTCCGCAAGAAAGTAAATATTCATCTTATTATTTTATATCCTTTTACAAATTATATCGTTACCTATAAAAGGAAATAAATTAAATTTAAATTTTGAAATATTATACAGTTATCATCAAAATCATCAATAATAAACATTGAGTTAACAATCTCCATCTTTTTGATGATGACAAGCAATAATATATATATTTTCAAAATTCAAATAATAATAATAAAGGATTTAGAAAGATACCTGTAAACTTTATATGTTCTTACGCACAGTCTTGATTAGAAGGAACCTTTCTTACGACCTCTAAAGAAAGGAGCCTATCATTTGTAAGATAACTGGGATGCAATCATATCATATCATAGATTTAAACTTCAAAGATTCAGTTCAAGAATATTTCAACAGTTAGCAAATATATCACAAATATATCATCAAATGCAAATATATCATTAACTACATTCAGCTGTGTGTTTCTTCTATCAGCATCAATCAACACTTCTACGTTAATAATAGCAAGAGGTATGGCTCTAACTTTGATAGCTTGGCAGATTTCGATATCTACAGATTGAAGATAAATGATCATTCTCTCTTTCCAATAAGAATAGTTATTTCCTTTAAAATAAGGAGAATTTGAGACAGTTTGTCCTTAAGGTTTCTCAAATTATTTGCCACGATCTATCACGTGTTGTAAAACACAATAAATGTGAAACCTTGCACTGATACCAAATGATAATTCAAACACACGTAAGAGGTGGTGAATTGTGTGTGACTTTAAAAATTTAAGTTACTATCAATTCATGTAAATAATAAGAGCCTTCTAAATTTTAATAGGAAAGCTTATAAATAGAAGGAGCCTATTAAAAAATGGAAAGTGCCTACTAACATTTAAGAAAACAAAAGGAGCCTATTAAAAATAAAAGGACCTGTTAATATTTTTAAAACAGGGAGCCTGTTAACTGTTAAAATGAATGAAGCATATGAATTTTAAAAATGAAAGGAGCTATTAATTAAAAGGACCCTTATTAACACTCAAAACGAAAGGAATCTCTTGCGAAATTAAGACAGAAGGAACCTATTGAAAACTAAAGGAGCCTCTTACAAGTTGAAAACGTAAATACTATAATGTGAAAATTTAAAAGTTAAGAGAGAGAGAGTAACACAGTCGATTTATACTGGTTCGACTGATAAGGAAACCTACGTCCAGCCCCTAAGTATTTAACTTGAGTATTTCACTATAAAACTTTAAGTAGTAAATTCACTCGTAGTGTTTAACAAACCTCTACAAGCTCTTAACAAAAATGTATAAAGAGTTTAACAGTCTCTCTCAATAGAGTGATTTCACTTTCGAAGGCACAAGGAATTTTATATAGATATGAATTTCAAAAATATTGATGCAGCAAAAGTATTTTACAAACCTGTGTTCTTTTTCAAAAATGCAGTGGCTCGTCCTTAAGTAGATATTTTCTTGGACTAGCCATTGCTTCATTCTAATTTTGAGTTAAATTTATATCTAATAAATCTTCGATATCATTTCTCCCAGAATCTTCCAATATTGAAACGTTAAGAAAAATGTGGTCAAAATTTTGAGCTAATTGTTTGAATTAGTAAGATTTTTCTAGATGTTGTGGAAACTATTTTAATAAGGTAAGTTCATTAAAAAGATTCCTGCAAGAAAGGAAACATTCATCCTATGATTTTATATCATTTTACAAATTATATCATTACCTATAAAAGGAAATAAATCAATTTAAAATTTGAAATATTATACAATTATCATCAAGATCATTAATAATAAACCTTAAGCTAACACACTTAATGTCCCAGAAGTTATAAGCTTTGATAATGTAAGTATGAAACCACTTGACATATATGGATTGAGCATTAGTGAAAAGCTTCGACACTGTCTTAGCTAACAACATTTTATTAGCAATTCTCATTGACATTATCCCTGAACCACCTCAAATTTGGTGAATAGATTTTAGACCAACCGAAATTTTATCCTTGATGATTCTCAGTAGCCTTAGTCCACAAGAAGTTCTTTAACATTTTTTCAATGTCCTTAAATAGCTTTTGAGGTAGAAATAGTTGTGAGTAATAATAAATATGTACATTATTCAACACAGATGTGATCAGTTGAAGCCTACCCGCATAGGGGAGAAAGTGATTGTTTTAGTGGTTAGTCTTTCTCTTGACTACATCAAACAATAGCTAACACTCATAATAGGAGACCATTTTATCTGAGATGGGAATTCCTAGGAACTTAAGAGGCAGATTAAGAAGGGGAAAAATTAAGATTAATGATAGAGCTACAATTAATTTGAGGAATCACCTTATCATGTTCAAATAAGGCACTATTCATCTTTTTCATTGATAAACCTTATAAATCAACAAGGTAACTCAGGGAATCCATTAGCAATCAAATTGAATTTGAATAATCTCCATTGAAAAGAAGCAAGTCATCAACTAATGTTAGATTAGATAGCCTTAATTTCTTATAATTATAGTGATATTTGAAGTTGCAATCTTGATCATTCCTATATGAGATAAGACCTCCATACAGAGTGAGAATAAATTATGTGATAATGAGTCACCTTGACATAGTCCCCTGAACCCTTGGATATGCATGGGAACACCATTCAATAATATAGAAAAAGAACTAGTGCAAATACAGCCTTAGATCCGAGAAATTAATTGATCATGGAAACCAAAAGCGGCTAGAAAGTCCAAGATAAACCCCCCCTTCACTGCGTCAAAATCCATCTGGAAATATATCTTCATTGAGTAGCTATTCTTCTTCTTCTTGTTCTGTAACCCTTGAGAAGTTCTTGAACCATAAACAAATTATCTCCAATGCTCTGCCTTTAATAATAGCACCTTGGCTCCTACTCATCAAGCTTTCAAATGTGATCTTAAGCCTATATGCAATTACCCTATAAGTTAATTCGCAAAACTCATAATTCAGAGTGTGATATTTAGATTTACGCAGTTAAAGCGAAAGATAGAAGGTATGTTTACTGAAAACTAAAGTTAAAAGATGCCAATGTGATGTTTTCAATATAGCTAGCTCATTAGTCCTAGTTTAAGGATTTATAATGACAATTTTCTTTTTTATGTTCACAAGGAAATCCCTTTAAACAGTTATCTTGCAGATTTAAAACTAAGTATTTATTTGATATATGGTATGATAGCTCGATAATATGGAATGGAAAAGAGCAAAAAAAGGAAAAGACGCTTTAGTCGAAATACAAGTGCTCGTATGATTGCCAGCCACAGTAAGAAAGAACTGAAAGTAACTTATTCTAAAAAAGTTGTCGTTTGTTTGATCTCTGAATGATTCCCAAGCGAACTGTTCAACAATGGCAGCATTGACGCATCAATGATCATCTTTCTAATGCAGGAGAGGCCCTCTTTTGGAAAGCCTTTATTTAAACCTTCACAAACGGGTAAGCCTCAAACCTAAGGCTGCAACTTCCATACGCAAACCATCCGGTTGACTTGTCATTATTAGAGTTTCGGAATGTTTTAACTGCTGTAGTGAGACACTCCTTGCAATCAAATCGAGAAAGATCCCTCGTGCATTGAGCCATACCATAAAGCTTCGAATGTCCCACCTTCACCATTCCTGTTGCAAACAGTTTGGGATTTGTACGAGCTTGATAGACAAGTTGGTCTAAGAACCTGTCTCTGCTTTTAGAGAAGTTCTGTTCGTACTTGATTTTGTTGTAAGTACTAAACTTGGAATAATAATTTATGTAGTCGACTTGGCCAAAGAAGTCAAGATACGAGTACCTTAACATACAATTATCATACCAAATAATTGCCATTCTAGTGTCAGGGCAGAGATTTTTTATTTCCCTACTTGCCTCTGCAGCACACGCTTTGCAGTATTTAGTTTTGAGATCACCCCTGCACAGAGCTTGCCCATAAACTCGGTTTAGTAAATTTCCGACAGAACTTTGTGAAAATCCCGTTGGAGGTGTCTGCTCTTTGAGTCGATCCATTATCTCGTTTACGTTTGACTCATATTGCTTATCGCCCATAAATTTAATCATTGAACAGTCATGTTTAAGTGGTTCAGCTCCAAAAGATGCGTGAAGGAGGAGAGTAAATGATAGCAGGAAAACTGCAGAGGTGGGTTTTGAGAGAAACATCTTTCCCAAGGATATAGGGGTTGAATGGTTTAGGTCTAGGGTACCACAATATATATAGTGGTGACTTCAGCATGTGCACAGTTTCTTGTCCTTATATTTCTAGATCAATATCCAATTACCATGTCTATACAAATTATGTTTATAATCTGCCCATCTTTTGATTTGATTTGGTTGAATTTCGCACATCTAAAACTATGGCTAGCAATAGGATGGTATCTTGAATTTCGATGTAAACAATGGACATAAGCAAGCCTCCAAAGCTCGGAATTGATCGACTTTGTTGGGAGGTTCACATGCGCAGCCTTATTCTGTAGAGCAATTAAGGTATATGCACGAATAGCATGCCGAGCAATACAGCAAAATTTAGGACCCTCTACAAGCAAGTCAAAACTAAGAACTTATGCGATCCATCCGAGTCTTGATATAAACAACCTGTGATAATATAACAAATAGTATCCATGGTGTATTTGTGATTTCAGAAGACTATATCAGTAGTGACAACTTTGGAAGTTCTGTGTCTAGGTGTACGAGTCAATTATGGTAGAAGAGAAATGTCCAAGAGGAGGTACTGTAGAATAGAGGGAGGCATCCCATTGTTTGCAGTGTCATCGATTATTCCCAATCACTAATTAACTCTTGTAACAACCTATTCGAAGGAGGTGAGTGCACATGCCTTCGCTCCAGGAAAGAATATACGTGCCGTAGAACTGGTAATGATCAAGAAAAAAAAAAGGAAAAGATTCATCACTCTACTTTTTACTAGTCATATTAATAAACTTGGAAATGTTTTAATTAACCATTAATGGAAGAAGCTCAACAGGTGTTAGAACAAGGTTCAAGGTTTTTGATATAGGAAGCCAATCTTTCTCAAGCTGCGAAAATTAGGGATGATATTAGAAAAGTCAGAGATACAATCGGTACTTATATATGGACACATTCTCACAATGTGCTCCTATAATATTGGAGTATAATGGGCTTTTGTTACCTGGCCAGCTTCATTGACAAACTGCTTTGTATGGATGGCAACACAATTATATCATAAAGGATATCATATGCAAGAATCTACATAGAAATCAACTCAATGAAAAAACTTCCGGGAAGAAGAACTTAACATTGAAAATTTTTTCTTTTTTCTTGATAATTTCAAAATTAAGAATTAGATCCTTTAACGAGAGGAAATAAGATTTTAGGCTTTGGTAATGAACTTTTTTTTTCTAAATAAATGAAAGAAATTTTATTGACAAAAAGTTCTAAAAGCACTTGACAGGTGGAGTTATAGCTATATAGGTCATTGAAAGTTATTTTCCTGTAGCTGAGAGATACTAGGATGGACCACCCCTTTAATCCTCTACCTCATTTTTAAGATGATGATCAGAGTCCATGAAGTACTAGAGTTTGATTAAATGTTCCATAGGCTATATCTTCCTGTATAGTAGGCATGAACCAATTGCACTTGAAGCAATTGATTGTCAACTAGTAGTCTCTATGGCCTCTTAGTATAACATACTTTGTTAATAGTCTTTAAAGCTTTAATTCTAGGGCCACCGTCTTCTTTTGGTAGGTCGATATCAGTCTATTTAACTATAACAATAGCTTTCTTTGTCTGGTCCCCCATCCAAAGATATGTATTTAGTATATTGTCAATAGCTTTTTACTAAGCTTTTTTAGGAAGCGGCGGCCTGATTCCTAGTATACATGTAAGGAGTTGAGTTTTCTAACTAGGGTAAGGACCTTATTTCATCATCCTCTCATTCTCCTATGTAATTCATTTAATAGTAGTTGAAACTCTTTGCTATTTAGTGCTTTTAACGAAGTTGGGGCACCAAGATAGTTAAGGGTAGCTTTAACTTTCAATCTTGTAATTGTAGAAAACCAACTTGCATTTTGATAAGATTTTACAGATAAAAATAAGGCGGTTTTATCCCTATTAATTGTGAGACCAGAGAGCTTCTCAAAAGATTGAATGACTGTCATCAAGCAACATGAGCTGTTACCTTTAGCTTTACAACATATGATCAAATAATCAGCAAAAGCCAAGCTAATCAAATTCAATTTCTTAGAGTAGAATCTAAACTTTCTATCCTATAAGGCAGCCCATCTAACAAGTTTGGTAAACGCCTCTATTGTTAATATGAAGAGGTATAAAGAGATTGGATCCCCTTGCCTTATTCTCATAGCCCCATTGAAGAGCTTTGTTGGCTCTCCATTGACAATGATGCTATTAGATACTATGAATTTTAAGGGAAAACCAAATTTCTTTAAAGTGTTGAGGATAAAAATCCCAATTTAATGAGATAAAAGGCTTTTTGGACATTTATTTTGCTAACGTAATTTTTCGGTGCACATTTCTTGCCGTAACTCCTGAATAACTCTTATACAAGCAAGATATTATCCCTTATATTTCTTCCTTAGATAAAGGCCTTTTAAGCTAGATCAATATAAGATGGAAGGATAAACTTTAATCTATTAAAGATAATCTTTGGGGCCTTTGGTTTCACTTCAATTTTTCTGTTGTACTTTTCAGTTTTTGTTTTCTATTTTAAGGTTCTATTTTTCTTTAAAATAAAAGCAAAAGCCTAATTAGTTTTTAATACCAATGTAGTTATACTTTTATCACTGATAATAATTAGATATTAGAAAAAATTTAAAGATAAATTATTTTTAATTAAATAAATTTATTTAAAATTTGTCATATGATATTTATTAACAAATTATTAACAAAATTATTTTATTTAATTAAAATAAATAATTTAAAACTTGACTTTTTATTTGTAAATTAATATTTATTTTAAATGTAGTATAATTATTAAAACAAAATTTATTTCAATTTATATATTTTGAAAGTATTTTAAATTTAATTATATTTATTAGTAATTATTAAATTAAATTTATTTTATTTAATTAAAAATAAATAGAATTGTTAATTATAATTAAATTAATCATAATTTTTATTAAAATTAATATATGAAATCATTAAATAATATGTATAGTTTATAGTAAATGAGATTATGAAAAAACTACAAACAGAAAACAAAAATCACTTTTATGGTTATCATAATTTTTGAAAAATGGAAGAAACTAAAACTAAAAACAGAAAACCAAAAACTTAAATAAGCAGGGTATTTTTTACTGAATTTGAAAAAAACCAAAATAAAAATGGGAACAAATTGGCCCTTTGAAAATACCATATAGATGGTTGTTAGGTGTGTTTTGAAAGTTGGTACCTTTTATTTCGAAGATAGTAGGCATCTTCCCTTTTTTTTCAATGCATGGTAAGCAAATGAATCTTTGAATGTTTGTCAAAGACATAATTTTTTATAAACGTTACGTTCTTTTGGCTATAAAAGGATAGCCATTGTATTCTTGAAAGATGAGGTAGATAGAGAGTGAATAACAAGGTGTATGGAGAGTTAAGATATTATGAGAGAAGATATTTTGAGTGAAATATTGTGAGTTTTTGGGTATAATTGGGATAAAGGGTTGAGAGAAAAATATTGAGTATTTTGTAATTTTCTTATTTTTCTCTTAGTAAAATCCCTTTGATTGTCTTCGCCCGTAGATGTAGCTCATCTCAAAGGGGTGAACCATGTAAATTTCTTGTGTCTTATTTTTCTCACATTTTTCTCTACTTATTGCTCCATTACTCCATTCAACTTTCCTAAACAAAATTCTATGATCCTACACTTTACACAACAAACTGGAATCAGATCTTGATGAGAAAATTACGATGAAATTTTTGGCACAATCTGTTTGGTTTCTAGATGACGACAATGAAAGTTGATGAATTGTAAAATAGTAACTAAGAAAGATTACAACTGAAGAAGTCACTACATGAGTTGTAGCAATTGATACTAGTCACATATATGGTACTATTCATATGTACGAATATGACACTATTCATATATACAGGTACTATTCAGTGTAATAGTGGGAACAAAGTTCTGTTTGCGATTAGAAGTTTTGTTTGAATATGGAAACAACAAGATTTGATTTTAAGAAGTTCGACTGTAACACCAGCTTTGCTTTGTGGAAAGTTAAGATACATGCAATCTTGACATAAAATGGTGTGTAGGAGGCCTTGTTGGGAAAGAATGCCATACCAGGCAAATTATGTAATGCCCAAAAGCTAGACATAGATGAAAAAGCCATGACTGTCATTCACTTAAGCCTTTCAAATGGTGTCTTATATGAAGTTATTCATGAGAAGACAATTGCTTCATTATGGCGTAAGTTGGAATCTCTATATATGAGTCTCACTAGTAAGTTGGTTGCAAAACACTACTTGCACATGCTCTGTATGGCAAAAGGTGGTTCACTCAAATCACATGTTGATAATTTTAGTTCAATTCTCATGGATCTCGAGAATATGGACATCAAGTATGATCAAAAAGACCAAGCTCTCATATTGTTGCACTTCTTACCTCCATCTTATAAGCATTTTTCGAGGGACTATTATTTATGATCGAGAGTCTCCCATATTAGAGGAGGTCAAATCTGCCTTACTTTCAAAAGATATTATTTACAAGGAGTTCATCTTAAACCAGAGTAGTCCTGCAGAGGGACTGATTGTTAGAGGAAGACCGACAGATAGAAACTCTAGTAGCAGTAACAGGCACAAGTCAAGATCAAAATCCAAAGTCAAAAATGGATTTTGTATATATTGTAAAAAGAAAAGGCATGTTGTAGTCGATTGTTACAAGCTCAAAAACAAGCTAGACCGAAAGCATAAAGAAAAGCAACCTGAAGCTAGTGTTTTACAAAAGGAGGAATAAGCAGATGCTCTTTTGGTAAGTAAAGAAGGATCTCGAACATGAGATGAATGGATCCTTGACACTGCCTTCTCATTTCACATGTGTCCCAACAAAGACTGGTTCTCCACCTATGATCCAGTTGATGGTGGAGTTATATTAATTGGCAACAATCAAGCTTGTAAAGTGGTTGGTGTAGGCACTATCAAATTAAAAATGTTTGATGGTGTAGAAAGAATGTTGACAGATGTTTGCCATGTCCCAGACTTAAAGAGGAATCTCATCTCTTTAAGTACCTTGGATTAAAAAGGCTACCATTACACTGGTGTAGGTGGAGTTCTTAAAGTAGTCAGGTGCCCTGGTCCTGATGAAGGCTTTTCAAATTGGAAAACTGTATATGTTGAAAGGAACATACATTATCAGATTAGCTGATGTGACCACGTCAGCTCTGTTAAAATCAAATGTCACCAGATTATGGCATATGAGGCTAGGAAATATTAGTGAAAGATGTCTAACACTATCAAACAAAAGAGGTCTTCTTTGTAACCGAAAAATATCAAAATTAAAATTTTATGAACATTGTGTATTTGGCAAGCAGAAAAGAGTTAATTTTTTTACTGTAGTTCACAAGACAAAAGACACTTTAAACTACATTCACTCTGATCTTTGAGGGCTTGCACGTGTCTTTTCAAAAGGTGGTGCATTGTACATACTTACCTTCATTGATGATTACTCTAGAAAATTATAGGCCTATTTTTTCAAATACAAGAATTATATGTTTATCATTTTCAAATAATGGAAGGCGCTAGTTAAAAAGCAGACAGGCAGAAAATAAAGCGGCTCAGGATAGATATTGCCTTATAGTTCTGTGACTGTGAACTTGATGATTTTTGTAATAATGAAGGAATAGTCTACCATTTGACAATTAGAGGTACGCCACAACAGAACAGTGTGGTAGAAAGATGAACAGAACAATTTTACATAAAGTTCACTGTATGTTGTCTAACTCTGGCCTATTAAAAGATTTCTGGGCTGAAGCAGCATCAACAACATGTTACTTGATAAATCTCTCTCCACCAATAGCCATTGACTGTAAGACTCTAGAAGATGTATGGTCTGGCAAACCTATAGATTATTCAAATTTAAATATTTTTGGGTGTCCAATATATGTACACGTTAATGATGGAAAGTTAGAACCCAGATCCAAAAAGTGAATATTTGTTGGATATCCCGATGGCGTCAAAGGATATAAATTATGGTGTCTTGATTTGAAGATGAACAAACTAATCGCTAGTAAGGATGTCATTTTTGATGAATTAGCTATGCTTCACCAAAAGGAGCAGACTCCTATTTCTTCTGATAAAGGTGTGAAGAGTATGTACAAGTAGGTGGAGAATCATCCTCCACAAAACATTTCTTAAGAGCAAATTCATGACCACACAATCACAAAAAAAGAAGCTATAATGGTAGAAGAGGAAGAAACTTCATCAAAAAAAAAGGAAGAGTATTCCATCGTGAGAAATAGACCCAATAGAGAAATAAAACCACCAAGGAAATATGCTGATACAAATTTAGTGGCATGTACATTTGCAACAGCATAAGAAATAAAAAGTATTGGTGAGCCTTCCACTTATTCAGAAGTTGTTTCTTGTGATAATTCTGTCAAACGGGTGATTGCTATGTAAGAAGAGGTTGAGTCTCTCTATAAAAACAAGATATGGGAGTTAATCAAACCACAAAAGAACAAGAAAATTATTGGATGCAAATGGATCTTTAAGAGAAAGGAAGTAATTTCTGGCATTGAAAATGTCAAATAAAAGGTACAATTGGCTGCAAAAGCCTACAGTCAAGTTCAAGGAATTGACTTTAATGATGTTTTTCACCTATTGTTAAACATAGCTCTATTCGTGTATTACTTGCATTAGTAGCTATGCTTGATTTGGAATTAGAGTAGTTGGATGTTAAAACTGCTTTTTTACATGGTGAATTAAAGGAGAAAATATTTATGCAACAACCTGAAGGTTCTGAAGTTGAAAGAAAGAAAGACCATGTTTATTTGTTGAAGAAGTCATTATATGGTTTAAAACAATCTCCTAGCCAGCGGTATAAACGATTTGACTCATTCATGTTAAATCTCAACTAGTTTAGAAATCAATATGATAGCTGTGTTTAATTCAGAAAACTTGATAATGGCATATGCATTTATCAGTTGCTTTATGTTGATGATATGCTTATTGTTGTCAAGAAAATTTCTAATATTAATAGGTTGAAAGATGAACTTAAAGTGAATTTGAGATGAAAGATCTGGGAGCAGCTAAGAAAATTCTAGGGATAGAAATTCAAAGAGATAGACTTGCAGCAAACTTTACGTGACTCAAAAGAGTTTTATTTAGAAGGTTTTAGAGTGTTTTGGTATGAAAGACGTTAAACCTGTAAGTTCTCATCTTGTTGCTCATTTTAGGTGTAACACCCCACTCCCGCTGAACCCAGACCCGATATCGATAGTGATACCCGAGTCCGTGCCCCGCGAGGGTGACGTGTCACATCACTTCACTAAATAAAACTC
>JANZXR010000009.1:1945684-1958660 GCA_027575705.1 Erythroxylum echinodendron
ATCTCATAATTATAATCTCATTATAATTTCATTTGCAATGTATAATTATTCCATGGACTTTATCATATACATCTAAATATGTACAAGATAAATAATACTTTTAAATAATTTGTCACTAAAATGTAACTAAAGTGATTGGCTGGAGGGCATAAACCAACAGTTCTTTTATTTAGGTGAATTTCCCTTGCTAATGTCCAGATGTGTTCAAATAAACCTGTCTAGAAATCCCTTTGATAGTAAAGGTTCTACTGTGTAATTTTTTATCCAGCTGTAATTCTCCAATCTTTCATTAATATATTTGATTTACTCTTTTTGTACCATAAAAAAATAAAAAATGAAAGAGTGATGTGGTAAGGTGAAACCAGGATATACTGGTTGTTGACAATAAGTTTCAAGTTTGTGAGTGTATGTAAGACCGAAGCCAAATGTAGCAAAGACAATAAAAACTCTAAATAAGGTGTAGTTTAGATTGTGTCCGAAGAGTTTAAGGTACGGATAATCATAATTGATGATAAGGTACGGATAATCATAATGAACTTGCCTGGAAAAGCTTGACTAAGTGAAATGAGCTTAAAAAAAAAGTTGGAAGATATGATTTATTTTATTGACTCTTGGATCTCTTCTTCGTCATTTTTTATTCGAGATTGCTGAAATTTGACTTTGGACTTTGTAGATCAATGGGTTTCCTGATTTAATC
Organism: Erythroxylum echinodendron; assembly: GCA_027575705.1. Lineage (NCBI taxonomy): Eukaryota > Viridiplantae > Streptophyta > Magnoliopsida > Malpighiales > Erythroxylaceae > Erythroxylum > Erythroxylum echinodendron. Next base: position 1,946,382 of record JANZXR010000009.1, read on the forward strand.
TTCATATGAGTGTGAATTTCTCCAAGCCGGTGCCCAAGTGGGCTATTTTGCATTTAAATACACGTTATCCTAACGAGTTTAATTTCAAAGAGGACAATTAAAATAGACACTTTAAGTCCAATCATATAACAAAATTAAGTTAAACTCACACATGTTTCCTGAAACAAGTGTCTAGACAATAAATTGGGCTAAGGTAAACTACTTTAGCCTATCCCAAAGTTTTTGTTTAGACCTGAGCTGAGCTTGAAGTTGACTTTTTTTTGAGATTTTAACCTTTTTTGTTAACTTTAAGATATTGAGTGATAAAAATGATATCCTCTTTGAGTTACCTGCAAATCCAAATGTGAGCACCTTAATAATGTTAGGGTCATATATGGTGACTTATTATAAAAGCCTTTATTAAGTATCACACCAATTTTAACATGCATAAAATATAAGGCAAATGCAATAAAGCTGAAATCAAGTATGTAACAAAATTGGAAGTTTGAATATTTAATTGCTAATCGGTAAAGTTCGGGTTATAATTATAAAATCGAGCAAAGTTTGAAATTTTTTTTAACTAGCCCTATATTAAAAATACCAAATTTCTACATCATAAATCTCCCAATTATCATTCATATAAAAATTAAATATCAGTTACAATAATTAATTTAATTTGCATACATCAAGTATGTAATAAATAATAAGATTAGAAAATAGCTAGTTTATTTATATATAAATGACACAAAAGAAAGATGACCGAATTGTTCATACATTATTCGATACAGCATACTTAAACCAAGCGATCAAACTACATACATATAATGACTCATGACTTAAATATAAGGAACTTTATGTGACATATAATTAACTAGTACACAGATAGAGCAACTGAAGCACAATATTCAGCAACTCTAATTAACTCAATAGGAAAGCTTATATGGTGCAAACTCCTCACAATACCAACTACGATCATATTTTAACAATCCGTTTGATATATAGCAAACAGGTAAACCTTGGTCGATTTATTCGTTGACGAAAGGGTAAAGCTCATATCTAAAGTTGCAACTTGCACCCACAACCCTCCCTCCTCGCTTCGCATTGCAGCAATTGGGAAGCTCGCTTATGGCCACGTCAAGGCAGCTTCGACAATTAGCACTAGATAGATCTCTCGTGCATTGAGCTAAACCATATAGTTTTTTTGATGCCCCTAGTGTTAGCTCGCCAGTGGCGTACAACTTTGGAGTTGCATAAGCTTTACGGGACACTGCGCTCAACAAGGACTTCACTTTTGCATTGAATTCTACTGGATTGCTTACTTCTTGTACGTTCCACATATAGAACCTGTACTGATTATCGATTTCCCCAAAGAATTCCAAATTTGAGTACTTTAATAGGCAGTAGTCGTACCAAATAGCCGCACCCTTGTTTGTGGGGCAGCGTTGGCGGATCTCTGTGCTTGCTTCGGCTACACAAGTCTTGCAATCTTCAGTTGAGACATCACCGCGGCAAAGAGCTAGACCGTTTAGGCGGTATTGGCCTTTACCATTTGAGCCAAGGGAAAATCCTGTTGGAGGTGTAGTTTTGGATAGGGAGTTGAGCAAATTGTTTAAATTAAAGCCATAAGGCGTATTGGCAGTGTAATTTCCCTCGCTGAAACAGAAATGAAAGAGAGGACTTGAGCAAACGGTGCCTCGGAGTCGGAGTAGAAGACAGAAACATAATAGAAGGATTGGTTTTGAGCAAAACATGTTTGAACTTTGTGAATATGGAGAATAATAGAATCTCTGGTTTTAACGTGTTCACTTGTGGCCCCTTTAAGTAGAGGGAAGTGGATTTATCATGCACAATCGTTCGTCAAAGAATGAAGTTTGCTGACTTTTTCATAGTTTCTAGAAGTAAAATTAGGCTGGATCGAGGTTGACCTTCTACAGTATGAGTTTATTGTCAACTACATTTAATTTTTCAACCATAAAATTTGACTTTTCACTTTTGACGTTGTTAGGTAATGTTGGCACACAAAAATCTCGACTTCTTGCTAATTTTCCAATAACAACAACATAAAAAAACAACACTTTGTAGATTGTGCGAGTCTTTACATGCCCATCTTGGAGACTAAGAAATAGCATGTGATTGATGATCTTAATATTAAATTTAAGGATTTGTGTTATTTTAATATTAGAAATATTTTGTTAGCTTTAATAAAATGTCATTCTTTTAATATTTTTAAATGTTTTAAAATTAGTTTTCCTAAATCTGTCTTCCAAATATCGACATTGTAGGGAAGGTCTAAAACTTTTAGATATAAAGGTTAAACCTTAGTATGTTTATTTGTTTATCCATTTTCTTCAATTTATTCAGTGTCACTATTATTATTAACCACATCCGTCGAATAGTTTCACTATTAGAACTACTACTTAAATGTTTCTTCTTTTCATTGTATAAATCATTGAGCTAATATTATATACTTAGGATTTAAGGAACGCTCTATAGTATGAATATTTTTTATTTAACAAATGTTCTTTATCATAAAATTATTTTCATATCATGAGAGAACTTAACTCAAGAGTTGTAAAGCTAGATAAAACCAAAAGAGAACTTCAAAGATTACTATGAAAAAAGCTCAATAATTATGACCAAGCACTATAACAAAACAGACATTTAGCGACGATTTAACATATCGTGACATTATCAAAATCGACGGCAACAGTTAACGTAATACGACGATTTAACAGATCGTTATTAAAACTAAGCCTTTAACAACGTACTAAAAAAGTATCACAAAAATTACAACATTTAATGACGAATCACAAAAATCGTCGCTAATTGTTGATCATTTAGTGATGATTACACAAAATTGTTACAAAATGATCCACAATGGATTACGATTTCATGAATTCATCGCTAAATAAATTTTTGGTGACTCTTTCCAAAAATTGTCACCATAATTTGCGAAACATTTAGTGAGGAATGCCCAAAATCATCATTAAAGTGTTCATAATTGGCGACAATTTTGCAAAATCGTCATTAAAAAGACATAAGGTTTTTGCTACATTTTTTATCTTGTGGCTAAAAGTGATCATTTGGTGAAGATATTCGAAATAGTGACCAAAAGATCAATATTTGTTAACGAATTTTAAAAATCATCACTAAATGTTACACATTTAGTGGCAATTTCTCAAAATCGTCACTAGATGTCTAAATTTGGTGACCATTTTCCTAAAATCATCACCAAATGGTTGACATTTACTAAAATTATTAAACCAACATTTTATAATTTTTTATAGTTAAGATATGTTTTATTGGAGATTTGTTTTGAATGTTTATAACTTATTATTGAAAAAACACACACAATATAATCTTAATTGTTAAATAGTAATATTAATTAATCATTAATATTTACTAACACTGCAAAAAATAGTTATAAAAATGTAAATAATTGTATCAACATAATAATATGATATATAGAGTAATACGAACTTTGAATTAAAAGTTTAACAATTCATAAGTTCATAGAACAATAACAAAAACAGTCCACACTCAATAGTACGCAGCTTGACCTCTAGCTAGTAGAGAGGTTGTTTGACAAATTCTTACAGATACAATAATAAATCAACTTTAAAACTGATTCCAGTTGATTGCATCAATAAATGACAATGATATAATTAATTTTTTTAGATTCTAAGTGACATGAGAGTCGGTAAATATAAATGAGTCCCTGATGTCTAGATTCCTAAGAAGGGTCCTTGCATATTCGAAGGCACCAATTGAAACAATAATAGTGCTTCCCTGAGGTGTAGGGTTTTTCACACCCTTTTGTAATAGCTTTTTTGCTATATCTAAACTTATAGAGGATACAGTGAATGAGTCGCTAGATTTAGTATGGGAGTTCGCCAGATGAATTGATAGTACGAAACGGATAACCTAAAACACAATCTGTATAGAACTTAGATATTGTCATATTGGTAAATCATTAAACGAACTGAAATTAGAGTGACATGTATACGTGAATGAGCAAATGAAGTATGTGGAATTGACGAATTTTTCAAAACAACCGATTTTTCTAATCCTTTATGGACTATTGTGACATCGCTCTCGCCTCCATGAGCATACATGTCACCTTTGAGAGCTTAAAACAACATGTAGTATATACCATCAAATGTGAATATATATAATAGTTTCACAAAAGGAAATGAGATGTACATAATAAGGAAAGTAATGTTGTTCAGATGATACTAAACACCTTGAAGCAGAAGATCGACCATGAAAGGCAAACGATGATTAGTGTATGAAGTGTAGACTTTTTCTGCATTATTTATTTTTTTCAGTAGGGACAATGTTTCCACATTCCTCCCAACGAAATGAATTAAGGCCATCCAAAACTAGTCTCTACATTGACATTTCTTGATTAATAATATTAAGAGATATATTCCACAAAAGAATAAAATGATGACATGTTCAACTCCAATTTTGATGATAAGTGAAAGTAGTCCAGTTTAGCACTTATGCATCTTTAATTCACCTAATGATATGAAAGTTACCCTTACTAAAATTTCAAAAATCTATTGTGTAGTTTGTATCATAAGCAAAATTTAGAATTTAAAAACATAACTATGTTCTTGATGTACAGAAATATAGTATTATCTATATTAGGCTATATTACTTCAAAACTCAACCATAAAATGCATCAAAGATATAACAAATAAACACAACCATAACAAATAACAAAGATAGACAGGCATAAACAAATAACAAAGATAGACTGTAAGTCTTCTTCAACACACAACCATAAACACAACTCATACATCAAATGCATAATTAAGAACTAACAATAAACACCTAAAGGTATAAGTTAAACTTAGCACAACTTCGTTGATGAAAATATAACAAAAGAATAATACCGATTCAGCTAATAATGATTCTCCAATGGTGATGTGTGATATACAAAACCCAAATAAAATAGAGGATTTTGAGAAATGTTCACGGCTTTAACGAGAATGAATTAGCCTTTTATGTTTCATATTTGAAAACTTTTTACAAAACGACGTCGTTTTGTAAACGATGTCGTTTATTATTTACTGTAGTTGTTTAGAAGTAGTATTAATTAATTTTCTACTATCTACTATATTTGGTCAACAAATGTCAGATATAGTGACTAATACATGGTTTGTCGCCAAAGCCCACGGGTTCATAAATAATTTTTAATAAATTTATTTTCCTATTCCAAATAAAACATAATTTGAATTAAAAATTAAATTATTCAATTGAAAACAATTTGCAAATTAATTTGTTGACCGTTTAAATAAATTATAATTGGCTTACAATTTTTTGAAAATTATATATTTTGATTATTATAATTTCAAAAAATTATACATTTTAATTGTGGTTGGTTGCAGAAATGGTCTTCAATGACTAAAATTACTTTATCGATAAAACCCTCAGGTATTTAAATTAATTGTATCTTTTTATACAAATCATAAGGTTAATAGTAGATTAAGGGCTAAAAGATATACGGTCATGTTAGTGATGAATTTGATTTAAATGAAATGTGGTTTGCAATCCTTATTAATTCAACTAATAACAAAAGGAAGATACAAATTAAAATTTTCCCCTTTTTATTTTGTTTATCCACCAAATTAAAAATATAGATTAGTAATTCCCAAAAATTAAGCAAATCAAGAACAACTTCATATGTAAGTATAAAAGACATATTTTTCATTTTGTTATTAGTGTAATAGGAAAAACTCATAAGTTTTAATCAATTAAGGAAATTAAGAAATGTAAGGAAAATGTTTGGGTTTTGGTGACGTTATATATAATTGATTGCAAAATGGTGATAGGCGATGAAAGTTCTGTGCTTCGGAAAAGGTAAAAGATTTAATATTAGCGATGATTTATCAATTTGGTAGCAAAATGTTGTACATTTTGTGACGTTATTTTATTTTCATAGCAAAATTTCAACATTTGGCGATGAAATGTAGATTTGTAGCCAAATGTACTAGATGCGAAAAATTAAACGTCATCGTTTTCCTTGTATTTGGCGACAGTTATTGAATATGGTAAGTAAATGTTAGTCATTTGACGACTAATCTTCATTTTGTCCCCAAATGTTACAACTGCAAAAGGAATTATAGGTTAGATGACATCGGTTGCTCCACTTCCTGACTTCTTTCTTCCTCCTCTCTCCCGACTAATTTTGTGGCCATTTATGCTCTCTTTGTCCATTGTTTGTAGAAGTTTCTCTGCTATCTTGGGTTGTCCTCTATCATCACCCTACAGTGCTACTCAACCTGGTAAGAACTTTTTGGATTTATTCTGGGTTTATTTTTCATCTTTCATTGTGTTTGTTAAATGCTATTCATCATCAAACTTAGGATTAGTTGTTGAGGTGTTTGCATAGATTAGTTTTTGAGTTGTTTGAATTTGTCAATGATGGTGAAGAAAGGGAACAGAGAGAATGAATGCTTGAAGAAGACTTGAGTTATGTTATGCTTATAAGGTATTTGATGAAAGTCCTCTGGATAGGTTAGGTAAACAAGTTTTCAAAAAGTTACAAAATTGTTAGACTTCAATCAACTTGATGTTTGTTGATTGCTAGTTGATGAATTATAACTAGTCAATGGTTAAAGAATATGAAATTCCTCAGGATATATTCACTGTGAATTGATGGGTAGAATATGAAAGCGAGCAAGCAAGACTTTTTGGTGAATTGATTGGTAGAATATTCACTGTGAATTGATTGGTAGAATATAAATTGATTGGTAGAATATTTGTACGATTGTATTCAACTACTTTATCATCCCATATTATGTTTCTACTACAATTTGATCAAATTACAATGACTAGATGCATATTTTCAATGTTTCACTTATGTTTGCACAGAACTTTATGCCAAATGTTTAGTATTTGACTACTGATCTCCTTATATACGTTATGTTCATATTTCGTTTTACACAGGTTCATTATAGTGGAACCTTTTAGAAATAAAGGAAAGAGGGTGGTAACGAACTAAGAAGTTCCTCCCATAGAACAACCAACAATTGCATCATCGAATGAAGAAAGTTAGCATCAACCTTTACTAACATCATCTGTTAGTCATAAGGGATCTTTAGGTCTGTTATTGTTAACTAAACATATTTACATTAATGCTAAAATTACTCATTACATGTTTAATGTATTTTTCTTATTATGAATTTTTTGTTTTCAGGTTCTAATACTAGCATTAGAAAACGAGGTAGAGGTAAGACAAAAGAAGCTAGGTTGCAACGGATAAATGTTATAATGAACAGTAAATTATCTATGAACATTGACCCTATGCAATGTCGCTCGCTAGATAAGATCCAAGTTGCAAAATTAGCCAGTGAATTGGGCGTCATTGTAAGGAATGATTTGCCTTACCTTTAGTATGTTATGCAGTTGAAGGAAGACAACTTGCTCTAAAATGCTTTAGGCAAAGTTTCGGTAATATTTAATTCATTTAATTATATGTATTATGATTTTATTTAAAAAATAATAACTTAACTTATACGTGTTTTTCACAGATGAAGCTCAATATCATTGATATTAACATACCTGAGGTTTCAAACAGTGTTAGTTCACTGTTGAAATAAAGGGTGAAGGATCATCAATATAGACTCCATAAATATTACCAATCTTTCCCATCCAATGAAGAGGGAAGAAAATATGCTTCGGAATGGGTGAATCCAGAAAATTGGAGTGAAATGTGTAATTATTGGGCCTCAATGAAGGTTCAAGTTTTTTTCTCTTAATATTTCCTTCCATTAATTTTGTTTATACATTTCATAACTACTTCTGTTAATTTAGGAAAAGTGTGAGAAAGTCAAAGTGAACAAAGCAAACATAAAGACTCCTCATAAAACCAGCTTCAGATCATTTGTTGTCATCCGGCAAAAATTTGTAAGTGTAATGTTTTCAATTTATTATTCTATTTCTTAATACAATAAATTATAATTGGTTATAATTTTTTAAATTCATATAATAGAGCCAAACAAAGCTCTAAGGACAAGAGTGTGATATGATCACACTGTATAAGTTATACACACTGCAAGGAAAGTCAAGGTTGGATGTCTGAAGAGGCACAAAGTAATTATGTAAGTACAAATAAATTAATATTACAATTTATTTTTCTATGTAATAGTAAGTAATAATTTTTTAGTTAACTCGATTTTGTACTTTAAATTGCAGAACAAGATGCAAGAGTTGTTGCTGATGTCATTGTCTAAGGGGAAGCAACCTAATGTCAATGACATTTGCAACAATGTCATTGATACAAGATCGGGCTATATCAAAGCTCTTAGATATGACCTTAAGCCTGTTGGTGCATCTTTGTCATGACCAACATATATAACGGCACTTCAAGAGGAGAACTAGATACTAAAGACTAAGTTAGATCGTAATATAAAAGAAGTGAATAAGCTATGTTAGTGGTAGTGACTCAGATGAGTACTCTTAGTTTGTATATGATGTGTAAATATTTTTTATATAAAATGCATTCTATTTTATATGTTTATTTTATTTTCAATTTATTATTATTTAAAAATGTCACCAAAATTAATTATAAAATGTAATATATTTATTTATCAATCTATCTTAAAAATTGTAATAAATTAAAATAAATTTATTTTTAAAAATTATAATAATATTTAAATTTAAAATAAGATTTTGTCACTAAATAATACAAGCTACCAAAGACAAAATCATCAGAAAAAGTTATTATCTATGTTTACAAGAAGTCTCTAAAAATATTTACTTACAACAAGAAATTAGTAGCTAAAATTATTCTGCTTCAAAAACATAATCATTAATAAAAACTATTAGTCATAAAAAAATCGTCACAAAATGTTGTTACCTATGTTCACAACAATGTCTCTAAAAACATTTACCTACAAAAAGAAATTAGTAGCTAAAACTATTCTACTACATCGTCACTAAAAATAATTAACTACAACTATGGTTTAGTAGGTAAAAAATTTTAGCTACGACAAAATACATCGCAAAATCTTATGAATTAGATTATTAGTTATCGTCAGTTATATATTTTACAGACAAAAATATTGTGTATCTAAAACCTTTTTGCGACGATTTCATGAATATGACACGGATATTGTTTTGTTACCAGAATTTAGCGACCACTTGGGCCACGATTATTTTTCATCACAAATTAGTATTTGCGATAATGTTTTAATATTTAGCGATGTTTATTTTCGTCGCCAACAACCTTATTTGTTGCAGTGGAGACTATTCAAAGTGGGTTTCGGTGGCTTATTTAAAAGAGTTGAATGGCTTGTTACGCCACTAAGATGTGGAGTAGACTTGGTAGCTATCACGAAAATTTGCGCTGAATTGCTAGACCTTCTTTCTGGGACCAAATTGAAACCCAATATCTAAATACATATTATCACCTTAGACCTTCAGGTTAGTTTGATGCCCTTAATTCATATTATCGAAAAGGATTGAAAGTGCAAGAACTTATCGTTTGAGTCTATATACATCGCATTCGATCACTATAATTGGTCCAGGGTATCCAAACGTTATGTCGAAAACGTTCAACTGGATTAAAGAGATAATTATAACAATTGAAATTCTGTCGAGAAACTTTGTAACAGGTTGCATCGTCACCTCAGTCCCCAGTAGCCGTTTCTTGACTGTTGAATTTTGCTTCTAATCGTTTTCCCATTCTGGAATTCAATTTAACACCTTTCATCTTTCAGATTTATGAAACTAATAAATTAAAAAGTTGAAAACGAAATTAAAAAGTTGCAAATTAAAGAGAAATTTAATGGAATACGAAAAGGAAATGAGCATTTTTGAACCAAAAGCATTTACAAAGAATTTTAATGTTATAAATTTCATTTTATTTGAACTTCAAGTTGTCGTTAAACTTCCACTTGAGTTCCTTAAAAGAATACACAATAGCATTTTCTATGATTTTTAATATCCCATATTGCCAACCGGAAGTATTTTGTTAATTATTAGACATATTTCTAAAGTCATTGGTAATTGGAAGTTTTGCAAATATGTAATACCCTTCTACGAACTCTTCTTTGAAGCAAACACCATTTTTTTCACTTTTAGTTTGAAAATACATCTGCTATTGCTCTTATAGATTATAGATGAGCCAACTTTATCGTCAAAATACATCTGCTATCGTCAAACCCCAACTTTATTTGGGGTTAAATTATTTGGTATTTGACACTTTTATAGCATGTTTGATATGAATTTTATAATGTTTTCTAGTGTTTAATTCATTATCTTATACGTAATTTTGAAGGGGGAAAAAACAGATTTGATTGCAACTTTTGATATAAGCTGTATTTGGATCTGCGGTACGGTAAGAATAAGTACATATTCACCGCAATTTTCAAATGCAGTCACATGTTTAGATCTGCTGTAAACAACTGAAGGTTGAAGAAAAGTACGATGCTATCACAGAAAAGTACGATGCTATCACAGAAATCAATAAGCAGAAAAAAGGTTACGGTAAAAAATTGCTTCTGCGGTAAAAGTTTTACTTTTCATTAATAACATTCACTACAAGTATTATTTTCCATTAGACTCTTAATTAATATGACTAATAATATATTTTTATGAAATATTTTATTTACTAAATTTATTTTTTATATTTTTTATTTTAATTTAATATTTTATTATTTATAATTTTAAATTTATATGACTAATAATATATTTTTTAATTATTTATACAACAATTAATAGTTTATTAAATCAATGAGCCTTTTAGTTATTTTATCTCTTTTCAACAATCGCAACTATACTTGCCAAACATCTATTTTCACGTTTCAGCAGTTATGAAAACAACAATTTTAAACACATAAGTACTTATTGAAAATAAGTACTTCTCATTTCAGCATGTTGATTTCAGCAAGTTGTCAACCGCCACCGCTCTCCCAAACTAAGTCATATATATCCAATTAAAGAGTCTTTGGAAGTTATTTGGAAGACAAAAAATAGACAACAATTTTGTAAAAGACATGCGAAGTTAATTCTAACTCAAATATTGAGAAATAGAGAAGTTTGTGAAAAAAGGCCATAATAGGTGCCGAACTTGTCACCTATCTTTTACAAAGTTTAGAGAAGTTGAGAAGCAAACCAAAACTTGCACCAAATTGGTACCTGAGCAACGTCGGACTTATGATGATTTTAAGCAAGAAGTTAAAGATGAAAATCAACGTCGTTTAAAACCTAGTGTTAGGCTCGAGTTACAAACTATTTCAAAATATATAGAAGTTTCAAAAATAAATCGATGTCGTTGTTGATGCCAGTCTAGAATCAGTTGTCATATATAATTTATAAGGATGCATTAAATCACAAAATCAAGCATTTTATTTTGCGACCCTATAACTATAAATAGAATTACTAAGATTATTTGTATGAGACTTAATCGGCCGGTGAAAACCTCTTTTTGTCACTAAGCTTTCAGTTATAGTGTTTCTGGGCATCAAGAAAGGATTTGGGGCAACATTGGATGAGATCGTGATAACTTTTCTTATTCTTTCTTCTCTTTCTTCCTTTTATGTTAAAATTGCGTTTTTTTAGTTTATGTTATGTTTGGTAGTTAAGACTCTAGTTAAGGATAAGGTTCTAGTTAAGGATAGGTTGCTTTTTTGCATTAGTCTTGATTTTTTATTTGTTGGATTCATTCTCTTTTTTGTTAATCACGGCATTTGTGGGATTGATCATTTAGATTAATCTATACACTCATATATTTAATAAATCACTTTTTTAAAATGAAAAATGAATTGATATATAGATCCCAAAGGAGAGCACATAGGCCTAAAACCAAGATACAAGATCATAGATATAATGTAACTTGGATGTGATAAAAGTTTTTTTTTTCTTTAAGGAAAGGGAGATAGGATTATAGAAAGTGGTGAGTGTGAAATCAACCAAAAATAATTAACCTATGCAAAATATTAACATAACACAGTAGAATAAGGTCGTCTTCTTAGGAAATGGTGATTTATTTCTTTTAAACAATTAAGTAAAAAAATAAAGAGATTTGGAAATTATGTTAAAACGCAATATTAAAAATAACAAAAATGAATTAATTTAAAATTCAATAAAATAGACTTCTAGTTAAAGGAATTTATTTCCACCTTGATTCTTGCAATTGATCATTGATGTAAAAGTAATTTAACTTATTGGTGAATAAATTGGTTTTAGTTATTAAGAATATATCTATAATCACTACAAGAAAATTAAGAATTAGCGTCGGAATATTACCGACGACACAAAATCCGTCGCATTTTACCGACGGAAAAG
>JANZXR010000009.1:1976002-2008170 GCA_027575705.1 Erythroxylum echinodendron
TATTTTAAGGTTTTGTGTGAGAGAGTGCTTTTTGGGTATTTTTAGGAAACGTTTTTCCTAAAAGGGTGAGTGAAAAAATAGTGAGGATATTATCCTAGGGATAGTAAAGGGCATATATCACTAGTAGACTTCAACATTATGTCCCTTTCTTCATATATTCAAGTCATTAAAGAAACCCAAATGTCTTATAACATACTGATCGAACTTTTTGTACGAGCTTCACAAATGAATCCTTTAAATTCTCTAAACTATTGTTATATTCTATTTCACGCTTTGGTTTTATGCTCACGAAGACCTTCATAAATGTGTCTGGTTTCCTAATTTTCAAATCCGCATAAACCTTTACTGAAATTCTCTTCAACTCATCCATTACCTTGTCAAAATCAACTTCCGTTGCGAAATTGACTGCTTTTTAAAATAAACTCCTATATGTGTGGCCTTTATGAACACGAGACCAATTTGCATACACATTATGTGTAAATTTTCTATGTTTAGCTTCCAGAAACAAATTCTTTAATGCTTCCACTAAACCATGTAAAAAAAGTTAAAATTTGAAGAAGAGAAATAAATGAACATCATATATATGGATATTTAAAATTTACTTTCTGCTGATCATTAATGAAAGTCCATGTATTTCAACTTATGTCAAGATCTTCTACAATAATGCTAAAAAATGAATGTCATGATTGGTAATTTTCCCACTCAACCATAGCCAAATATATTGGAAACATCTTATTGTTTCCATCACGACCTACTGTAGATAATAAAGCACCTCTAAGGAATGTCTTCAAAAGACATCCATCTAACCTAATTATTTTCCTACATCCTCCAAGAAAACCACACTTCAAAGCACTAAATCCAACTTAAAATCTTTTGAACCTTGTTTTTTTTGGAATGTTCATTAAGTTTATTTTTAATAATAAACTTCCCATCTTTATCAGCTCATCTTATCTCATATCCAGAAGACCATAACTTCGTATAATGACCTTCCATATATCCTCCAACTTCTGACTTAGCCCTATAACATTAAGATTTAATGATTTATAGAGCATATTGTGATTGGAGATCATCCATCATTTTAGTAATAATCCAAGTCAGTTCCTCCTAAACTTGTGTAAGAAATCATTTGCTATCTATTTCTTACTAGCTTGCTTGTTCCTTTACACTTTACTGTGGTTATGAGTGTTTTCTACTCTCTTCATAGAAAATGTTTTCTCATTTCCAATCCAGATAGCGTACACCTAGAAAAAACATTATGCCTCACAAACTGTTTCCTTTCTCACACCAGATCTCGCCATTGAAACATTATATCCATTTAAAATTGCATACTTTCTTAATACTTACCTCAATTGCACCTAGTCCATAAACTTCATTCCAATTTCAAACTCAAAATTTGTCATATCAACTTTTTGATTTTTTGGAATAGATGCTCACTACAAACCGGTGATTGAATTTCAGCATCACTATCCTCATATTCACAAGTTTCACAGTGTAAGCTTCTTTCTTCTCTTTTGGTATCTTTTGAATGATCAACAACATCACTAAAATTCCACTATCTCTAACCCCATTGAAAACATTGTCGCATTCAAACCTACTATATAAAGTCTTTGTACATCTTGTCGCATTTATTCTTGTAAAAACATATTCTTCATCATTAGTTGCAAATAACTACCCATTAACTAAATAATCTTCATAATCACTATCCTACATAACAATGAAGTCCCCATCTTACTCTAATTGAACTTAGAACAACCCCTCATCATGTCATCAAACTCATTACGAATATCAGAGTCTTATTCTTCACCATCTATTGTAGGATGCTTACAAACATGATCGTAGTAGATTTCAACATTCTGATAATTCAAATCTTCCATTTTTTGGAGCATAGCTAACATGTCCTTGCATGGTCTGAGCTTAACTCCATCAAGTTTTTTATTAACTCATATGGAATTTTGTAAAACATAAATATTACTCTATGTCTTTTATCTTCAGAAATCCCTTTTAGAACTAGCATACGAAGTTCATCAATACCCATATCCTTCTTCCTTTTAATCTTACCCCCTTATGTATTTACTATTATGCCTTTCCAACACTCCACGATGATGAAATTCAAAATTTACCAACATATGTAAAGGGAAAGTGTGACATACAAAATGATAAATATTCCAAAAAGAAGAAGCAACAACTAACAAATCTCAAATTAGGAAAATTAGAAACCTTAAAGAGAAGTAAATCAAAGTTGCATCACCATTATCAACACATCTTCTAATCTCAAAGTACTTTAATTCTATGTACTTTATATTATCTATGTTCTTTGTGTTCATACATATGCGTTATCTCCATATGGATCACACAAAAAAACTATTAGACCACTGCCCCTTACTGATTAATCTATTCATAGAAGTGACGGGAAGAGAAAAGTCATTTCGATCTATTAATGCGTGGTGGGGGTACTAATTTTTTATGTCATTCCTAGCAGAAGTATGGCAAAAAATCTTAAATGCAAATGTTGAAAAGAGTATGGTGTTTAAACTAAGGCTCGTGAGAAGAGCAATAAAAATTTGGAATAAAAAGGCTTTTAGAAATATGGAGAATAAATTAAAGGCAAAGTAGAAATAGCTACATCATATAGGCCTTCTAGCAAAAGATCAAACATTATCAGGGGATAAAAGAAGACAATTAAATCTTAAGCAAGAGATATTTTCTCTATCTCAACAAATTGACTCTTTGTGGAGAAAAGAACGAGAAGTAGTCAATGGAATTGTAATGGAGATAAAATATCAAATTCTTTCATATCGGAGCCATCTTAAGACAATATAGGAATGTAACCATAGTAATACCAAAGGATGAAAGACTAAGAGTATAGTAGAAATATGTAGTGAAATTCCATATTTCTATATAAGTCTCTTCTCTGCCACCCAAAGACGCTCCTATTCACTCTATCCTCTTGACTTTGAATCATTGAGCCTAGATATCACATTGCTTGTAAACAACATATAAAGAAGAACTACTTCATTGTGAATTAATTGTAAAAACGCATGTTATATTTATGCCTATTAATCTAAATAACCCATCATTTCTCACCTCTAATTTTATGTATGATCATCAAGATCAGCAAAATTTAAAAAGCTTATAACAAAGTATACTAAAAACCTAACCTTCATATGGCTGACTAATAAATTGCATTTTGTGCATGTTATTTGTGTGTGTTTTATGTTCTTTTGATAGGTTTACATGAGGTTTTGCTTGTCTTTCTATGGTAATTCGTGCCTATGTATGTTCTAGGTGATGAAATACCAAAGTGATGTGATTTGGAGTCAATTTGGCTAATCTTGAACTGGACTGAATTTCAACATGACCATGTTGAAGGTGCCGCGACGCTAGCAGATTGCTACCTGCGAATCTCGAATTAATTACCTTGAGATTTGGGCCCGAATGACACAACCCCTTATGCTGGACGAAGTCAAGTTATTTTGTAGCCCATTGGAGCTTTATTTTTGTGTTTAATTGGGTCCCATTTTGTTGATTGTAAAGAAAGAAAACCTAGACTATGAATAGACGTACTGGGAGAAAAGAAATGACGATCAATTTAGAATTAAGAAATAGCGGTAGCAGCTCTTGTGGGTGGGGGAAAAAGACAGAATGACTCTCCTCTAACAACATTGTCTTTTAATATTGCTATGTGTGGCTAACTTTTTATTTAGACAAGGTATCTAACGTTCAATTAATGTAATTCGTGAGACTCCTTTAATTTAATTGCTTTTGTTTATCTCTTATGTTTGTTCGATCTGCCCGCTTTAATCGATTTATTATTACCATGTTTGTTGATTAATGAGGCCTATTAATTGATTGACTTGGTAATAAATTGATGAATAGATTAGTGAATCCATGATTTCTGTCTATCGAAGTGGCGAATTAATTTTAATTAAGAAATTAGTGACATTAAATAATTTAGTCTAAACAGATTGTGGCTTCTCTGATTCTGTTGGCTAAGACAAAGGTCCATTAGAGTCTACTGCTGCCATAGATTATATTCTGCGGAGCTTTACTCAAGAATAGTCTAATTGGTTAGGGTAATAATCTGCGGAGCTTTACTCGGGATTATCAAATAATTACGAATGGATTGGTCGATATGTTCTATTCACTGTCTGTTATAACTTTGTCCATAAGAGTGAACTGAATTTATATTTTCGATTCTATGATCAGATTACAGTATCGAACAGAGGAGTACCTTGGATAGGTCTTTCTTTATATTATTTTCGGTCTTTATTTTTAATTGGCTTCTGCGTGACTTCGTGTTCTAAAATTAATCATTCCTAAATAAAGTTTGTTTATTTTTATTATTTTTGCACAAATAAAAAATCACTACGCTGGTCTCTGTGGTTCGACCCTATTCACCACTTTGCTCGTTTAAGTGTTCTAGAGTAGGAATTTATTTTTTCTTGTTTGACACACCATCACTGGCAGTGAAAAGTGAGAGCGTGGAGAAGGACAAAATGAGCTTTTGATGATGTGAGAAGGGCTGAAGGCATTGAGAAGGGCAAATGAGCCTTCGACGATGTGAGAACTGCGAAGGGCATTGAGGCTACAAACTGAAAACAAAGAGGGTGAGAGTGTCAACCAAACAAATAAAGAAATTTAGGTAAACTAAAAAGTAAAGGGTTAAGAGTTGAAGAACAAACTAAACAAAGGGGTGAGAGGTGAGAGTTCATAGTAAGGTTAGGTCATAGTCGGGTTTTGCAAACTAAAAAAGAAAGGGCGATAGGTCATTTCTAAAAAACAGCATCCTTTACTAAAGTGATTAAATCACTTCGTTTCATTAATCAAGATTTTTAATGTTAATTACTGCAAATGTGTACTAGTAATAAGGGTTTTTAGAAATATGGCATGGCATGTCAGCAAATATAATGGAGAAACTAACGTCGGGCTAGAATTGAAAAAATTTGAAAATTTGAATATTTTATTATCACTTTTTGAAGTTCGGGCTATAATTGTAAAATTGACCAAAGTTTGGAATTTTTTTAATTAACATAAAAAGCAATGTGAGATAACATTCTTATAGCCTAAAATTTGATAAAAGATTATTGTAAGAATAAGGTATACAAAACATAAATTTTTTAAGTGGAATAAGACTTCCTAATAAGGTATATATACTAAAAACCTAACCTTCACATGGCTAACTGTGAAAGGCTAAGAGTGTCAAGAAGGAAAAAATGAGCTTCCAACAATGTGAGAAGGGTTAAGGCCATCGAGAAGGGTTAAATGAGCTTCCGACGTTGCGAGAAGTGATGAGGGCATTGAGGCTGCGATTTGAAAGTGAAAAGGGTGAGAGCATCAGCCAAACAAACAAAGAAATTTAGGTAAACTGAAAAGTAAGGGGGTGAGAGTCAAAGAACAAATTGAACGAAGGACGAGAGATGAGAGTTCACAATAGGGTCACAGTGGGGTTTTGCAAACTAGAAAAGAAAGGGGGTTAGTTCATTTTTAAAAAACGATGTCCTTTGCTAAAATGATTAAATGATATCATTTCATTAATCAAGATTTTTAATGTTAACCACCGCTGACATGTACTAATAATAACAATTTTTGGAAATATGGCATGTCACGTCAAAAAACATAACAGAGAAATTAACGTCGAATTATAATTAAAAAAATTGAAAAATTGAGCATTTTATTATTACCTTTTAAAGTTCAAATTATAATCATAAAATTAACCAAAGTTTGGATTTTTTTTAGTTAACCCCAAAAAATAATGTGAGATACATTCTTATAGCCTAAAAATTAATAAAAGATTATCGTAAGAATAAGGCATAAAAAAGATAAATTTTTTAAGTGGAATGAGACTTCCTAATAAGTTTTTTAAAGGCTTATGAAATCTCATAAACGTCCATTAGATGGATTCGAGATCGTACAATCACCTCTCTGTCTTCACCTTTATTAATGAAGAATCTACCTTTCCATTAAAGGGAGGTAAGGACGAGAAACAAGGTCATTCCTTATATTCTTATTCATTATAACAATTAAATTGTTTGATATAACTACTAAGCCGCTAAATAGTGAAGCAAACTATTTCAAGTATCAATACGTTAGGCAAGAAAATCCCTTACAAGTCTCTGCACTAATGGCAAGAAAATTTGCCTATTTGTTGCAACTAGTTCCAAAAAACGCCTCCAATATAAATTTAGTTGTTTCATCAAAGCTTTTCCAATATAAATTTTCCTTTTCTTAATCAATGAGACCGACAGCAAAATATCTTGTTAGACTTCAAAAACCTCTTTCTTGTGCTGGGATGCTTCAACAAATCAAATTAATGTCAAGTCGCATCGATACGTAATGGTCCTTTCACCTCGTGTCACTTTTACGAGCGACCAAATTAACTGATTTGAAGTCAAGGAACTTCCTATAATAATGAATTCTTTAAGAAACTTTAGTGCGAATCTAGTGGATCCTTTTCAATAATATGAATTAAGGGCATCATAGATAAAATAATGGTTGTTTTACACCATTACGATTAAATTTGATCCTTTAATTATAAGATCGATACATGTACGTATTTATATGTTGGTCCTCAATTTGGTTCCGGAAATATGATCTAACAAATCAACGCGGCTTCGTGATAGCTGGCGAGTCTACTCAAATCTCAATGGGTTAAAATGCCATTCAAGTTTCCCTCGGTAGCTATCCACTTGCTTAGTGCCCACTTCCTGCCAAGGTTAGGTATATTTCAATCAAGAGGATAACGTTATATTTTACGTATTTCCTTTCCTTATTTTATAAGCCACTTAAGCCCACTTTGAGTAGTCTTGGCCATAATTATTGAGCTTTTTTAATATTAATCTTGAGTTTATCTTTTGGGTTTATCTAGCTTTATAACCTTCATTTCTAGTCATTCTGTGATGCAATTTTATCTAACTTCATTTCAGCTTTGAAGTCCGATCCAAAAACAACCGATCAGGAAACCGAGTTAACTATCAGCTCGATTCTTGCATAGTTCTTTTAATACAATACTCATTTTAGCAAATAAATAAATATATCTTCAATCCTGAGATAAATTTATATATGACTCAATTTTTATATCCTAATTGTGTGATACTTATCCTATTTTAAAATTCAAATTTTTAGAACATAAAAAGACTAGTACAAATTATGTTTTTTGTTATAAAAGAAGTAGTTGATTTCATGGACTAAAATATAGAGATAGTTAAACAAACATACGGGTGTTTGTTATAGGAAAAGTTTACTAAACTGACCCTATCTGAAAATTTATTTTGGAGGATTACTTGTATGTCTATAGAAATTCTTATTATAATGATTATATAAGTGATCATTTGACTTGATTTTTAGTGTTATCTCATATAGGAATTGTTATATTTTAATACTACTTACAACCTATTTTAGTGAATAATAGATTTATCGGTAGTCATTAGATATAGCATAAACTATATAGAAGTAACTGAGTGTTTAATACAAGATTCATAACCCTAAAGTGATTAGAGAGGATATTTCGTTATTCTCGATTAACATTGATCCTTGACCAAGTGATAAGATCTCATCTTGACGTATTATTTGATATTTTCTCCTTTGTTTTTAATTTATTTTTTTTCTTAAACATTAAAACTAACGTTTATTTTGTTTTAGGAGATGAAGAATAGAGATTGCATCAAATTGGGACATTATTGGCGATGATTACAAAATTTTGGAGGAAGTAGAAAGATTGTTATAGTGTATAAAACTGATCACTTGAAGAGTTGAAGTTTGGCTGGAAGACTTCACCTTATCCTTATCATATGGGAATTTGAATTCGTTTTAGATAGACATCTTTACAAGTTAGAGTTTGATTAGGATTAAATTAAAAAATCCTATAAAAGGGACTTTCCTCACAATACAAAGGGATTCTATCTTATTACGTTTTTCGCAATTCTTAGTCTTTTTTTTATTGTTGTTATTGGAGCAAAAGTCATGTGTTGCTAAACTCAGTTATTCTAATTCTAGATGATTCAATACTCTAATTGTAACGTTATGAGGTTTTGTGTTCCAAACTTTTATTCACGTTTTAATTCAAGTATTTCTTGTTTTGAGATCTTATATTTCATGGATGATTAATATTCGATTAATCTGACAATTTAATTTAATATTGAATATTTTATTGCTATCTAAGAATTCAATGATCTATAATTGTCATGAAGGGTTGGTACAAGTAACAAATAGGTTATTTATGAATTTCCATATTTAACTTATGATAAGCAAGAAAACTAAATTGAATAGTTGTAGCTATCTCGATTATCTAATTTAGGGTTTAGTCATTTTCATGGAACTTATTGCTATCATTTATTTTATATAGAATGCTATCACACCCAATCAATAGGTGAGAAGTTTTAGTTTGGATGATGGGTTTGAACTAACTAATTTAGGAAAATTCGAGACTTATTATGGCTATCCTAATATGTTTCAGATTAACTGCTAGAATTGCAAAAATATTCTTTTTATATCAGTGATCAATGTTACAATTAGATTAGCTTTTTCTCTTAAATCAGAGTTTACTAATCTTTACTTTCTTATTTTTAAATTCAATTAATTTAATTTGTTTTCCTATTAATTTCAGTTAATCAGTTATGTAAACAAAACCCCCTTTTTAATTTTATTACTTGAAATTAAGAAAATACAGTCTAGTTCTCTTAGGATTTGCATGACTATTACAAGAAGTTTGGATAATCAGAATCATTTTAGGAGTTTCGACAACCCGACCAAAATTTGCCGCCGTTACCGAAGAACTATTTCAAATTTCTTAGTTTCTTTGCATTTTTATTTTTATAGTTACTACTAACCTCTTGTCTTGTATAAGTTGTGCTTCTAACATATGTAAATTACAATATAATCCAAAAATTAAGAAGATAGCACATTATTTGAGAAAAGAGACTAAGCAAGGTAGTGGACATTCGTCTTTAGATGTGAAAGTTAAAGTAGATCTAATAATTGATGAAGAATTTAATTTTCAAGAAGATGACAAATCTCAACCTTAGAATGTTGAGGGAGTTAACGGCATCGAATTTGAATCAACAATCTTTATGCATTTAATTTCCAAATGTTAAGGTAGATTTCGAATTGAAATTTGGTTTGGTTCACTTACTACCTATTTTTTGGAGTCTTGCAGGTAAAGATCCGCATAAACAACTGAAAGAGCTTTATATTGTCTCTTCTGGAATGAAACGACAAGGCGTGACAGAAGAACAAATTAATCTTAGGGCCTTTCTATTCTCATTGAAAGATAAGGCAAAACATTGGCTATATTACCTTCCACCTAGCTTAGTAACAGCACGGAATGAGATGAAAAGAATGTTTCTGGAGAAGTTCTTTCCTGCATCAAGAGCAGTGAATGTCAGAAAGCTTATATGTGGGACAAGACAAATTATACGAGAAACATTATATAAATATCAGGAAAGGTTTAAAGAGCTATGTGCCAGCTGTCCACATCATCAAATTCCTGATTAGCTTCTGATTCAATACTTTTATGAAGGTATATTATTGCCAATGGATCGAAGTATGATTGATGCAGCTAGTGGAGGAGCTCTAGTAAACAAAACATCTGAGGTAGCCATATTGTTAATATCAATTCTGGTCGAAAGTTCTTAATGGTTTGGGATAAGAATGGATGGAGATATTAAGCGTGTGAATGAGGTAAGTAACAGGCACCTTGAGAATAAATGTTCTTATTTAACCACTCTAGTTTGTCAAATTGCTATAGGTCAATTGCAATCAGCAAGAGTGTGTGTAATATGCTTATTCTCTGGACATCTTACAGATATGTTCCCTACATTACAACAAGACTCTCTTCAAGAAGCTAATACAATAGGGGTCTTCCTAGTCGACCTCAATGAAAGTATGACCGAATTCCAATTGCTATAATATAGGATGGAGGGATCATCTAAATTTGAGCTATGGAAATCAAAGAAGCCAATAACGATATCAACCTCACATTTTTAAACAACCTCAAGCTCCTACATATGCTAAACCTTAATCTTCAAATTCAACTATGACTTTAGATGAAATTATTAAGGAGCTTGCTTATAATACTCAAAAATTTCAAAAGGAAACAAGGGCAAGCCTTCAAAACTTGGGAAATCAGATCACTCAATTAGCCACTTCAGTAAGTAAATTGGTAGAGCAAGCATTAGGGAAATTACCTTCCCAAACGTTGGTGAATCCTGAAGAGGATGTGAGTGTAATGACTTTAATAAGTGGTAAGGAAATTCAATTTGGAACTTTTTACTAATAGAGGTAGAAAAACACAATGATGGAGGAAAGAAGGAAGAAATTCCAATTAAGGAATTAAAAAAGGTAAAAAATGATTCATCTTCATCAATATCAATTAATGCATGTTTACCTCATTTTCCTAGCAGGTTGGCTAAACCAAAAGATGATGAATATGAAAGAGAGATCTTATAAACTTGTAAAAAGGTAAAAATCAATATACCGCTTTTGGAAGCCATCAAGAAAGTTTCAAAATATGCAAAATTATTAAAGGAGTTATAAACAAATACAAGGAAGCTAAAGGACAAGGAGAGAATAATTTTTGGTAAGAATGTATTAACTGCGATAAATAGGAAATTACTAGAAAAATGCAAAGATCCAATTTTGTTTTCACTTCCGTATGTTATTGGTAATAAAAAATTTGAGCGTACCGTACTAGAATTAGGTGCAACTATAAATGTCATGTCATACTCAATTTAATGAGCTTTAAATCTGAATTTTGAGCAAGAAACTAATGTGATTATATAACTAGTTGAACGTTCGTATGTGCATCCTATTAGAGTTATTGAGGATATTTTAGTCCAAGTTAATAGTTTGGTATTTCCAGTGGATTTTTACATCTTGAAAATGAATGGAGATAGTGTTGAAAATTCATCTTTGATTTTGTTGGGCAGGCCATTTATGAAGACGGCTAAGATGATAATCGATGTGCATGAGGGTACTCTTTCAGTAAAGTTTGATGGAAAAATAGTAAAGCTCAACATTTCTGAAGCAATGAAGCATCCACAAGATTTTCAATTCGTTTAGCATATGGATATTATGGATTCATTTGTGTAGGATATGCTTAAAGAAGAGAGTGTTGAAGATAAGTTGGAGTGTAAGGCTAAATCAAAAGTGATTGAATAAATTAATGAAACTTGTGAAGTTATAGAATCATTATCAACAATGCTAATAGATTCGGAAACTTTAAATAATGAACTTACTATAACTCACAAGAAAATCTTACCTTCTATTTACAGGCTTCGAAGATAGAATTATAGGTGTTACCTGATTGCCTAAAGTATGTGTATTTAGGTGATGGAAAGTCATTACCCACAATCATTTCAAAAAGGTTGATTAAAGAGCAAGAGGAAAGGCTAGTAGCACTACTTAAGGAATACAAAACTACTATTCTATAGAAGTTTGGGAAAAGTTTGGGAAGACCCAGCCATTTTAAGCATAACAACGTTAAACAATTATACTTTTCGGGAGGCAGCACAAAATATGATTGTTTTATTTTATTTTATTTTAGTTATATATAACTTGTATTTGATTGCTTTTGAAAAATAAATTTATTGGCCTAAAGGAAAAAGGAGGTCATAAAATTCCATACTATTAAATTTCATAAGACGAGACCTCGCCTTATGTAATTTAGTGTTCTAGAGTGAAGACCTTAAAATTTCAAACTACTAAATCTCATAAAGCAAGATTTCATCTTATGTAATTTAGTGATCTAGAATTCTAGATTACAATTCTTATAAGGTGAGATCTCGCTTTATGTGATTTAGTGTTCTGAAAAAAATTCTTTTTTTTTCTTTTCTCATTTAATTATTTACTTTCTTTATTTACTTAAATATTTTTCTAATTTTTTAATTGCATGAAATTAAAAGAACAATTCCAATTACAAGTAGCCCTCCTCGTACATAGCAGCCCAAAGCCCTGCTACAAACACACCTTTATGTAAAAACATAGTAGCAGATGTTTACCATGGTCCACAACACAAGAAAAAATTTACTTGCCTTTCACCATCGTCCACCAAAGAAAACACCCAGCACTATTCCACAAACCACCATCACAATTCACTAACCCACGATGCAAATAACACTCCTCAACCAACCCAACTTATAATACCCTTCATCAGCCATCCCTCGCACCTGCTTTTTTTTTATTCTTCATAAAACAACACATACCATCCACTCCACCACAAGCAAATACCAACGTGCCATTAGTAACTCCAACAGACTTAGAGTGTCTCTAAAATAGCTCCACTAAAAACTAAGCCACTTCACGCAAGCATATAGCAACAACATCACAAGCAGATGCCCAAAGTCAATCACCAAACCCACATCGACAGCGCACAACACATTCAATGTTTCACCAGTCAACCCACATTGTCACCATTTATACAAAATTGGTAGCATGCCCACAGCTTGCCCCCCACAATTGCTTAACACCAAGCCAACAAGATAGAGGTGGAAAATTCACACAGCAAGTAGTGACAATAGCATTACAAAAGCACCTTCAAACCCCCACCAATTTTTTAAGTTTTAATTAAATTCTTTTATTTTCTTTTTAGTTTAATGTTAATTATTATTACGTTGTTTTTAATCTTTTTCCAAGTAGTTTTGTTTATCTTGTTCAGTATTATGGGACATTCTAAAGCTAATACTAAGGCTGCAGCAAAAGGAAATTCACTGTTAAATGCTAATTCACACCCCCAATTAGCTGCAACTTTTGAAATCGATACTAAAAGGAAACATGCGTGGATAAATTTTAGATACTCACTCTATTTTGTACATCTTTATTGAGTTATAAGTATCTTATGCATATATTAGGGATAATGTATGATTTCGGTGTGGGGGAGCAAATGTTTATATTATAATGAGCGTTATGATTTGTGTTTGACCTCATAATATATTGCTTCAATATTAATTATATGATAGCTTCATAATTTTCTGATTGTTGATCATGAATAATTCTTAAGTTAGGATACAGTTTTGGCTTGAGATCTAATGTATAAGAGAGATAAGCATGATCAGGGTTTTCATTAAATTATTTCAAGTATCTCATTGGTTTTGTTGAATGAAAGTGTTCAAGACTTGAAGCCTTTTTTGACACCTACATGAGCTTTGAGCCTAAGAGCATTCATCACATGTGTGCTCATATATATCTTTTTGTTTTGTGTTGTCAAACTTAGCTTGTTTAAGCTAGAACTTGCTTTTGAATACGTATTAAGACCACATTTGTGTATAAAGATGACGAGGGCATTTATGATAACCATTTTTTACCTAAACAAACCTATCTCACTTTTTATCCTTAGAAAATCAATTTGAGCCTTAACCTTTCTTTCTTGCATAATAACCTTGTTACAAGCCAAATTTACCTTTTTTTGTTGTTAATATCCTTAATGATTTTGAGCCCCCTAAATTGAAGGAATTGTATCGAGCTTATTTGTATAAGATTTTGCCTATTTCCATGAAAAGTTAATGAGATGATTCAAGTTACATTGTTTTGATTTTTTATAGAATGGAGGAGAAGTATTAAAAAAAATCTCCTCTTTGATATTTTTGTTTTATTAAAAAAGAAAAAACAAAAAGATAAAAAGAAGAAAAAAGAAAAGAAAAGACAAAGTGATTGAAAGAGATGTCATTTTAATCAAGTGAATTTTAATTTAAGTTGAAACGTATGTAGATAAGTTTGTATGATTCTCTTCAATTTATTTAACCAAAAGGTTCCTTTTTTCATACCTTACCTAAGCCCCGTTACAACCCCTATAAAGTCTTTTGATTTATACATTAGGTTCATTTTGTTTAGTAGTGGAGATATGATTCTTGAGCAAGCTTATGGAAGTAACTTACTAGGTTTTGATTTGAGATTTTAATGAAACCTAAACACTTTGAGTGTATAGAGTGAAATCCTTGAAAGGGTGTCAAGTCTTGTTCATTTGATTTTAATGAAATTGATGAGAGGCTACGTTTGAACAACGTGCCCTATGAGCTTATTCTCTTGATTGTTATTTTATCTTAACCCTTAAATGTGAATTAGCTTTTGGAAATTTTTGGATAACATGAAATGATATGAGAGGTTGTTATGAAGATGATTAATGTATTGAATTGATGTATGCTTGGGGACAAGCACGAGCCCGGTGGGAGGGAATTCGATAAGATCTCATTTTGACATATTATTTGATATTATCTCCTTTGTTTTGAATTTATTTTTATGCTTATATGTTAAAATTAATGTTTGTTTTGTTTTAGGAGATGAGGAGTAGAGATTGCATCAAATTGGGACATTATTGGTGATAACTACAAAATTTTGGATGAAATGGAAAGATTGCTATAGTGTATAAAATTGATCACTTGAAGAGTTGGAGTTTGGTTGCAAGACATTGCCTTATCCTTATCATGTAGGAATTTAAATTCATTTTAGATAGACATCTTTACAAGTTAGAGTTAGATTATAATTAGAATAGAAAACCTTATAAAAGGGACGTTCCTTACAACAGAAAGGGTTTCTCTCTTATTACGTTGTTCGCAATTCTCATTCTTTTTTTTCTATTTTTGTTATTGGAGCAAAAGCCATGTATGGCTAAACTCAGTTATTCTGATTCAAACTCTAATTTTAACCTTGTAAGGTTTTGTGTTCCAAACTTTTATTCACGTTTTAATTTAAGTATTTCTTTTTTTGAGCTCTTATATTTTATAAATGATTAATATTCGATTAATTTAACAATTTAATTTAATATTCATTATTCTATCGCTATTTAGGAATTCAATGATTCGTAATTATCATGAAGGATTAATACACGTAGCAAATAGATTATTTATGAATTTTCATATTTAACTTATGATAAATAAGAAAACTAAATTGAATAGTTGCAACTATCTCGATTATTTAATTTAGGGTTTAGTCTTTTTCACGAAGCTTATTGCTATCATTTATTTGATATGGAATGTTATCACACATAGTCAATAGATGATATGTTTTGGTTTGGATGCTAGGTTTGAACTAACTAATTTAGAAAAATTTGAGACTTATTACTACTATCCTAATATGTTTCGGATTAACTGCTTGAATTGCAAAAATATTCTTTTAGATCAATGATTAATATTACAATTAGATGAGATATTTCCTTTAAATCGAAATTTACTAATCTTGACTTTCTTATTTTAAAATTTATTTGATTTAATGTGTTTTCATATTAATTTCAGTTAATCAGTTATGTAAACAAAACCCCCTTTTTAATTTTATTACTTGAAATTAAGAAACTATATTCCAGTTCTCTTGGGATTTAACCTAGTTCTACAACTACTACAAGAGATTTGGAGAATCATAATTATTTTGGGTGTTTGGACAACCTGACCACTAAAGTGGAATGACACTTTAAAATATTTTTTAAATGTCATTAATTAAATCAATTACTAATAGTGAAGAATTAATATGATTGGACTCAAAATAGAGTAGATATTAATTCTATACACTATGTCTAATTAATAAATTGATAAAATGATTAAATTATATAGAAAAATCATGCATGGAAAAATTAGTCAAAACTACTTTGATATTTCTGAATATGTAGGTAGTCATAATGTATTGCTAGATGTCAATTTTGATCTATAGATATAAATTATTTAATTAAAGAATTAAAAATAAATTAAAGGAGTTTAATTTATCTAATCCTAAATATGACTTAGGGTTATAATTTATATCAAATATCAATATGTTTGGGAGCCTACTAGATCACACACAAATAATGGATTGAAGAGAGAAAGGACATTTTAATCAAGTTATACTTAATTGTAAAGTTTGAAAAACTTTATAATTAAATATGATATATTGACAAATAAAGATCAATATGAGATATTAAATCTTATTGGGTATAATTATGATACCGACATTTTTAAATAGAAAATATTCAAATTGTGGAGTGATCATGAATCATAACTACATAATATTAGCTCGATGGATGTGGCTAGCAATGGTAGAGGCATTGCGTAAATTGAAGGAAAGTTATATTAGAGTCAATAAAATGCATCGCATGCAGTTAACTATAAACTCATGAGTAGAAGGTATAAGAACGACACCCCATAACTATACTTCCAAAAACTATGCAAAGTCAGCAATTTCAACTGCATTCTATACCGAAATATTATGAATGATGACTTCATTTTTCTCTATTTAAAGACGCCACAAGTGAGCGCATTAAAACCACAGGACCTATCATCCTCCATACAACATATTAACACAGTTCAAGCCATGTTTTGCCCAAAACATATCCTTCTAATAAGTTTATGTCTTCTACTCCGACTCCATGGTACTGTCTGCTCAATTCCACTCGCTGATTTCTGCTTCAGCCAAGGACGTTACATTGTCAAGAGCCCTTATTACTTCAATTTAAAAATTTTGCTCAATTCCCTGTCCAAAACCACATCTGCAACAGGATTTGCCCTTAGCTCAAATGGAGAAGGCCAATACCGCGTAAACGGTCTAGCACTATGCCGGGGTGATGTTTCAACTGAAGATTGCAAGACTTGCGTAGCCGAAGCAAGCTTAGAGATCCGCCTACGCTGCCACGCAAAGATGGGTGCGGCTATTTGGTACGACTACTGCCTCTTAAAATACTCAAATTTGGAATTCTTCGGGGAAATTGATAACCAGTACAGGTTCTCCATGTGGAACGTACAAGAAGTATGCAAGCCAGTAGAATTCGATGCAAAAGTGAAGAACTTGCTAAGTGCAGTGTCCAGTAAAGCTTATGCAAGTCCAAAGTTGTATGCCACAGGCGAGCTAGAGCTAGAGGCATCACAAAAACTATATGGTTTAGCTCAATGCACAAGAGATTTATCTAGTGCTAATTGTCAAAGCTGCCTTGATGAGGCCATAAGCGAGCTTCCCAATTGTTGCAATCCGAAACGAGGAGGGAGGGTTGTGGGCGGAAGTTGCAACTTTAGATATGAGCTTTACCCTTTCGTCAACGCATAAATCGATTAAGGTTTAATTAAGGAAAATAATTTGTGACTCATTCCTGTTAATTAAGACTAAAATTAATAAAAATATTAAAACTAATTTATTGTAGACAAAATAAAATGAGATAAATATGTTAATTATAACAAAACAAGTTATTCTTCTTATCTTGACAATTACTATTTTTTTCTTTTCTTCGCAAAAGAGATATCTATATATTTTTTAAATCTTGACACGAGACAAAATAAGTGCTAGTTTATGCTCTATAAGCAATTGGTTAGTTATAGAGGCAATTATTTAAAGACATTCTTCATATTATACATATTTAGAAGTTTATGAGATATTGCAAATGAGAATTGTGATAAGATTATAATTATGAGATTCATATTGTATTTATATATTATTCCTAATTTATTTCTAGCTATTCTTCTACCGAGATTGGATATTAATACAATGTAAAAAAACTAATACACGTTATGTTTTTTTTATCAAAAAGTAATCGATCTAATAGACTAAAGTACAAAAGATACTTAAATAATCATGTGACAATTGTTAGAGAACAAGTTTAGTGAACTAACCCTTTGTGAGAATTTCATTGGAACATTACTTATATGGCTATGAAAATTCTCATTGTGATGATTGTATAGGTGATCCTTTAACATGAGATATTCAAAGTTATTTCATATAGGAATTGCTATATTTTGATACTATTTATAACCTATTTTAATCGTGGTAGCTTAATTGGTAGTAACTGCATATATTATAAACTATATGAAGATAGTTGAGTGATCAATATAAGATTTATCACCCTAAAGTAATTAGAGAAAATGTTTTGTTGTTCTTGATTATTATTGATTCAAGAAATCCTTGATCAAGGTGAAATGACACTTTAAAAAGAGATTCTTACATTTGTTAATTGAATCAATTACTAATAATGGTGAACTAATATGATTGAACTCAAATAAAGTAGATATTATAACCATAATTTGTATCCAATTGGAACACTTAATGGAGAAAGAATAAAATATACAAAAAAATAATACACGGATAGTTAATCATAAAAGTACTTTGGTAAAAAAAATCGCCATTTGATCCCATATGGTCAATGACAAACGTGGCATAAAATTAAGCCATTGATTTGCTTTTCCTATCAAGGAGAAAGGAAATAGATGAAATCTAATGACATCGTCATTCGCTCCATTTATTTTGAAAGTGATATAGATCTCTAAGAAGTTAGAGATGTGCACGTTAGTGTCCTCATCTCAGAGTTCGTCAAATTGGACTGACTGTTGCACCATTTGAACGATGCTTAGCCTGATCTCAAAATTGTTCTCTTATACAATCAGCCTCATGATGCTGGATTCCTTGCCATTTAAATCTGGCATAGCATAGTCGAACATTATTCATGGTTAGTCTTCCATATTATGTGATTCTTTGGTGTCCGCGTGACCTCCAAATCTTCTATTTGACGATCTAGTTCAAATTCCCTAATGTTTGTTCTACGACGATTCCTACGCACAATTTTTTCTATGCCAGGATCTACGTCAAATAAGTTCTCATTGTTACTTTAGGTCATAAACTAACCTAAAATCTAACCTAAACTAAGGAAATAACCTACCTAACTCAAATAAATTAAATAACATTAAATAAAAACAAGCAATTAAAGCAAAACAAATTAAATCACGTAATGAAAAACAAATAAATAAAACAAGACAAACAAACAAAAGTAATGACTTGTTTAACAAAACTAAAGTGTCCCTAATATCACTGTCTCCAACAATGGCACTAAAAATTTAATTGACCTAAAGCATGTTAGTCAATATTTAATACCACAACTGCACATTGTAATTGTAGCTAGCACTAGCAAATATAGGTCAATCTCATGAGGACGGTAAGTATTAGTAATTACTGTTGTTCTATTATCTAGCCTACGAATTTATTGTTGTTGAATTGATGAAACTGAATTAACAAATAAGGTAAACAAGTAGCAGGACTCAAGCAAAGAATTGGTGACAATAAATTAATTACCGATATTAGATAATTTAGTACCTAGGCTTCGAATCCCCCTAAACCATTAACCAATTGTTTATTTATCGTGAAATTTTATTCTTGATTAATTAGATCATGGAGATTCCTAAGGTAAGTAGCTAACCTTAAGTCTACTAACAACTAATCCTAAGTCTCTAACTGAATTATTCAGGTTAAAACTTATAGGATTGTGTTACTGTATTATGAATCCCTTTTTTAAGTTTAACCTTAAAGTAGAAAATTTATGTCGTTCTATCTCTAGGACTGCAATCAACTCTTTTCAATTATTGTAGATCTATTCAAACATAGGATCTCTCCATCATTACGTAAGGAATCAAATTAAAGTCTAAAAATCATATTAATAGACAATAACTAAAATGAATAATTAGATCTCAATAATAAAAAAACATAGTTGCATTCATAAAAGAATCAAAACATGTCAAAGTATTCAATAAGGTTTCATCAGACCTAAATACTAATAGAAAATTTAGCTATGCATCGACAAACATGAAATCATCTCCATATATATAGAAAATAGAATAGAAAACATCATAATCATAAATTCTAAATCTCCCTTATTGTTTTCTATCATGTAATCTAACAATATAGACGTCTGATCTTATGTTTTGATGAATTCATTGATAAAATTTTAGCATATTCTGCTCCTCAAGCTTCAAATCGCCTCTGAACTTCTTAAAACAATGCCAGCTGATTCCTCGTTTTTTCATTTTCCTCTAAAACGTCACTTTATATGAAAATCTAGGTTTACGTGCACACGACAGTGCATAATAGAAATCACTAGATATCATGAAAATGAACGAGCGTGCATTCCTTCTAGGTTACTAAACCATTTTTATTGTTAATTTCAATACATCTTTGAATATTTGGGACAATTTTCATGCATATACTTGATAATAAACAGAGAGTAAGTCAAGTGATTAGTGTTAAGGTGCGCAATAAGATTTGGAAACTTAATAGACCTGCAATTATTAGATTAATGAAAAATTTAAGAGAGATCTTAAATGTGAAATTAATTGTCTATAGGATTTCTTCAGATCTAATTGGATAAGTTAGAAGTAGTTTTGAGAATCAAGAGGTTATAAATCTATGAATATCAAATTCAATTAGGGATACTTGATTAGATCTTGAGAGAGAGTAATCAAATCTTTAGGAAATCTTAGATCAAATATAAATTGGATCAAAAATTAAAGGAAATAAAATAAGGATAGAATAGTTACTAAGTCTTCAACTTTGATCAACCTCAATTTCATTGACAACTTATGTATGAATGCTTATTTGTTTCACTTTATTAGTTTTTTTTACTTTCAGTTGTTTATTTTAATTCAAATCAATTCTTAGTACCTTAGATAAAGTATTTTTCAAATTGTTTAAATGTCTATAGTCCTTTAGGGAACGATACCTTTTGATACTACAAGATAAGATTCGTATACTTGTAAGTATTGAGAGTTTTTTATTCTATAATACTTACTCGATAAGTTTTTGGCGTTGTTGCTAAGGATTTTGGAATTATACCATTTGAATATCTTTGTTTTAAAGAATTGTCACCCTTTGTTGTGTGAATGAGGTATCCAATCCCAAGAAATTATAAAAAGTGGAAAGTTTGGACATGAAGTAGAAGAAACATCAATTTAGACATCACAAGGTAAGAATGAGAAATTTAAAGAGTTAAATACCAACAAGAGATAGAAAGAATGATGGTGGAGGAAATACGTTACGGAGAGCAAAGGACCCTTATTGACTTTATGAGATTAGGGTTTAACGCTTATTGTCGAGGAATTACAGGACCACCAGTGTAAGCAACACATAATCTTTTAGAAAAGGTGACAAATAATAGCCATCTTTAGACATCAGAACGAAGTAGACAATAGTCAACCTTTCCAGATCCAAGAAGAATGATTGTTGTAGATGTAGTGATAGCATTGTAGACTGAGATCGCCAACCTAACCAAGCAATTGAAAAGCCTGAAAGACTCCTTTTTCTCTCCGCTCAAAGCAGTTTAACACAGATGCAAGCTATATAGACAGGAGAGCCATAAGATAACTTATTACTTCCTAGTGGGAAATTATAATGTGCAGCAATTCACCTTCATGGGAGCACAATATGGTCATGGAGGTAATGATGCTTATTCAAAGACATACATAAAAGGGTGGCAGAAACACCAAAATTTCTTTTGGTTTAATAATGCAAGGACTCAGTTGAAGAATCAAGGGATTTTAACAAGACAAGTCTAGCACAAATGATTCAAAAATGGACAAGCTTATGGATAAGCGCACAAGTGTAGAAGAGGCCCAAAAGAGGATGGAAGGGAAATTCGAGCAAATATCAAAGAATTGTGCCTTTTTTATTCACAATTTAGAGGTTCAATTAGGCCAGGTTGCCAATTCATTATCTAAAAGAAGTGTGAGGAGCCTTCCAAGTAATATAGAAGTAAATGAAAGGGAGAAATTTAAGGCTGTCACACTTAAGATTGGGAAAGAGCTAGAAGAACTAGTAGAAAAACAAATTGAGCCCCTCCTTATTTAAGACCAAGAGAAGAAGAAGAAGGATAAAGATAAGAATAAGGATCCTCCCTATTTACCTCCTTTGCCCTACCCACCAAGAATACTATTCCTACAAAGACTTTATAAAAACAAATTGCATATACAAATTGCAATATTTGTAGAAAATTTAAAGAAATTGCAAATTACCTTACTTTTATGGAAGCTTTGAAAAGCATACCCACATGCATAAAGTTTCTTAAAGACCTCTTGTCAAGCTAGCGGACTTGGAATGATAATCAAATGGTTGCATGATGGAAAGCTGTAGCTATATAATTACCAACTACATGCCCTCATAGTTGATAAATCTAGGGCGTTTTAATATGTAGTTAGTAATTTAGAATTTTCTAAATACTTATATGACTTAAGTGTCATTATTAATCTTATACATTTGTCAATTTTTAGGAAATCATGGTTAGGCAACGTGAAGCCAACCTCCACGCTTATTAAGTTGGCGAATCAATTGATAAAGAACCCATTTTCCATAGTGGAGGATGTGCCTGTAAAAGTGGAAAAGTTCATCATTTTAGCGAATTTCATCGTGCTAGACTTTGAAGAGGAACAAAATTGCCCATTAGTTCTTGGTAGAACCTTTTTACAAACTATAAGAGATTTGGTAGATGTTCATGAGGGTAACCTCATCTTTCGAATTGGTGATTAACAAGTGAAATTTAATATGAATAAGGTATTAAAGAATTCGAAGAAGGGCAGTTCATTCTTGAGGTTGATGTAGTCGATTCTTTGAAGCATGAGGAAGAGAAACAAATGAGAGAAGACATAAAGCTTGAAGAATGTAAGGAAGTCTCTGTTCAAGAAATGGATGAAGAAGAGCGGATGAGAGTGATTGCTGAAGAAGATGAGCAGTTAACCTTCTTAGAGGATAAACTGTTGGATTCAACTGAAGATTTAGGTAGTTATATCATTCCCTATTTTATTGACAATTTGTTACAAAAAGGACATTATTGAACTTATTAGGTTATCTTAATTTGATTAATTATGTCCATCTGATTATCTTTTAATATGTAGCATATTTATAGAGTATGAATTTGAAATTGGGCAACACGAGTGGAAGCAAGTCACTCATCATAGATCCAAGTTGAGCGTAAATGTGAAGAGCAAATCAAGCTAATGGCATTAACTAAGCGCTACTTAGAAGGCAAC
Organism: Erythroxylum echinodendron; assembly: GCA_027575705.1. Lineage (NCBI taxonomy): Eukaryota > Viridiplantae > Streptophyta > Magnoliopsida > Malpighiales > Erythroxylaceae > Erythroxylum > Erythroxylum echinodendron. The sequence goes on from JANZXR010000009.1 coordinate 1,998,721, forward strand.
CAAAGACTTAGGATATTTTATTTTATTTTATTTTATATTACATTTTTAGTTTTTTCATTGGTATGTTGTTATTTTTGTATTTTTTTTTATGATTTTTATAGTGAGTGAATTGATGGAATTTTATGGCAAGAGTGTCTCCAAATTCGATCGCCCATACCATCACTGCCTCAATCTCAATAAATATTCTTGTTCTAACTTTTCTTTGTTGTTATTTATCTTTCTTTCTTTTGTTTTTTTTCCATGTTGAGGACAATATATTATTCAAGTGTGGGAATGTATATGCAATTGCATGTCATGTGTGGGTGCATATCAATTGTGTGTGAATTTTTACAATTGTATAGTTTTTATTAGGTTGGCATTGTGATATGTGCATTGTATGAAGCTGTCGATGGAAACAATTGAATGGAATTAGTTTGGATTTTGACATGGTCATTTAAATTGTAAAGGCATAGTAACTTGAGAACTTTGTGTTTTAAGTGTCTTTGGGATTAATATGTATGTTAATGAGGATATGGTACTTATTCTTTCACTTGGGGAATTTTTTTGTATACATTTAATATTATAGTCAATTGAATTGGTTAGCATTATTAGTAACCTTTCATGAGAATGATTGACTAAGAAGAAATGAAGTAACTTAAGAAATATTTAAAAAATATATAAATAAAAATAAAATAACTATTTTATTGGCCCTTTTTAAGAAAATTGGGTTAAGAATAAAGTTAGGAGCCAGTTGAGAGTTGTGATACAGTTGAGTAAACGGGGGCATGCATGACAAAATGTTTGCTTTCATGTGAAATGGCTAAAATGACGCTCCATCCAAGTTAAATAAAAAACGTTATCTGGTTGAGTAACCAGGGACATTCATGATAAGGTATTTGCCTTCGCGTCAAAAGACTACGTCATTGTTCAAGAAAATCTAGAAAAATTAATAAAATGGTGTTACAATAAGTAAAAGCTACTGATTTTTTTAACAATAACAAGAATTTTCATGAAAGGTTACTTAGTGCCAGATTGCCTTTTTGATTTATTAATAATAATAATTGCATACTTACAAGTGTCATAGGTGTATGAATAGGGTTTTATATCTTGATTGATATGTATATTTAAATCAAAGCACTTAAACATTAAAAAAATAAGTTAGTGTGTTGGCACATTTTAAGTGATTGGTATTTTTAAATTCAATACTATGATGAAAATTAGTTAAAGCATAGCTAATTTGATAAGTAATTGAAAAAGGATATTGTCTTATTGTCATTAAATTTTCGCAATAAATTTTATAAGTTATAGTAATTGTTTCATCTAAATTATGTGATTGTAAAGGAATTTAACCTTTTTATTGTTGACTTCAATACATCTTTGAATGTTTGGGATGGATGTTGTGCCTATACTTAAAAATAAATCAAGAGAGTGAGTCAAATAATTAGTGTTAAGGTGTGCAACGAGAGTTGACAACTTAATAGACCTGCAATTATTAGATTAATGAACAATTGAAGAAAGATCTTAAATGTGAAATTAATTATCTATAAGATTGCTTTAGATCTAATTGAATAAGTTAGGAGTAGTTTTTTAAATTGAGAGATTACAAATCTATAAATATCGAATGCAATTTGGGTTACTTGATTAGATCTTGAGAGAGTAACCAAAAGTTTAGGAAATCTTGGATGAACAAAATTAAGGGAGTCAAAATAAAGATATAATAGTTCTCGTCTTCAACTTTGATCAACCTCAATTTCATTGGCAGGTCACTTATCAATTCTTATTTGTTTTGTGTTATTAGCTTTTTTACTTTTAGTTTTTTTATTTTATTTCAAATCAATTCTTAGTAGCATAGACAAAGTGTTTTTCATCTATAGTTCTTACAGGACCGATACTTTTGAATTCTATAGGATACAACATGTATACTTGTACGTATTGAGAGTTTTATTATTATATAAAACTTGTTCAAACAAGTAGAATAGCAGAGCTATAAAGCATGACAAAATCATCAAGTTTTATTATTCTTACATGAAAGGAAGATTCGTAATAGATTTTATTAAAACAAGATAAGTGTTTTTGGAGTAAAGGATTAAAGAAATTAGGGATTCACAATCACAGGCAACAACATATGAGAGCAAGGAGAAAAGTTATGGGCTCTCTTGTCAACCAGAGTGCCCCAACTAGTAAAAGGTTCTATAAACAAATATTAAAAAAAAAGTTATGATGGAATATTTAATGAAATTATGATATAATTGTTAAATTAGTGTTTAAACTATACGTTTTGAAAACATTAAAATTTATTCTAAATATTAAATTTCAAATTAAATCCTAGCAAAAATATTTAAATTTAAATTGATCTTTTCATCTTTATTATTTGTTTAATACAATTATAACCCATAATTCGTTCATTATCCAACAAAGAGACAACCATGTTAAACATTTCTTTTGGCAAGAACATGAATGTGAAAAGTTGTTATGTAATTGTCCCCTTCCTTCAACCACTCCACTAATGTTTTTTGCCTGAGAAGGGGTATTGTCTAGTAAAAGCATATGTCTTATCTAATAATGCGATGGTTATCTCTTTCCCTCATATATTCATCTTGAGGGTTTAAATATAGAAGATTCTGGTAGTTCTCCAATTAAGCTCTTGAGGCACTTGCATTTTCATCTGTGCATACGACACTTTAATTCCCCCTTAGTTCTTTTAAACTTCATTACACATCTGACGAGGGGATAACCTGAATTTCAGAGCGTGCCTTCCTAACTGCTTCTTTAAAATGGATCTTGTACCTTTGGCATAATACATTCAGAGATGCTGAAACTAAATGCAGAGTCATCGATTACGCTTGGACCTACAACGGTGGCACATGATTGAGGGAAATTTTACAGTAAAAAGGGATTTGCGACAATCATTTCAAACTTCCTTCGGATAAGGATTCTGCCAGTGATGGTTGCTTCAAGTGAACAGGTTTCCTATAAAGTTTTAAGTCAGTGAGTGATGAAGATAGAGGCAGTTCTCTAAATTACATGCTTTGATTATGCCTCTCTATTCCACCATTAGATTCACTAGTAAGCAAGTGACTGCTGAAGTCCCCAACGAAGATCCAAGGTCTAAACATTTTTGATGGACGAGATGTAATTCCAAAGAACTTTTGTCAAAGTAAAACTTTTAAAAGCATAAATTATGGTGATAAAAAATGAAGGGTTAGTCATAGAGAAAGCTACTCTGAGTGAATTAATAGATCCATGGCCATCAAAACAAGAGATGGAAAAAGTATCATGTGTCTTACCATTACATTGGGGGTTCAAGTTATTAATAAAAGGCCAGCTCTCACACCACTGGAGCTTTAACCTTTGTTTCCAGATAATTATTGTGACCTTATAGTGTCAGCGACGCACATGCCCAGACTTCATAATCGTACGTGAAGGGCAAATACCAATTTAAAAAGAAAAGGAAAGAGACGAGATTCTCAATCAACAAATAAAAGGTCAAAATGTTTTCTTAGACATGTTACGTTTTGTCCCGTTTCCAGGATTTTACTTCATGGTCCTATATTTTTCAACTAAACCTTTGCAGATTCCTAAGTAAAGCATGTGACCCCACAACTAGAGCAGTGAAATTTCATAAATAATAGACGTCCCCATGGAGACAAAAGTGCCTCGGGTTCTCCAAATTTTCTTGCCTTTCAATATTTACTCCCAATAGCTTTTCCGCTTGAATTCACAGCTGAATCAACGAAAAATGATGATTTCCCTGTTACTTTGGTACCCCAATCAGCTTGGGATAAGACGTCGTGGTTGACAATTTAACACATTTTGATGTTCAATGATGCGGACTCCGGTTTAGTTTTATTTATCCAATTTAATTTTCAAGGAATGTTTATGACAAACACGATCCCCGGCGACACAGACCACAAACATAAAAAGCATTAGCTACCTATCTTTATACAATGTGAGCCCATCGAAAGATTGAAAAACACAATGACTCAAAAGTGAAAAATTGGACAGCGTAATGAATCCTAAGAAAGCAGGAAAGGATTGTCATTAAGCATGTACAGGACCTGGTGTTGCCGGCACCGTATTGCTCGGGGAATTGTTTGTAGGTGGCGTCGCTCCTGTTGGAGAAGGCACACTCGGCGGAGGCGGAGCAAGTTCCGGCTGCGGTGGTGGAGGTGGCAAAGATGGCGGAGGAGGACCAGATATGGCGTCAGGGGGTGGTGGAGGACCTGGGTTGGAGGAGGTAGGAGTAGGTTGGTTCGGAGCAGGTGGACTGGGTGGGGTGAACCCAGAAGGAACATGGGTAGGAGTAGGATATGGGTTGGGAGAGTTTGGACCGGGGAGAGTGAGTGGTGGGGAGTGGCAGTAGTAGTCGTCGGAGCACTTCTTGTCGTGGGACTTGCGGAGACCGTGACGAAGAAATCCGAATCCTAGGACAACTCCTAGAACAACCACCACTGTTGCTATGAATATAAAGATCTTTGTGGCCTTCCCCACATAACACATTTTGATGAGAGACTAAATGTGGGTAAAACCAGAGAAGATAGGAAGTTGGAATAGTAGTGGAAATGGGTTGGGAGTTTGGGTCTGTAATTTTCGCCTCCTTTTCATGATGGTTTCAGCGCAGACGACGGAGAAGAAGAGTGGAAGCGCATTTGTATTGGGGAGGAGAGGCTTTGGAGCTCTGGGTTAGGCGATTGTCTGTGTAGGATGTGGATTTGCGGGCATGTGAAGGCCAATTACAAGGTGGGTGTAGTAAATGCGTCTTTTCAGAAAGAGTTTTATGATGTCTTAGCTGTCCCTCTTCAGCCACAACTGTCTGTTTTTTTTTCTCACAGAACTCCTTTGAAAAAAAAAAAAAGACACAAAACTCTTCATACATAATAAGATCAACTTCTCTTTGTATAGTTGATGTCAAAACATATATTTCATTTCTATGTGTTGACCAACAAACGGACAGGAATATATAGAAAGTTGAGCTAGACAAAGATGCGCCATGCCATGCGTTAGGATGGAGACGATGCACTTTCATTTTCACTAGTCTTTCACTTTTACATTTTCTTAAAATGAAAACATATTGACAATCAAAATTTTGGTACGAAAAAAATGAGAACTATCTTGTAGACTAGGTAGATTTTAGTGGTTACATAACAAATTATTCAAGAGAGTAGTGAAGAGAGGATCCTTTGAGAGATTTTTATATAATTTTAGTAATGTGGTTGAATTAATTTTTATAATTTTGGTTGAATTTTATTAAGAAAATAAAGGGAAAATAAACTATTGGGGGAAAAATCAAATCAAACAGTACAAACTTACTAGAATTAATCGAAGAGTTTTGAATGCAATTTGCGGTTTAATCTCGACCTTCACACGAATGTACATAATCAATCATTATGTTGTTCTCATACCTCTCTTTAAAATTATTAACTGTAGATTAACAATAAATTATGTCAATTTCATTTTTCCCTTGGATTATATCTAATTAAAATAAACTCTTTAATTAATTCTAGTAATCATACAATCTAAAATATGCTTTCTAAATTTATTATGACAACCGCATAATGTAATAGGAAAACAAGTTAATATAAGTAACAATCACATAAGTTCGAGTCGTTTAACCGATATTATGTTATTCCTAATAATACTCGATCATTAGTTTACGACAAGTGAATCAGATATACAATGATTACATATTGCAATCTAAATTTTGGCAATGAATCTATACATGAATAATCTAGTAGGCCTATCTAAATCATTCATACATAAATCTAAAATATTAAACACAGATTAACATAGTCAATCCTAAAAGAGAGTTAAGAACAACATCACTAGATTAATTAATACCCAAACACATTTGTCAGCCTCGATATCCCTTTTGAACTGGAAACAAAAAGTTTAACTCCTGATAGCTCTCCAAAGGGAAAGGAATATGCCTCCTTTATAATACAAAATTAGGCTGCATGGTTATACATTGTCAACTACACAGGTGTGTAAGTGACCATGTATGTTAATTTGGTAGAAATCATGAAATTACACAGTCTTAGAGAGATACACAACTAACTTACACAGTCATGTAAGTCACTTACACGGTGGTGTAAGTCTTAGGGTTGCTTAAATCAACGTCTTCGAGAGTTACACGTTTTGATACATGATCTTGTAAGTTACAATAAATCCATTTCTTTCATTCTTTTCCCTGTCTTCACCCTAATTTATCTCCTTCTTACTCAATAAAGGCAACAATAATAACAACAATACCTAGTAGAAAACCAGCTAAGACTCGGGTTCTAGGAAGGTCCAGTAATACGTAGCCTTACTTAACAAAGGCAAATAAGATCAAAAATCAATAGTATGGCTCCAAGGATGTGGACTTAGCTCGTTTTGGTTCTTGTTCCTCTAACTTGTACCTAAAGAAAAATATAAACCAAAATAAATATCTTAAGTGCGATATAACATTAACCACTAAGAATTAGGGAATAAATATATCAATAGTTAAGCACTTACTAAGTTCTCCTATAATTAGCTTTTGACCGTCCTCAGTTAAAACTAAAAATATAAATTAAAAGCAAAACTCTTCCTCCTTTTTATATTTCCTAAGAATAGTTATTCATAAGAAAATAGGAAAAACTTTCAAAACTATCATAACAATTATATATTCAATGTTCATGACCAATCAACAACGATTCCCTCCAAAAACTGAGCAATTTAGGGGTATACTTTGACAAGTTATGTTTAAAAATAAGATAAATCTACATGTACACTCAAATACTTTTTATGAACAAGACATGCTACGACTTTACATATCATTTCAGTTCTCCACCACTAAGATTCACATGCATAATCATAAATCAAAATGACTTTTCAAGGTTGTAATTAGGTCAAAGTTTAGGGTGAGAAGTATTTATATCAAGTAATCCAAAAGCCATCAAAATTAGTGAAGCAGGAAAAATACTTTTAGAGTATCAAGTGCAAAAATTAACATCCACTCAAAATTGGGCACCATCAACTATGATGAATGGAAAAACTTTGTTTCGCAACTTAGATTCAAGCCTTTACACCACAAACCATAAGAAGTATAGACAATTAAAAGAAATCACTCGTATAAAATGATGATAAATAATACACTTTAACTATAAGGAATGACCTTTCACAATGATTTCTCCCTTATTTAAATCATAATCAATTCACCCATTTCACACAACTTTCTGAGGAAAGAATTAATTTGCAAAACAAATGATTTTCCTCCATGATACTTCTTTTTTCTCTTTTTTCTTTTCTTTTTTTTGTTTAAGGTCAAAAACAAAAGTAGGAAGGCACTACATCAACGACAAAACTCATTAAAAGGCAATAAAAATCACATTTCATTAATTATAATCAACTTGCATATATGCACACCCCTATGCTTATGCTCTTGTGCATCTACAAGCATCAACAATCATAAATATTCCATTAGCTTTAAGGCTTAGGTAAGACGTTTTTTCAGGTTAAAGGCTTATAATATGGTTAACACAAAAAGAAAAGGCTAATAAAGCTAAAGGGGCTTAATAACAGGATAAATCATGTCATTGGGTAGGCTATTTTAGTAATATACAAAACAAAGAATGCCTATATCATTTCCATGTTAAAATGTAGTTTTGAATAGAAAATCAAGGTAAATTCATGACGTGCATGTCATGAAGTTAACACATGAATAAAAGAAAATAAGACTATATAGATCTCTTAGTCTTGAGGAAATCTTCCTAGCTTATGTCCACCTACCAGTCACTAGTCTTCTAAAGGAAATTTACTTCGACCAACATCAAAATTAAGAATACATGCCTAATTTTCTATGAATTCTTTAATTGATTATACTCTCTTATTATAACTATATAATCCTAGAAGCAATAAAAAAGAAACAATGTTTGTATTTTTTTAACATGAAAAAAGAACTTAAAAACATAAGAAGCAAACTTAAAAACATACATAATGAATAAGATCCCTACCCCACACTTCAAATTTACATTGTCCCAAATGTAATATTAAATGTAAGAAATGGAGCATTCAACAAAAGCAACAATTATGAAAATGTAAAGGAAAAGGATCAAACTACTTGGTTTACTACCCTTTGTTTATTATAATTGGTCCGACTCTATGTTTTTCTTATCACGTGATTTCATTTGAGTCTTTAAGAAGTATCACTACTTCCAAATTCTCTGCTTGGAATCCTTCATAGTACAACTTCAAGTGATGACCATTCACTTTAAATGTCTTTCCATTTTTCAGCTACTTGACCTATAGAAAAACATGAGAAACAAAAAAGGAACACAACTTACCTAGGAATAATTGAAGTCTGGAATGATAAAGAACCACTTTATGACCAATAACAAATCTTTTCACTCGGAGATCATCTTATCATGAAAAGCATTGGTATTTTCCTTTTATATCATTGCATTCTCAATAAGTCATTCCTCATCTCTTCAAGCTCATATAATTATAGCTTTCTATAGACTCTTATTTCATCAAGGTTCATGTTACAACACTTGATAGCCTAATATGCCTTATATTGCAGCTGCATTGGAATATGAAAAAGTTTCCCAAACACGAATCTATAAATGAACGTATCAATTGATGTTTTATAAGCTCTCCTATTAACGCACAGTGCATCTTCTAACCTCACACATTAACACTTCATGTTAGGTTAAACTGTTTTCTCCTTGATCGACTTGATTTTCTTATTGGATACTTCAGTTTGGCCACTTGTTTGGGAATGGTAGGAGGTGAAAACTTTATGCATGATATGGTACTTCTTGAACAAAGCTTCCATCACCTTATTACAAAAAGTGCGTTCCCCTGTGCCTTGTGATGGCTTTCAAAATCCCAAACCTAGAAAAGATATTGGACTTGACAAAAACTGTAACAACTTTAACATTATCAGTTTTGATCGATTTAGCTTCCATCTACTTAGAGACATAATCAATTGCAAGTAAGATATAATGAAAACCAAAAGACGAAGGAAACAATCCCATAAAATCAATGCCTCAAATAAAAAAATTCATAAAAAATAATGGGGGTTTGTGGCAGGTCAGTTCTTTTTAACCTTAAAGTGCCCTTCATAAGTGTACGAATGATAGAAGGTCAAGATCAAAAGTGTCCCACTCTCAGGATCACACCTTCTTATGACTTGTGATAGTGGTAGATTGCATAATGTTTTTAGTGGGTAGGGTAGTGTGTATTTAGTTGTTAAATTGAATAATTAGTTCATGTTTAGGATAGGATTGTGATAGTTAGTTAGATATTCGTGTTTTGAATGTTTTGTGGGTTAGAGCATGCTATTGAACTTTAATTTTATGTGTTTGAGGTGCCTTGATGTGTTTGTTAGTGTTTTAGGTCAAATATTAAAGAACATATGTTGGATCCCACTTTGAGGATTTTTATATTTTATTTTAGTTTAATTATTTTATTAGATTATCAAGCATGGAAAATAAATTAGAAAGTATGAAG
>JANZXR010000009.1:2008270-2020527 GCA_027575705.1 Erythroxylum echinodendron
TTTCATTTTGTTGTTATATGTTTCGCTTTCGGTTTAAATAGACAAAATGTTTTGAAAAGAAAAAGTGGTCACACATACGTGATAAGTGTAAAGCGTTTAAAAAAATATTTATACCGACTTTTGTTTAGTGAAGTGATGTGACACGTTACCCTAGCGGAGCACGGATTCGGGTATCATTGTCGATATCGGATTCAGGTTCGACGGGAGTGGGGTGTTACATGAATAAACCTAATTCGAAAGCTTTTGCAAAGCATCCGAAAGGGCAATGATTGTTTTACTCTAAAAGGAGTCCCATATGTTTTAACACTTCGTCTAATGCGGAGTTGTTTTATTTTCTAGCCACACGACGCCGTTTCACGCCAGCGTAGAGCATTGTCCGCTTTCTGTAGCTTGTATTAAACTTACCACTTCTTATTCTTTTAATCAATATAACTTTTAATTTTTTTAAAAAAAAGACCCAATTGCCTGATTTTCCGTTTCATGGAAAGTAGAGAACAATTCCAGCTAATTTGCTGTTTCTTGTGCAAACAAGTAAAAACTAAACCGGTTTGTTCAAATCTTTGTCTATCATTTTTCCTTATTCTATTGAAATATCACCAACAGCGTTACATGTCCAGCCGGGTTCCATAAAAAACCAAACCCGAAGGCAATAACTTGTGAAAAGTATGACCAGAGAAAAATTCAGTACTGTAATCCATCAGCATCCATATGCCGAGAAATAGTGGCCACGAGTTCCCATTACAGGCTATGCCAAAGTAGTCTTTCACTTAACAAAGAAAGAAGAGGACTCCATTGAAAAGCTCTAAAAGGCTTGTGCATATCATGTATCCAGATATAACTCTTGGCAGTCAAGTGCTCTATCCATTTTCCACTGGAAAGAACAAACCGAAACAAATTCTCTCTTAAGCAGGAAAAGGGTACTCTACAGTTGCCTATAATCAGTAGTTCCTTAATTTATTCTGTGACTTGGGTAGATAATACTACTCGTAAGTATTCGGTTACGATACGATATTGCCATCGTGACAAGAATGGTGTATCCAGCACAAGGATCTTTAGGTGGGAAAATGAGGTTTCACCATAGGCCTCAGATATCAGAAATAACATCCACTAGTGGAGAGAGAGTCAAAGAAGGAAAGATGCAAACAAAGAAGTCAAGCCCCGTGCAAAGTCTCACATTTGACACTAGCAGTATTGCCAGGAAAGCACCTCGAGCCATGGTCACGGATAACATTTCGAACTCAGAGCTACAGGTGAGCGCTCCAGTCATAATTTAACCCCTTGACTTGTAATCCTCTGTAATTGCTTTACAGGTAGCTCTAAAACCATTTTTGTGGCTAGTAAAGAAAATCATTTAAACCATAGTACCTGTGATCATGGCTCGTAACAACTTAGCTTAGATTGGACAATCTAATTAGTGGTATTTGCTTCAATCAATATTATACTATCTTGCGTATCTGTGACAGCAATCGAGGTCATCAACAATGAATGGACCATGCTGATCCCAATTTCGATAATTTATCTTCATTTCTATCCAAAATGAACAAGACAACAATGGCCATAAAGTAGTCCTTTTACACACACCCTGCGATTGCATCAGAAATGGCATTGTCGATTACATCCAACAAATGCATCCCACTTGGACAAGGCTCACATATGCACTCCTTTTCATGCAGAGATAAGGTTATTGCACCAATACAAGTGATATGTTCCAAATTTGTTTATTAATGCCTGGATTGAGCTTATATAGTAGCAAGTAACGATTCTTCAAAAGGAAAAATAGAATAAGAAAAAGGTAACGAATACTTACTCACCCTCTCACAGAAATCCTCAAATTTGAAATCTTCGCTCTGAATCATGCAGGGTCCTAAGGAATATGATAAAAAAATGTTAGCCAACTACGTTCCTGTCTATGTAATGCTCCCAGTAAGTGGAAAAGAAACTTTACTGGTTCACTTGTTGTAGACTGCAGGCCAAGTTTATTTTAGAGTAATGATTCATTTTTCTGTAAAACTTCACCTCTATTACAGCTGGAAGTTATTTCGGTTGACAATGTTTTCGAAGACCAAGCTAAGCTTGAGAAGCAGCTTAAGGAACTAAGAGCAGCTGGTGTTGATGGGGTCATGGTCGACGTCTGGTGGGGGATCGTAGAATCCAAGGGACCTGAGCAATATGCATGGAATGCTTATAGGAGTTTGTTTCAACTTATCCAAAGATGTGACCTCAAGATACAAGCCATAATGTCGTTCCATCAATGTGGAGGCAACGTTGGAGACGCTGTTAATATCCCACTTCCCAAATGGATACTTGATATTGGGGAAAGAAACCCTGACATCTTTTATACGAATAGGTCAGGTAATAGAGACAAGGAGTACCTAACATTAGGTGTAGATCACGAGCCACTCTTCAGAGGGCGAACTGCCATTCAGGTAAGTTCAATCAGTGAGGCACTCTATGTAGTCCGTGGCATATTTTAGCAGACATCATCTATTTAAGAAATCTCTTTACTTTCTTGTCTAATTTACACGATACGGGAAGTAAGTTTTGTGTCAACATACAGAGTGACATTATACAAGTATGACAAGCAAATGTGCAAAATGAGGTTTCACATTTTACTATCAGACTCACACCTGGATATTGACATTGGCTTTTAACATTTTTGATAGATTTATAGTCATTACATGAAGAGCTTCAGAGAGAACATGTCAGATTTTCTTGAAGCTGGACAGATAATAGACATTGAAGTTGGGCTTGGTCCTGCAGGGGAACTAAGATATTCCTCTTATCAAGCATCTCAGGGTTGGGTTTTTCCTGGCATCGGAGAATTTCAGGTCTCGGCTGTCTTGAATAATTGAACAAGGACATGGAACTATTTCCATTGAAAACTTAAATTGTTATCTGACACGTCGTATGTCATTTACCTGTAGTGCTATGACAAATATCTGAAAGCAGAATTCAAAGAAGCTGCAACAATTGCAGGCCATCCTGAATGGGAGTTACCCGATGATGCAGGAGAATACAATGACAAGCCAGAAACAACAGAGTTCTTTAAGTCGAATGGCACATACATATCTGAAAAAGGAAAATTCTTCTTGACTTGGTATTCCAACAAGTTATTGATTCATGGGGATGAGATTCTTGATGAAGCCAACCAAGCTTTTCTTGGTTGTAGAGTCAAATTAGCAGCAAAAGTATTTTTCCAGAACGTCCATCCTTGTTAGACGTTGAAATCAATAAAACTGCTAATTTGCATCATAATCTGATTATCAAAATAGGTATCTGGAATTCACTGGTGGTATAAGACTGAGAATCATGCTGCAGAGCTTACTGCTGGATACTACAACTTGAATGACAGAGATGGTTACCGACCCATTGCAAGAATGCTGGCAAGGCATCACGCTATTTTGAATTTCACATGCCTGGAGATGAGGAACGACGAGCAGATTACCAATGCTAAAAGTGGACCTCAGGAACTTGTTCAACAGGTAACATACATATATATATATAGAATAGAAATTAATGATAAGCGCATATTGAGTGCATTATGATGCTGTCTTGTACATGGAGGGGTGCAGGTTCTGTCTGCAGGGTGGAGAGAGAACATAGAGGTCGCAGGGGAGAATGCACTTCCAAGATATGATGCTGCGGCATACAATCAAATAATTTTAAATGCCAGACCCAATGGTGTCAATGAGGACGGCCATCCAAATTTGAGGATGTATGGACTGACATATCTTCGTCTATCAGAAGCTCTGATGAAGCAAAACAATTTGAAGCTGTTCAAGAGCTTTGTGAGGAAAATGCATGCTGATCAAGTAAACAGCCTAGAGACGAGTATAATGGAACAGTCGTAACTCAAAATGTTTAAAATAGTAATGCAGTTTCCTTTTCCTTTTCAGGATTACTGCCCAGACTTCAGCAAATACAACCACGAAATAGTCCTACTGGAACGGTCCAAACCAAAAATTCCCACCGAAGCTATCCTGGATGCAACTAAGCCAATGATGCCATTCCCATGGTCCAAAGAAACAGATATGCCTGTTGGTGGTGCTGGTCTACTTGCTGATTTGGTAAACTTGATCAAATCACTTTTCACATGATAAGTAACGAATTACTTGCTTAAATGTCCCAGCCAATGACACGCCCAACAAGGATACCTTTCTGAATAAGTGTATAGGTATCCACCCAATAATTACCCTTTTGGTTTAAGTTGAACAAAACCCATCCTATATAATCTTTCAGGTATATGAACTTATCAGCAAGTTTTATCATAGGGTGGAAATCCCCAGAATACTAGAACATAACAAAGTTGTATGCTTTCCCCCGCAGAAAATAGCAAAATATGGCACCGGACCTATATGACTAAGTCTATAGAGTAACTATTCGTTTGATGAATAATACAGAGCGTGTTCTTAAGATCTTTTAGTCAATAGAAGTCACTCGTATAAATGACGACTCGGCAGAGAAATATGTTTTTTTTTTCGTTTTTTAATGAGTAATTGACATTCTGAATGAGGATTGTTGTAGGATTTACTAAAAAGTAATCGACATTCAGGAGACCACTACAGGTTCAACTGCGAACATGTAATCTACAATTCTTGTTTTTTAAGTTAAAAGAAATTTATTGAAAAGTTCCAACAGCCTCAACAATTACAACTCAAAACAAAAACATCAGAGTAGTAAGCACAAGGCAAATAGTACAATGAATAGCAAACCAAGGAAAGAAATGAGTAAATTTCCGGCTATAACTCATTTCAGGCTTGTGGTGCTAGTAAGATTTTTAGATAGTACAGCTTTTCTAATATTAAACAACAATCTCTGGAAAGTGGTTTTAACATTGAATAATTCATTGCTAAACAACCTTTTATTTCTCTCGTCAAATGGAATTCACCAGAGTCCCATATGCCAATTTGAACATTCTTTGTTCCCTTCAATATCGAAAAAAGAATTAGAGGCGTAAGAGATAATGGCTATCCAATCTTAACAGTTATATTTTATGTCAAAAAGATTAAAGATGTAATTCTACGTGAATGAGAAGAAACCGCAACTCAACTACGGATAATCCAAATCCTTACTGGCGATAGAATAAAGTACAGAATTCATGTCTGCCGAGGGTAATTTTAGAGTGTCTTTTGATTTCAAGCCTCCTATTTACTGCAAACCATGAGATGAAAGAGTTAGATGGATTTAGAGTAGGGTCTGGCGCCAGCCTATTTCAGACATTTCGAGTTTGGGGTCTGAACAAGAATTTCCTGCAAGAAGAGGTTGTGAACTCCATCGATATGTCCTTTGCCCATTGGATTATATCATATCGGATGACTCTAGAGATTAGTTTGATAAGTTATTTATAATGTCCTTGAATCTTCTCGTAGACAGAGCAGGCCAAGACCAGCTATTGTATATGTTGTGAAAAATTTACCGGATTAAAGCAGGTTTGCAGCTAAACAGGATTGAATACTTAGGAATGAAGAATTTGACACACAAATTTTATGTTAAAAACCCTAAAACAAATTAGGGTAAGAACTACGAGCAAGACAAATTAGGGTAAGAACTACGAGCAAGAAGAAGTTTCACCATGAAAAATTTATAAGTCACAACCTCTCTCTAATCTTACAAGGAAAAACACTAACTCACTCAAAAAATAAGGTAAACACTAAATTTTTTGCGATTGAAAATGAAGAAGAGAAAATGTTTTTGGAATGAATATAAAACTATCTAGGAAGGTCTATTTATAAGCCTTCCATATGTGTTTACAGCTATGGATGGATTGTCCATAGCTATCCTTTATTCTTGTTGCCGACTTTCTACAAGTGGACAGTTGTCTACTGGCAGGTTAACAACAACAATCTCCCACTTGAAGATTTGATTGAATGTCAATCAGATCTTCACACCATTCTTTCTTCCTTGCCATTTCGATATTGCTCATGTCTCCATCAGTTCACAATAAGATCGACACAAAATAAATTTGTCAATGTTGACCATTTTCG
Organism: Erythroxylum echinodendron; assembly: GCA_027575705.1. Classification (NCBI taxonomy): domain Eukaryota; kingdom Viridiplantae; phylum Streptophyta; class Magnoliopsida; order Malpighiales; family Erythroxylaceae; genus Erythroxylum; species Erythroxylum echinodendron. The sequence continues at coordinate 2,014,255 of JANZXR010000009.1, forward strand.
TCATAAAATCTGCGAGATTGACTTTAGCATGAATCATCTACATATCTACAATTCCTTCTTCCACTTTCTTACGAACAAAATGACATTGAACTCGTGTGTGTTTTGTCTTTGAATGAAATGTCAAATTCTTTACATGATGCAAGGCACTCTAACCATCACAAAATAGGGAAATCCTTTCTTTCTTGTGTCTGTGCTCCTTCAATAGCATTTTCAACCAAACTGCTTCTTTTGAGTATATCCTTTCACGACCAATCTTTCACAATATCGCAACTAATCATCACTATTTCTCTTGATCTTATAAACCCATTTGTTTCTAATGGGCTTCCTTCCTCATGGTAATGGCACAAGTTCCTAAGTCTTATTCTTATGAAGAGCTTTAATTTTTTCTTGCATTGCTGTCATCTATTAAGTTTCATCTGAACTGCTTATTGCCTCTTGGAGAGTTAATGGCTCTTCATCCTTAGTTAAAAGATGGTATGCAACATTTTTCTCAGTAATCTAGTCTGAATGCCAATCTGGTCACCTTTCTAGGCGATTTGATCAACAAGCTCTGGAGCTTCAGACTCTATTGGCTTTTTTTACCTCATGCTCTGGTGCTGCTTCAGAAGAATCCATCTGGGATTCCTTTTCGACCTAAGCAATAGTAGTCACTAAATTTTCATTTGATGTGCTATCATCTTCTCCATTCTTTGGTAGCTCATTTACAAAGATTACATTCTTGCTGATGATAACCTTATGGGCAGTGGGATCCCATAAGTGATACCCCTTTACTCCATCAGCATATCCTAAGAATAAGCATTTCTTAGTTTTTGTATCAAGCTTCATTGTCGATTGTACATCACATACATATGACTTATGAATATATGGATGCTTGAATAATCAACTGGCTTGCCAGTCCACATCTCTAATGGTGTCTTCAACTCAAATGTAGTTGATTGGGCTTGATTTATTGTATAATAAGTGATACTTATTGCTTCTGCCCATAAAGTCTTATCTCAGCTTGTAGTTGCCAACATAACTCAGGTTCTCTTTAATACTCATCTGCTCTACCACTCCATTTCGATGTGAAGTGTATGCCAATGTGAACTGCCTTTTGATGCCTTCTTGTTTGCAGAATTGATTAAATTTAGTGACAGTGTGTTCTCTTCCATTATTTGTCCTTAGACGCTTAATCTTCTTTCTATATTCAAGATCTATCCGTGGTTTATAAACTTTACAGACTGGAAATACATCCTTTATTGGATACACTTAACATCTCATGGAATAATCACCAATGAAGGACATAAAATATTTTTCTTCTCCCGGGGATGTTGTTTGCTTGTAATACAATTTTCATAGAAAGTCAGAGATATCTTTATGAGCCTTAAAAGTAGCTTTTTCTTAGCAAGAATCTTCATTTCTATTTCAAACACATGTCTCAGTTTCTGATGCCATACCATTGCACTTGATCATCTTGAAACAGTTGATGCTTCTGTTTCCTACAAAATTTCTCCCTTCAGCGTATACAAATTTGCGGCTTTTCTCCCTTCATAAGTACAAGTGCACGTCAAATTATTTTCATGATCTTGTTTTCAAGTTCAGCCTTGCAACCAAGATCATCTAGTTTTCTTAAAGACAACAAGTTCTTCTTTAGGCCCTCTATATGTCACACTCCTTGAATAGTATGAATTGTACCATCATACAACTTCAGCTTGATAGGTCCTACACTAAAGATTTTCAAGGCATGATCATTGCAACTGTACACAGATCCTCCTAACATAGGTTCAAAATGATATAATCATTCCCTTTGAGAGGTCATGTAACATGTAGCTCCCGAGTTGAAAAGCCATACATTAGCAAATCGTTTTATTCTTTCATTTGCTATCATTACCTCACATCATAGGACATTACCATCATCTGAAGTGCTCACCACATTTCCTTGAGGATTGAAATTTATCTTATTATGACAATTCTTCTTCATATTAACTGTTTTGCCACATTTGTAGCATCTTAAATTCTTCTTACTTTTTGACTTTCTCCTACCATGATTGTAGTTTTCACTTTGGCCACGTTCCATTGATCTCCCTCTCATCATCACCAATACCTCTGATTATTATGAAGTTGCTTGCTTTTCTTCCTTGTTCTTGCACCAGTTTTCTTCTTCAAGAATAACGGTTGCAAAATCATCAAAACTAGGTGGTCCGCACGAACATTATCTGTTTAATTAATGTTGGTTTTAACATAAAAAACTGATAGACTTTGAAGGATAAGTTCAACACATTCTTAAGACTCTATTTTATAACCCAGTGATGTGAGTTGGGAAAATAGAATATTCAAGGCATTGATGTGCTCTGTCACTGAAGTAGATTCTGACATCCAAAGATTTTATAATTTTTTTCTAAGGAAATTTTTTTTATGAAGTGAATTGGCATTGTACAACTTAGTACAATAGTCCTAAATCTACTTAGTTATCTTCTTCTCTTCTATGCTTGACAAGACCCCATCTGCTAGTTCCAGATGAAGATTTGCGATACCATTCTTGTCTATCTCATTCCACTTATTATCATCTGTGAATGTTGCCAACCTTTCGCTAATGGCCACTAAGCAATTATCTTTTCTCAAGATTGCCTTCATTTTCAACTTCCACTATGAGAAGTTACTTTCACCAAACTTCTCAAGCTCAAATTTTATTGTCAATACTTCTATCATGAACAAAACTTATCTCCCACTATTTCATTTGAACATTACTTGTGCATATGAATAGTATCATATACATAAATAGTGAATAGTTGATATAGTGATGACTCAGCTCCAGTACCACTTGTTATGAAAAATTGACTGGATTAAAGCATGTTCATAGCTAAATATGATTAAACAAATGGTATTGAAGAAATTGACATATAGATTTTACATAGAAAACCCCCAAACAAATTAGGGTCAAATCCATAGATAAGAGGAAGAAATGTCACTATGAAAAATTTAAAATCTACAACCTCTCTCTAATCTTACAAGAAAAAACACTAACTCTCTCACGAAATAGAAGAAACACTCTCTAAATTTTGGGGGATTGAAAATGGAGAAGAGAAAATGTTTTTAAAATGGATGTAAAATCATTTAGGAAGGCCTATTTGTAGGCCTCATATATGCATTTACAATTGTGAATAGATTGTCCACAGTTGGCCTTCATTCTTGTTGTCAAATTCTTGCAAATGGAAAGTTTTCCATTGGCAGGTTGACGACAATAGTATATGATTAGTGCTTGTACCTACTCTTTATAGGGATAATTGCTTTAAGTTTTTAGTAGTCCCTTCTCTTATAAAGAGTTTCCATATCATGCCAACATTAAATGGGAAGTGAGTGCTTCTAACATCTCCCATCTTATAATTGAAAGATAATTATGTCAAGTTTTTTTAGGAAACAATTGCCTTAAGGTCCAGTAGATATTATGGTTCACCGTGACAGAATATAATACTTTAAATCTTTTAAGAAGTAGGAGGTGAATCTACTTCACCTATAAATTTTCCTCATTTGTATATAGTTTTTATAGTTTCTTGACGAGTAACGCTTTACACATTAATCAAACTGAGGTGACACCCAAAATTTCTATTTTGCTCAGGTAAATAATAATTGCCCAATTAATCTTAGGAATCTTTATCCGACTATTTATTCCACTCTTAAGGAAATCTCTACACAATTTATCAATTATTTTCATAATTCCATTTAAAAGAGCCTAATGAGAGCCTTTGTGCGGGTTATCGAAGCCCCTAAAATAATTCTGATTCTCTAAAATTCTTATAGTAGTCATAAACCAGGTTGAATCCCTAGAGAACTAAATACTAGTTTCTTAATTTCAAGAAATAAAATAAAATAGATGGTTTTGGATTAATTAATTGAATAACAAAAATTAATAAGGATTCAAAATAAATTAACTGAATATAAAAGGGAGAAATTCAAGAATATGCAACTCTGACTCGAGGGAAATATCTCATCTAATTGTAACAGTGATCATTGGTCTAAAAAGAATATTTTTCATAATTAAAGCATTTAGTCTGAAACGTATTAGGATAGTTATAATAAGTATCAAATTTTCCTAAATTAATTGGTTCAAACCTAGCATCCATACTGAAATTTACCATCCATTGACTGGGTGTGATAGCATTCCATATCTAATAAACGATAGCAATAAGCTTAGTGAAAACATATTAGAGTCATGGCTTTTTTTAAAAAATTAAATAAAAATTGTTAAAAATATTTAAGTAAATAAAGAAATTAAATAATTAAATGAAAAATATTTTTATTTTTATTTTTTATTTTTTAAAATAAAAGATATTAATTTATAAGAAAACTTTAGGGTTCCAATTCAGAACACTAAATTTATAACGCGAGATCTCGCCTTATGAGATTTAGTAGCCTGAAATTCCATAGCACTAAATTATATAAGGCAAGATCTTGCTTTATGAGATTTAGTAGTCTGGAATTTAAACTCTTCACTCTAGAACACTAAATTACAAAAGGCAAGATCTTGCCTTATGAGATTTAACAATTTGGAATTTTAAGACCTCTTTTTCCCTTATGCCAATAAATTTACGTTTCAAAAACAAGAAAATGCAAGCTGTATAGAAGTGAAACAAAATCAATATAAAATATCCTATTCAGGGTTGCCTCTAGTAAAGTGCAATTGTTTAATATTGTTATGGTCGATGTCATTTTTTCCTCTCCAAATTCTTTATAATTGTGATTTTGTACTTCTTAAGTAATGTTACTAGCCCTTCCTCTTGCTCTTTCGTTAAACTTTCTTAAATGATTGTAGGTAATAACTTTTTATCACCTAAATAGATATACTTTAGGTGATCAGGTAACACCTTCAATTATATCTTTGAATACTGAAAAGTAAAAGGTAAGATTTTGTTGTGAGTTATATTAAGTTCATCATTTAAACTTTCTGAATCTATTAGCATTACTGACATTGATTTTACAACTTCACAAGTTTCATCAACTTGCTCATTCACTTCTAATTTAGCTTTAAGCTCCATCATATCTTCAACACTTTCTTCTTTAAATATATCCAGCACAAATGAATCCATAATATCCATATGATAGATGGATTGAAAATCATTCAATTGCTTCATTGCTTAAAAAATATTAAACTTCACTATCTCTCCATCAAATTCAATGGAAACAGTACCCTTATCCACATCAATTTTCTTTTTGGCTATCTTTATAAATGACCTACACAAAAAAAATGTTCAACACTCTCTCCATCCATTTTTAAGATGTAAAAGTCCATTGGAAATACCAAACTAATAACTTGGACCAAAACATCCTCAATAACTCTAATAGGAAGCACATACGAATGATCAGCTAGTTGAATAATCACATTAGTTTCATGTGAAGAGTTTAGATTTAAAGTTTGCTAAATTGATTATGAAATGACATTAATAGATGCTGTTAAGTCATTAAATTGCATTTATTTTGGACTTAATTTTGGTTTATGTGTTGAAATTGGTATTCGAAATTGATAGAATTGCTTTATAATTGTTTATAGATAGTTTTCAACACTCTAAGGACGAAATAAGATCAAAAAGATGCAAAAGAAGGAAAGAAATCCGAAATCCTCAATTTGACAAAAATTAAAAGACTAAGCGTGGGCACGCCTAAGGATGGAATCTGGAGTTTTCAGATAAAATTCCAGAATTTGATTCCAATTAAAACACAATAGTTAAAGATCCTCTTGCCATCTTTCCTAGAAGTCTTCTACCGAAAATAGAAGTGCACCTAATCTGGACAGAATCAAGGGAAGATAACAGAAAACAAGCATAAAAGGAGGGAGGATGGGGGATTCACGGAAGGGTAGCTTAGGTTTAGAATAGGATTTTTGTTTCTGCACTTGTCTGGTTTTCTTGTTTTTACGTTTCAGCATATTTTAATTAGGATTTTCATTTCTTTCATTAAAGAACTAGGGATGGACACTTATTACCTTATTATTTCCTTTGTTTTCAATTCAATTATGAGTAGCTAATTTTCTTGTCTTGGTTAAGGGATCCATGTTACATGTTATTATGGTGAGATAATTCGGATATCTTCCATGATTGTTAATAAACATTGAATACCTTCAGATCTGTCTTTTTAATTGGATTCGTTAGTTTCTAGGTGTGCAACTAGAGATTAATTGGTTCAATCGCTAGGTTAACGGAATATGATGTCAATTTCGATAACTGTAAGTAGCAATTAGGATTAACCTCTCTACGTTAGAGTCGGAAAATTCTAAGAAGATATTCACTTGATTGATTGCAT
>JANZXR010000009.1:2020627-2051239 GCA_027575705.1 Erythroxylum echinodendron
TATGATTTAATATTAATAATATTCTTCATAATTATCACTTACTAATATATAACATTGCTTTTTGATAGGACCAAATATAGCAAACTATTGAGCGGCAATCTCATCTATCCGAAAATATTGATGAGGCTGACACTTATTTGGAAGCAGTTGGTGGTAGGGATCATCATGGGAGGATATTCAGACTAGGATCATTTGCGAATACTTGTTATTCGCAATCCTCCACATCAAGTACAGCAGCATCCGCTAGGCGGTCTAACAAAGTGGAGGCGTTTGAGAGCATAGTGCAGATATTGTCCACTCAGTTGCAACAGACGTTGGAAGAGGTGCGTCAGTTGCAAGAAAGAGGTGCGTCAGTTGCAAGAGTTGATGATTGCACAACAACAGACGATAGCAGCGCAACAACAGTCGTTCGACCTATACGCTTAGCTCCGTCGAGATATTGATGAATTAAAGGGCAAGGGCAGCAGGTCACCATACCTACCAGACGATCCACCAACTCCTGATCAGTAGTGTAGTATTGGTTATTTACTTTGTATTACAGATATTATTATTTACAATTTAACGTTTTTATTATTAATTAAGATATTTTAATTTTTAATCAATAATCAAAATTTTTATTTAATTATTTATATCTAATTGAATATATATTATAAATATCTAATTAATAAAATTTTTCGATGGTTATAATTTAAATATAATGGAAATATATATTTTTAAAAATATTTAATAAAAAATTTTATTGACGGAAACATTTATAACTTCTGTCGGTAAATGTCTATACACTATACTAACGGATAATATGATCCGTCGGTAATGAGTAAACTTATTTACTGACGGACATAACGTTACCGTCGGTAACTTTATCGACGGTATTAAAACCATTCCGATGCTAAATTTACATACAGTTTAGCAACTTACCGTCGATAAAATTAGCGTTGAAAAATTAATTTTCTATCGGTAAGTTTATCGACGGAAAATGTGTGACAGTTAGTAACTTTTCAGTTGAAATTACCGACGGTTCTGACAAAAAGTTAATTTACCATTAGTAAGGTTAGCTACGACCAAATCTCCGACATTTTTGTCTGTCGGTATATTCCGTCGGTAATGTTAAATACCGACGAAATATTTGTCATTTTCGTCGGTATTTTTTGTCGCTAACTCACTATTTTCTTGTAGTGTCTCATGTCATTTGGAATCCACAAAAATAATTATATCATTTTCATGTATCGATGCAATCAACTGGACTCAGCTTTAAGGTTGATTTATTGTTGTATTTGTAAGAATTTGTCAAACTCTCTAATAATTAGGGGTCAAGCTGTGTACTGTTGAGTGTGGACTATTGTTGTTCTTGTTCTATGACTGTATGAATTGTTAAACTTTTAATTCAAAGTTCGTATTACTCCATATATATCATATTATTATATTGATACAATTATTTAAATTTTTTGTAACTATCTTTTGCAATGTTAATAAATATTAATGATTAAGTAATACTACCGTTTAACACTTAAAATTATGTTATGTGTGTTTTTTCAACAATACGTTGTAAACATTCAAAACAAATATCTAATAAAACTTATCTTAACTATGATAGATTATAAAAATGTTAATTTAACAATTTTAGTAAATATCAACCCTTCGGTGACTATTTGGGGCAAATGGTCACCAAATGTTGACATTTAATGATGATTTTCAAAAATCGTAATTGAATGTTTTGTCGCTAAATGAACTTTTGGTAACACTTTCCAAAAATTGCGCCATAATTTGTGAAACATTTGGTGAGTAATGCCCGAAATCATCACTAAAGGGTTAAGAATTAGAGGCGATTATCTGAAACCGTTAGTAAAATGACATTGGGGTTTTGCTACGTTTGTTATATTGTCGCTAAAAGTGATCATTTGATTACGATATTTGGAATCGTGACCAAAAGATAAATATTTGGTGACAAATTTTGAAAATCGACACAGAATGTCAGAAAAGAATGTTAGCATGTAACTATTTAAAAAGCTACAAAATCTTACTAAAATTAATCTTTCTTTTTATCTTTCTTAAGTCTGTATGAGTTATAGAATTTTTGGTTGGTTCTCTTTGACCATTTTCTTCTTTAGCTCTTCTTCTTTATTTTTCTCCTTCCTCTCCTTCTTCTTTTCCTTCACAACAACTTTTCCTTTTTTTCTTTTTATTTCTTTCAGCAATTCCTTTCCACTCCTTAATCACCATGTTCACTTGCTTTCTTAGTTTTGGCTCATTGTTATTAGGCAAAGTATCTTACTATCTTTTAGAGATTAGCTTAGCAGACTATTCAATCAAATTTTCTAAGTTGTTGATGGAAGCTTATTAATTTTTAAAGAAATTTTCAATAATTTAGAGTCAAGTATCAAACGTGAAAAGAAATTTTGTCACGAACTCCTTATAACTTAACTTATTTTCTTGTTGTTATTATATATATTAACAGTTAAGTAGAGGCCTTATTTTTGTTGTCTGTAATTATTCCATAAAAAATTTAAGATGACTTCTCTACCCAACAAAATCAATAGGCTCGATTGGTTGTCTCATACTATTAGGTGCACAATTTTCATAATTGGGTCATTCACCGTCACAAATGTCATAAAGTCATCCCTTTTACATGTTGAGCTATTAAACCTATATTATCGATGTTCTTGTTTAAATCATCCAATTTTGTATCTAATCTTGTCACCACGTCAACATTATGAAAACCTCCTAATTTATGTAATGGCCTTGAATTCCCTCATTAATAGTTGTTTGTCGCTATATTCTCAACTAACTTTTGTAATTTTTATGAGGATTAAAGTAGGTGGTGGAATGGAAGATGCTTCAATCAACTATTGGGATGGATAGCTCAATCCAGGATAGTCTTCATCTATAACTCCAAATCAAGTTTATAGTATTTGTGAGATTCTGATTTTGTGCTTTGAACTTTTTAATTTTTTTAATGTTATTTTATCACTATATTATGTTAGTATTGACTTTAGGATATCTTATGTTGAATGGGTATTATAACAAATAAGGGTAAGGTGTCGTATTCAATGTTACATCAATCAACTGAAAGGTCGACAGAGAAAAAAGAAGATAATTTGTTTTTATTATTTGTTTGCAAGCTTAATTTATTTTTCACAATTCAATTCAACATTTTTTTTCTTTCTCTTTACGAATACCCTTTTTCTTGATTGCATATTATCTCCAAGTCCTTCGACATCCTATTTGCTTTACTTCTCAAATAATAAACAAATGTTGTTACTTTATCCATGTATCTCTGTAATGCAGAACATCTTTATTGTTGTACCTACTTTCCAAGCCAGTCAATTGAAAGAAAATTTGTTTAATAAGTAAATCTGTTGCCTTCGTGTAATTAATATCAAGCATACTTGCAATTCATGAAATAGTTGTGCACCAACGGGCAAAAGGAAAATGCCCTACTGGTTATGACTGGGTTTTAGGACAATTGTCACATTGCCATAAATAGTTGCCTTATACTGATAGGACTAATTATGGCATCTCTTATTTCTTATGATAATAAATATGCCTTCTCCCAATGTAGTCTGTAACGAAGAAGAAATTTCTTCTTTCTTTTTTGATTTGCACTTATAATGAGTCGCCAGGTCTCAGCGAAGAAAATTGATAATCCTTCTGCTCGTCAAACAACATTTACAAAGCGCAGAGATGGGATTGTCAAGAAGGCCTCTGAATTAGCTGTGTTATGTGATGCTGATGTTGGTCTCTTGATATTTTCTCCCAACGGTCGATTAACGAGCTACGCCAGTCATGGAAGGTTGATACACCGCTCTTGCAGCTCGAAATTGTGTTGCTCTTTAATGTCTTTATAGTGATATTCAAGTTTGATTTTGGGATTTTTCATTGGTTTTGCAGTGTGGAGGATATCTTTTTTCGTTTCTTTGACCATCCTAATGAGCTACAGGCGGAGTTTGTCCAGCATTCTCTTCACTTTCATTATTAATTTTGAATTATATTTTGATATGCATATTATTTACTTGTTCACTGTTCACCAATCCTTCATTTACGTTCTTTATATCAATGTACAGGCCTGTCAGGAATCAAGAGGTGATTACAAATCTGTTCCTCTCTACTTTAAATTTCATTGACGGTAAACCTTATTTATGTAAAATTATTTCCAGCATCTTCACCGAGCACTCAGGAAGTTCAAATATGAAGGGCAGTTACTGGAGAAGATAGAGAAGTCTGTATTCTTTATATCTCGCTTTATTTGCGTGTGTAATTAGTTTGCCCACCTTCACCTTCACTCACTTGCACACATGTAGATAAGTACTGTTGTTTGAGAATTCTGTTCTGACTATAATTCTTTTGTTTCCGTGTACGTACATGCCTACCTCCCATGGCACAACAAATTCAGGATAGAGGTACTGTTTCAATGAAATATTTTCTTTAGACTGCATAATATTTTTATCAAAAGTAGCAAAATGTACCACATGTTTTTTAACGGTCCTTTATCTAAATTTTCAGGCTCTAGAGGCAAAGCTTCGCGAACTCAGTCAGATAAAACGTCAGAAGAAAGAAAAACTCCAGTATGTAAATCACTGCAAACTACATTCTCTGTGGCTGAAATAAGTCTGTTATGAAGCAAAATAGCTTGCATTATCTTTGTATTCTGGCGTGCTATGAACAATCAATCACAATAGTCAAAAAACAAGTGTGGAAATAATAGACACACACAGATTTACATAGTTCACCAATGTTTGCCTCCGTCCACGGGCGGTTAGGATTTTTTTATTTCACTATGAATGTTTTTCAACATATTGTATACTAGAAGAATAAAACGTTTTTAGATGCTCAGGAGAAAACAAAAGTTGGATCCACAATTGTGGGTCTGATGTAAAGTCCAAATATATTATCAAGCTCCATATCTCAACATGGTGTGCGTGGATTTTGATATTTACATAATTTTACTTCTACTTTTAAACAACAGGTTATATAACCCAGATACTGGGAAGATCACTTCTTTTTATGCTGCTCGTATGCATGAGGAACGTCTCACTGCTGCAATTGGACGTCTGGAACAATTGAAAGTGCGCATGCTTACTTCCCATCTTGAAACCTATCATAGTTCCTTTCATCTTTAAAATTGGCTCTATCCTCTTCTCTTTAGCAGGCAAAGCAGATGAACCAACAAAATCCTGATAGTTCCAACGTAGAACGAAGTGCATCGTTTCTTTACTATCTTATTATGTTCAAGCTTTGTACATAAATGTAATGAGTGATGATTGTACTTGTAGGTGGCCGCCGCTGTTTCCAGCGATACCAAGTTAGCAGCAGAAGATTCCAATGAATCGGAGACAAAGAGGTATTATATAGTTTCACTTTTGGACATGAGTTCGGTTTGCTATTAGAATAATCAAATTAATAAATTGGTGTTTTTGTTCATATGTCGTGACTTCTTATTCTGTATCGAGATTTGAAATCGACTGTGTTATCATGATTGGTTATATAGGACTTTCTCAAGAGATGAACAGCCCGATCAGGCGAATTTAAGCATCTCTTCCGAACAAAAGAGAAGTACAGAATCTACAAATAAGTGTTCACAAACTTGAGGTCCAATGCAGGTGTCTACTACGTAATAAATATAACTTCTCCATGAAGTAGATTCATCAGTATCCTTGAAGCTTTAGTTATCACTACAGTATGCTTTGTCAAAACTCTCGTCCTTAATTAGAATATTGAAATTGATAAAGCAAACACATGAAAGAGAGGGTGAATTGTGTGTATAAAATTTTTTTGCAAGTTATTTCAATTCAAAAGCAAATGACAGAAGCCTGTGTATAATTAATACAATAGGAGCCTGTTGTGCAATAAGATCCTGTTTAAACAAAAGGAGCTTGTTAAATGATAAAACCTTTTAAACAACATAAGCTTGTTAAATGAAAAGTCCTGTTTAAAATAATTTAAAATAGAAACCGCTTGTCAAAATGAAAGGAATCTTTAGCAAATTGAAAACAGAAAGAGCCTACTATAACAATAAAGGAGCCTCTTGCTGATACACACACACACAAAATATAATGAGGAAATACAAAAATTAAGAGAATAGAGAGAAGGACGTAGTCGATTTATACTGGTTCTGCTTATAATCTAAGCCTAAGTTTAGTTCTCAAGTACTTAACTTGAGTATTTCACTATAAAAACAAGTAGTAATTTGACGAGCCTCTCTAAGCTTACAAGTTAATATTTTTTAAGGTTCTCCAACTTTCCAAACCAGTAATATTTAGCTAGCCTCTACAAGCTCTCCATAGAAAATGAAGTTTGCTCGATATGAGCTACACTAATCTGTGTCAAGAATATTTTCACTTTTTAAAGCACAAAAGATTTTACAATGATATCACTTTTAAAAGAATTTATGCTATAGCTGTATTTCAAAAGTCTAATCTCCCTTCGCAAAAGTAGTTGTTCTTCCTTAAGTAGGCTTTTCTTTTAACTAGCCGTTGCTTCACTTGCATCCTTAGTCAACTAGATGAATTTAATTCTGAATAACTTCGATATCATCTTTTCCAAAAATCTTTTAGTAATCACGTGACTAATATACCACCTTCACAATAAGTAGGATCCTTTCGAATAAACCATTTTTAATAAGGTAAGTTCAAAAAGAAGGTTCCTATAAGAAGGAAAGCAATTATTCCATAATTTTATTTCCTTTAAAGAATTACAACGTTGTTTATATATATGGAAATAAATTCAATTTGAATTTTGAAATACTATAAGGTTATCATGAAAATCATTAACTATGAACTTTAAACTAACAATCTCTCCCTTTTTGATGATGACAAGCAATAATAGATATATTTTTCAAAATTTAAAAGATAATGGATGATTTCGAAAGATACCTGAGACTTTTATGATTTTATACTTAATTAGAAGGAGCCTTCCTCTTAAGAAAGGAGCCTATCAATTATGTATCTCAAAATTTCACAACAGAATCAATCACAGATATAATCAAGGTAGCATCGAGAAATCATATCACATATATGAAAAAAATATGTGCACATAAGCTCTCCCCCTTTGTTATTATTAAAAACACAAAAAATAAAGAAATGGGGATGAAATGAAATAAAATAGAGTATAAATAGAGAAAAATCGATTATCACAGTCAGGAAGAATTTCTCCTAAAATAAATTTGCAAATCTAGGATTTGGTTTTGGATGCTGTCAATTTGTTCGCGCATTTGATTCTGGTTAGAGTGAATTTCCCTTAGTAGTTGCAGAAATTGATCATTCTTGTTATTTTCATTTTGAGGGGGAACAAGAGCCTGTTGCTCTAGAGTAGGGCCTGCAATTTCTAGTATCCTTTCAGACCTCTACTTTGAGGTAGGACTCAAGAGGCCAGCTATTCTTTCAGTTTTCTTCTTTTTCATCGAAAAAGAATTAGAATAGTATAGAGACAACATAGTGACAATCTTCCCTTTCCCATCTTCTAGAGTCTCCTGTTTAGATATTTCTAACATTTGGAGCTTTGAGGAGACAAAAATAGGTTTGGTGGAAATGACTAGATAACCTACTATGGGAGACCAAGATGAGAAATTAGAAGCAAAATTTTATTCATGACGAGGTGTTTCATCACAACTTGAAGTTAAAGCCGAAAATTTCTTCTGTCCTTTTGATTTTATGCTTGTCATTGAAAATTTTAGGAAGAGAAAGTTGAGAAAAATGTAGAAAGTTTAGATGTAGAAAGGAGGAACAGAGAGAAAGCAGAGAGTTAGGGTGCAAGAGAGGGGACACTTCTTGGAAAGATAACGATTGTGATTATGAGAATAGGAAATCGTACAATCTAAAAAGGGAGTGCGATTGTTTATGCTTCTTCTGTCAATAATATACAAATAGCTGTCCAAACAATGCACACATTTTTAAAAGTTGAAACAATGCCATAAATCATTTCCTTTTAGGACATGTGTACCCTGCTGTATTAAAACGAGAGGAGCCTATTATATTGAGAGAGAGTTTCTAAGGAAACACAATAGAAGGAACCTACGAAATGCAACAATAAGTAGCAGAGAGAATTTATGTAGAAATAATATCAGAGAATTTGCACATAGTAAGCTCTTTTCTTAACATGCAAAATCTATCTTTAGCAAGTGGCTTGGTTAAAATGTAAGCTACTTGATTTTCGGTATTAATATGCAAATGATCAATGGTTCCTTCTAAAACATAATCTCTAAGAAAATGATATTTGACTTCTATATCCTTAGTCCTAGAATGATGCATATGATTTTCAGGCAGATTAATAGCACTAGGATTATCACATAATATAGGAATATGAGAAAAGTTTGGAAAAAAATCTTATAGTTGATGCTTCATCCATAAGATTTGAGCATAGCAGCTAGCAACTGCTATGTATTCCACTTCATTTGTTGAAAGCGCTATGCAATTTATCTTTTTACAAGACCATGATACTATACATCCTCTAAGAAATTGAAAGTGAACAGTTATGCTTTTTACATAATCTACATCTCAATAGCCACTATGTCAAATGAATCAGTTTTTAAATACCATAGTCCAAAGTCCATAGTTCCGTGGAGATATTGAAAGATTCTTTTGACTTCTTAAAGGTGGCTTTCTTTTGTATTTGATTGAAAGCGTGAACAAAAACACATATTAAGCATAATGTGTAATCCAATTATTGCTCTATACTTTGTCTCATTTGTAGCTTTGCCATCTTTGTCTTTATCAAGTTTAGTTTAAGTGTATATAGGAGTACCTATTGGTTTGGCATTCTTAAAGTGATATTCCTTGATGAGTTCCTTTATGTATTTTTCTTGGCTAACGATGATTCCTTTTCCTATTTGTCTTATTTGTAATCCAAGAAGGAATGATAATTCTCCCATCATGTTCATTTCAAACTCTCCTTATATTAATGTTGAGAATTCTTCACAGAAGGATGAAATAGTTGCATTAAATATTATATCATCAACATATATTTGCACTATAAGTAAATCATTCTCCTTTCTTTTAATAAAAAGGTTTTATAGACCTTTCCTCTTTCAAAATTATTCTCAAATAGAAAGTTACTTAACTTTTTATACCATGCTTAAGGAGCCTGCTTTAAACTATATAAAGCTTTGGATAACTTCATCACATAATCTGGATGGTTGTCATCTTCAAAACCTTGGGGTCGCTTAACAAATACTTCTTCATTAATGTAACCATTTAAGAATGCACTTTTAACATCCATTTAGAACAACTTGAATTTTCTATAGCATGTAAAGGCAAGTAAAATTCTAATTGATTCCAGTTTAGCAACAGGTGCATAAGTTTCATGAAAATCAATACCTTCCTATTGATTGTAACATTGAGCTATAAGTTTAGATTTGTTTCTTAACACCTTACCATTTACGTCAAATTTGTTTGGAGTCCTAATGATTGACTTGTTTTAAGGAAGAGGTACTAGATTCCAGACATTGCTTTTGTCAAATTGATTCAGTTTGTCTTTCATGACCGAAACCTAGTTTTTATCAGTAAGGAGCTTTTCAACGGTCTTTAGTTTTATTTGTGAGATGAGATCAACAAAGCTGCTCTTGAATCATGATCTTAACCTTATACTTTCAGATAGATCTCCCAAAATATATTGGTGTGTATCAAGACCTCTCCATTCTCTAGGTGTTTTTTCTTTACATAGGCTCCTGCTGAGAGGAAGGAGCCTAGTCTCTTATAGCTTTAGAGGGATCCTCTTGATCTTATGATTTCGAAGATGTTGTAGTTAGAGTCTCTGATGTATTTTTAGGAACTAGGGGGTGCTCTTCATCATCTGAATCAACTGATATTATCGACAATAGTGCTTTATCAAATACCGTATGTATTGATTCTTCTATTTCCTTGTTCTTTTATTATAGACTTTGAATTCCTTACTCGCACTACTGTAGCCCAGAAAGATGGCTTCATCTGATCTCGCATTGAATTTTCTAATATTGTATTTTCCATCATTTAGAATGAAACACTTACAGTTAAATGCTCGAAAGTAAGCAACATTTGGTTTTCTCCCTTTCCACAACTCACAATGAGTCTTTTTTAGATTGGGTCTTATGAAACATCTATTAAGTACACAACATGTCATGGATACTGCTTTTACCCAGAATCCATAAGGTAGTCCACTTTTACACAACATGGTTCTGGCCATATCAACCAAAATTTTATTCTTTCTCTCTATAACTTCACTTTGTTGAGGCATCCTTGAACATGAGAAGTTATGATTTATACTATTGTTGTCACATAACTCTTCAAACTTTCTGTTATCAAATTCTCCTCTTGAATGTTTCTGCAAAATTTTCTTAAAAACTTAAAAACTTCATTCTTATTTGATAGAAAGTAAACCCATATAAATCTGGAATAATCATCAACTAGAGCAAAACCGTAATGTTTACCGCTAAAACTTTTAGTCCTAGTGGGACCAAATAGATCTATGTGCACATATTCAAGTGGTTGGCCAGTAAACACAATATTTTTGGGAGGAAAGTTGCTTCTAACTTGTTTACCTTTTATATAAGGCTCACAAACCTTATTGATTTCAAACTTTAAGGTTAGTAGTCCTCTTACTATCTCATTTTTGAAAAATTTTGATAGAATGCTCATGTTAACATGTTCGAATCTCCTGTGCCAAATAAACAAATCCTTTTTTTGGAGAGACAAAACACATAAATTTTTGTAGGGACTTATCTTCTAGTTGAGCACAATATATATTCTAATTTCTAGGACCAACAAACATAATATTATCATTATGAATATTGACCAAAAAATGACTGTAACCTTTGTCACATTACTGACACATACTCAACAGATTATGTTTCAAACCATCAATAAATAGAACGTTATCAATGGAGATAGAGTCAAAATTACCAATTTTACCTACTATGGTGACCTTTGCTTTATTTTTGTCCGTAAAAACACATTTCCTTTCAATAGAGTTGAAGTGTGACATTTTACCTATCATGTGTCTCAAACAGTTGCGATCAACTATCCATTGATTTTCTCTTGTCTCTTATCTCATTTTAGGTAACCAAAATTTTTTGGGTCCTTCTAGGTTAGTATTTTGACCTTTTGGTCTCCAAACATATATATGAGATAATTTCTTTTTACGAAAATTACAAAAATGACTAATGATACCATGTTTTCCACAGTAATCGCACAAAATAGATGAAGGATAATTATTATGATTTTTGCCACTTAGCAAGTTCTTGTTGTTTTGGCTATAGTTATTACTAGATTTAATAAAAAAGTTTTTGTATAGCCTGATATTGTTATTTTTATTGTATCCTATTCTGGCCTTACTAAAAATGCATTTACCCCTACTAAGCAATGCATCAAGATTCTTCCTTCCATCAATGAAAATTTCCAAATCTTTCTCTAGGGATAAAATCTTTCCAGAACTTTTCTCCTTTTCAAGTTCTAAGGTGATGAATTTTTTTCCTAAATATTTTACCTTTTCAAAATCATTTTTGAACAACGTACTTTCTAAATTGGCTATTCTTTCTTCCAGTGCTTCCTTTTCAGAGACCTTTTGCTTATACTCAACTTCGAGAGACATATTCTTGGCTGCCGAATTCTCATTCATTGATTCCAACGATTTAATCTTACTCCTCAAAGATGCATTATTGCTCTTAAGCTTCTTAACTTCTTTGGAATATTTCACTGTCAACCTTTTATACTGGTCATACAATTCATGATATGAATTTTTCAATTCGTTAACTCCAATATTAGAGTAAAAATAGTATACCTCATTGTTTCTTGATTCAACCATGAAGCAAATGTTGCAAACTTCCTCAAGTTCTTCTTCTTCAAAGCTTTTAAAATCCTTGTTAGACCAAGATATAGTCATAACTTGCTTTCTAGGTTTCCTATTCTCTATTTTATCTTTTTGAAGGAGAGGAAATTCAAGTCTAGTGTGCCCAGGCTTCTTGCAGTGGTAGGATATGATTTGTGTGTTGCTACTGTTGTTGTTGCCTTTTGATAGGGGCCTGCTATTTCTAGTTTTCTTGTTTCCTTATCTTTTCTTTGTTAACTTCCGTTTGTATAAGCGTGCGTATTTTCTAACCATGAATTCAAATTCATCATCTCCATCTATTTCCAACTCAGTGTCACTTTAATGATAGTTTGATTCATCAGTTGTTTTTAGGGTCATTGCTTTTCTGTATGAGGCTCCTTCATCTCGCCTAAGCTCGATTTTATGGATCATCATATTTCCTCGTAGCCAGTCGAATGAAATAGTGCCTAGATCTTTTTCCATTTCTAGAGATGCCACCTCAGGTCTCCATTCCTTTGGTAGTGACTTTAGAATCTTTATTACAAGCTCATCATTAGGATACATTTTCCCAGATTCCTGAAGCATCTGAAGAATTTATCTATGGTCTCCTCCTATTTCATACAAATAGTTTGGTATTGATGTACCATGATTGCAAGTTTTTGATATGAAAAAGCTTTAATAAGTAACCTCAATATGCACGGATCATTCGCATAGGACCTAAAGTGTCAATCCCACGAGAAGAGTTAATCTAATCCTAAAATTTAAGATTGAAAACAAATTCTAATAATTCAAAATGAACAAAACTTAAACAAGAAATTATTCAATCACGCATTTAATTCCAATAATCAATTTTTGAAAATATAAACAAGATAGAAGATGCAACACCCAATCACAAAACAACTTAGAAAACTCTACCAATTGAGAGAAAGGGAATTTTTATCTAACTTTAATGAAAACCTAATTGATTATGAATTTATTAGATTATCGGTTCTAGACGATCCTAGGGTTGACTACTCTCTCTTGAGTTATAATCATTAACCCTAATTTATAAACCCGAATTTGGTTATGGGAATTGCAACCTCTTGATTCACAATTTATCCAAAACCTAAATTAGGTCTTAAGTTGTCCAAACAACTACCGAAAACCTATACCATATCTATCTTTACATAAATTTACTAGTTTGATTTAATTCTTGGTCTATTAAATTACCTAATTCTCGTTAACGGAATTTAATGATTTTTCACTCGGTTACCGAATTATGCAATTGTAGAATTCAAATCACAAGAAATCTAATAAAAACATAATAATCAAATTTTATTAATACTAAAGACAAAATATCCTGAAGGTGAGTTTAGACAAATCCTTAACATTTAACAAATCTAGCATCTATAGCTATCTCAAATTCTATACAACCATAAAAATTGAAATTAACCAGAAATAGACTCAGAATGGATGACGGAGATAGCAATGGCAAGAAATCTCCTGCTCTAGGAAGTACTTCGCGTAGGCTTCTTCTTCATGCCTCTCCTCCTTCATTTCTTCCTCAATCTCTCGATAAAAATCTCTAAGGTTTCGGGATTGTAGATGATGCAAAATATCATTCTATTGTGTTCTTCATGTTCTTTAAATACCTTTTAGGTCTTGAGGAGCCTATGGTTTTTTTAGGGTCAAAATGGTTCCAAAAATTCCTTAAAACTTGACGTTTTCTCATGTTTACCCATCTGTTCAATGCAAGGCCAAACCTATCTGTCACGATCGTAGCAATCAGGCCACAATCGTGGGCTGTGGCAAAGTCTTCTGTCACGATCGTGTCAATTATGCCATGATCGTGGGCTGGCTCCTAGGTTTCTGTCACGATCATGGCCTATTGTGCCACGATCATGGGCCAAACAAGTCTCTGAAACTTCTCCCTTCTTCGTTATTGACCCTGAAACACTAACAAACACATTAAGGTACCTTATAAATATAATATTTAAGCTCAACGACTTATACTAACCCATAAAAACATTTAATTACACAAACCAACATAATTATAACCTAAACACATGCTAATCACTCAAATTAACAATACATAGCAAATTAATCCCTAAAACATAATGCAATTCATAGCTATCAACATCCCCACACTTAAACGTTTGCTTGTCCTCAAGCAAACAAAACAACAAAAACATAACAAACATACAACACACAATGCAGTAATGAGGCAATAGCTTCAACTTCATGAAATAAATTTAATCTTAAACATAATCATTCAAGTTATATCAATTCAATAACATGCAAAATCTATGTCTAGGGGCTTTGAACTAAATATACAAATTAATTGAGATTCAAGTGTTAATTATTTACCCTTTTAAATTACACAAACACGCACATTAATAATTCTTTGGTCATGCAGACTCTGAAACTGTTCCTAAGTATGTTTTCATGAAAAGTCAAGCTATTACAAGTTTGGTAGGTTTTTTATTGGAAAACATTTTTATTTTTATTTTTATATATTTATTGAACATGGGCATAGTCTTAGCAAACATTGGTAATGAATGTCGATTCGGTTACTCGATTAAGTCATGTTTTTATTAAGCTTCTTGGTTGGAACGTTATTATAGCTTTTTGACAGAGGCACATATTTTTGATTCGTGTCAATCCGGTTACTTAGATATAACACATTCTCAACTAGCTACTAGCTCTATTCATGACCCGAAGGCCAGTGGAATCATTATTTATTTAACAAATATTTTTTAATTTATTACCTACCTTGTTGTTTTAGCTACTCGTTTCTATGAAAAATACCATAAATGTTACTTAAGTTAAAAGGCCTCAAATTATGAGCGAATGTGACAATTTACAAACTTACACTAAATCTTAATTAAGTTGTATATTTATCCAAAGACTCCAATTCACTAACTTTGCGAGCTAAGGATTCTTCACAACCTAATAAACTATGTTCAAAATTATATTAATTTCAATCCATCTAAGCCATTGACACATTCAAACAAATCATAAAATGCAATCTAACAACTATCATACCACATGCAAAATCACATATAAAGTAAAACAAATACCCTCCCCACACTTGAACAACACATTGTCCTCAATGTGAGAAGGGAACAATCAAGCACCTAAGAAAAGAAGAAACATAAATTAAAGTAAACAGAAATAAAAATAAAATTAAAGATAAAGATTAATTTAAACAAGAAAAATGGGTTAGAAAAAATCTCATGGAAATGGAGGTGGGGATTGAGTGCCCTGAGAATCAACATAAATTACTAACCTTAGCTTGACCTTGCATCCATGAAAGCCTCTTAATTATTTGAAGATAAGGAAATCACTTCCTTATCTTTGGGAATTGCTCCTCCAAAATAAAGCTTGCAACGATGGTCGTTTACCTTAAAAGTCTCCTTGTTAGCGTTTTACTCCATGATCAAAAACTTGAATGACTATAAATGGTCCACTCCATCTAGATTTTAACTATATTGGAAATAACCTTAACCTTGAATTATATAGCAAAATAATGTCTCCCACTTTAAATTCCTTTTGTTTAAGACGAGCATCATGCCATTTCTTTACCTTTTTCTTATAGAGTTTGGAATTTTCGTATGCATTGAAACGAAACTCTTCAAGTTTATCCAATTGTAGAAGTCTCTTTTCGTCATCTTTTTTCCAATCAAAATTTAATGCTTTAATTGACTAATATGATTGAAGTTCTAATTCAACTGACAAATGACAAGCTTTCCTGTACACGAGCCTATAAGGAGTTGTTCCGATAGGTGTTTTGAAAGCTGTCCTATAGGCCCATAAGGTATGGTCTAGCTTTCTTGCCCAATCCTTCCTGGAGTTGTTCATAGTCTTTTCTAAAATTTGTTTTAGCTTCCGCTTGACAACTTCCACTTAGACACTAGTTTGTGGATCGTAGGGTGTAGCAAATTGGTGGTGCACTAAGAGGGCATCAAAAGATTTGTTGTAGAAATGTGTGCCTCCATCATTTACTATTATACGTGGCACTCCAAATCGATTAAATAACCATTTAATGAATTTTTGCACTGCCTTTCCATCATTGGTCGGTAATGCTGCTGCTTCGGCCCAATGCAAAACATAATCAACTCCCACTAGAATATACATATTTCCCATTGAAGATGGAAAAGGATACATCGAAGACTTCTACTTAAAAAATGTTCAACAAAGGCATTTCATCTCTTTTGGAGATGTTACCTACTCTCTGGAATTGATCACATTGTGCTAAGAAGGTTTGAGCATCCTTAAACAACTGTAGCCAATAAAATCCACTCTTAAGTATCTGAGCTTCTGTTTTGTTGGCTCCATAATGCCCAGCATACTGACCTTCATGACATTGCTTTAGGATGTCTAACATTTCTTCCTTTAAAACACATCGTCGCATTAACTCATCTACGCATGCTCTATACAATATTGACTTATCCCATATGTATCGATTACAATTATGTAAGAACTTCTTCCTTTGTTAGTAAGAGAGATCTGACGAACGTTTACCACTGGCAACATAATTTGCGATATCAACAAACCATGGTGTAATAAAGCTCTCGAGTGGCATCAGAGTTTCATTAGGGAAATTTTCGTTAATATCATCGCTTGGCTTGCATTTGCCTTCCATAAGTATGGATAAGTGGCCTATGAACACGTTTTTTGCTCCCTTTTTATCTCTCACCTCTATATAAAATTCTTATAAAAGTAACACCCATCGAATGAGCCTAGGTTTTGTATCTTTCTTATTGAAAAGGTATTATAATGTCTCGTGATCAGTGAATACGATTACCATTGAAAACAAAAGATAATGTCAAAACTTATCACACTCGTACACTACTGCGAGTAGTTTCCTTTTTATAGTGGTGTAATTTAGCTGAGGTCCTGCAGTAGTCTTACTGGCATAGTAAATCGTATGTAACTTCTTATCTTTCCTTTAGCCCAATACGCAACCTATGGCTTGGTCACTTGTATCACACATTACTTTGAATAGAAATGTCCAGTTTGGTGGTAATAAAATTAGTACTAATATTACTGCCTCCTTTAATATGCTAAATGAAACCATAGACTTGTCATCAAATAAGAAAGGCATATCCTTGACTAAAATGTTCATCAAAGGTCTTGCAATTTGCAAAAATTCTGAGATGAATCGACAGTAAAGTCTTGCATGACCTAAAAATCCTCACACCTTTTACATTGCTTGATGGTGGAAGTTTCTCTATCACTTCTATTTTTGCTCTGTCAAATTTGAATCGTTGATGTGAAATTTTATGCCCTAGAACTATCTCCTCTTGCATCATAAAATGGCATTTCTCCTAATTTAGCACTAAGTGTGACTCTTCACATCTTTGAAGAACTCTGTCCAAATTAGTTAAAAAAATTTCGAAAGAATATCTGAAGACCAAAAAATCATCCATGAACACCTCTATTATATCTTTTATCATGTCAACGAGTATAAACATCATACTTCTTTGAAACGTAGCTAGGGTATTGCAATGTCTGAAAGGGATTTGATTGTACGCGAAGGTACCATAAGGGCAAGTGAATGCAGTCTTTTCTTGATCATTAGGGTAGCTGAAAATCTGATTATATCCTGATTATCCATCTAAATAGCAATAAAAGGAGTGACTAGTTACCCTTTCTATCATTTAGTCTATAAACGAAAGAGGAAAATGATCTTTCTTAGTCACTGAGTTGAGTTTATGACTGTCCTTGATGAAATTACTTCTCCACTATCACTTTCTATTACTATCATTCAACCCTTCTTAGGTACACATTGTACTAGGCTGACCCACTCACTGTCGGAAATGGGATAAATTATCCCCAGATCTAAGAGTTTTTTCATTTCCTTCTTGAAGACCTCTGTCATATTAGGATTCAACCTCCGTTGACGCTTCCTCACCGTTCTACATCCTTCCTCAAAGTTTATTCACTACATCCAGACATTTGGGCTTATGCCTCAAATGTCAGCAATCTGCCATATGATGGCTTTCATTCTCTTCCTAAAAGCTTCTGCCACCTTACTTTCTTGTTTCTTATTTAATTGAATCGAGATTATTATTGGTAACGTTCGACCTTCACCTAAAAAGGTATGTCTGAGATGTGCAGGTAAAGGTTTAAGCTTTAATATCGGTGGTTTTTTTATAGATGGTGATATGGGTGTTTCAGTTAGAATTAATTTATCTTGATGTATTTGAATTTCTGACTCCTCCATCTCATTGTCTCCTTTAGATTTAGAGTTCTGATATCCGTTGTTTGCCTCTATTTCCACTTACTATACTTCTGTGATGTAAACTCAATTTATTCTTGTAATTTTTGATCCATAATTTCAACCTTCATGGATGCATTACTCATTATTCATATTGAATTTGATCTAGACCTCACATATTCAAAGTGTTAATTTCCCTTTATGAGCGTCAATTATGACTTTTCTTGTATTCATGAATGGTTGACCTAAGATTAGTGGATAGTTCTTATCTTCTTCAAAATCTAGAGCCGCAAAATCTACTGAAATAATGAACTTATCCACTTTCATCAGAACATCCTCCACTATTACAAATGGTCTCTTAATGGATTAATCTACCAACTGAATTAACATTGATGTAGGATTGACTTCACCTAGTCCTAGCTTCTTGAATATTGATAAAGGTATAAGATTAATGCTGGCTCCCAAATCACACAAACACTTTGTAAATTCAAACTCACCAACCACACTTGCTATTGTGAAACTCCTTAGATCTTTCAATTTAGATGGCATTTGAATGGTGACTACAGAACTACAGGTGTCAGTTAGAGCTACTGTTTGATTATCTTCCTAAGTATACTTCTTTGATAATACATACTTTAAAAATTTTGCATATTTAGGCATGTGTTCCAATGCCTCTACAAAAGAGAGCTTTATCTATAACGTCTTTAATTTCTCAATGAACTTTGTAAATTGTGCATATAACTTCTTCTTTTGTAATCATTGAGGAAAAGGAATTTTGGGTTGATATGGTGGAGGGGGGACATAAGGAGGATATTCGTTCATATCCATTTCTTTCTCCTTTTTTTGATTTTTCTCAATAGGCTGGATGGATTCCTCTATTGTCGTCGTGGGTGGTTCAAGTTCCTTCCCGCTTTAAAGTGTAATAGCTTTTAGCTTCTCCCTTGGTTTTGTTCCTAAAGTGCTAGGAAGATTTCCTAAATTTTGTAGAGAAAAGGAATTTGACAATTTATTTACTTGGGCCTCTAAATGACGGACTAAGGGAGTATGGTTCTTAGTGACTTGCTCAAATTTGCTTTCTAGCTTCTTTTGTGCATTATCTAGGGCTCCAAGCTTATCTAAAATTTTGTCCAACTTGGATACTATTAAGCCCGGTTTATCTTGTTGGAAACTCGTTTGTCCTTATGACTTGAATTGTCCTCCAGTGTTATTTGTCCAAAAGAAGTTAGGGTGATTTTTCCACCCAAGTTTGTAGGTGTTGGAGTTGGGATTGTTACCCCTCCTTGTCTATACTATGCCCTTATATAATTTATTTTCTCCAGATAGTCTTCCTTAATCAAGTGACAGTCCATCGTATCATGGTCCATCTGTCCACATAGCTCATACTTTAGTTGTATGACTTTCACTTGGGTTAAGTACGAAGCCTTCATGCTGTTGAGTTGTCTCATCAAGTTGTTGAATTTCGCTTACATTTCGGTCATTTGATCGACAGCCACAATTCCTTTTTGCTCTCAAAATGAAGTAGTCTGTCTACTCTTCTAGTTCATCCAAAGACATCTATTACTCGCCATATCCTATATCTGCTCTTCCATTTCATCAATATTCTTCGTCATTAGTGATCCTCCTGAAGCTGCGTTGATTGTGCCTCTCTTCAGTGGGTTTACTCCATTGTAAAATGTTTGCAAAAGGAATTCCTTGGGTAAATTATGGTGTGGGCACTTCCTTTGCAAATCCTTATATATCTCCCATGCTTCGTAGACCGATTCCCCATCACCTTGTTGGAAACTAGTAATTTCCTTGATGATCTTAGTGGTTTTGGTCAACAGGAAATACTTATCCAAGAAAGCATGAACTAGCTGATCCCACTTATCCAAGACTTTGCTCTATCTTTAAAGTAATGGGGAAAAGCCTTATTCGGACCACATCTTCAAATATTTGATAGTACTAAAAGGTATCACAACTTTCAAGAAAATTCACTATATGTGTATTTGGATTTTCATCTACTAATCCATAAAATTGGACATTCCGTTGAAGCATATTTAAGAGGACTGGTTTAATCTCAAAGGATTCTACTTGAATGGGCAGCTAGCAAATCCTTGGTTAGCCATTGTTGACTTCACGATTTTCTCTTCTTCTTCACGCCGAGCTTTTCTGATGGTTCGTTCTAGTGAAGTGATATCTAAGTCTAATGTTTCAGTTGCATAACTCAAATCTCTCGTGACTCTTGTGTTCATGCAAAAGCACAATTTATGAAATAAAAAAGGAAAGAATGAAAAAAAATTAAAAACTAAACTAAACTCCTTAAATTATAGAACTAAACTAATCGCCTCTCTAGCAACGACGCTAAAAACTTGATCGCAATTTTATGATATGAAAAATCTTTAATAATTAACCTCAATATTCCGCAAGCACACCAGTCATTTATGTAGTACATAAGGTGTCGATCCCATGAGGAGGATTAATCTAATCCTAAAATCTAAGGTCAAAAACAAATTGCAATAATTCAAAATGAACAAAACTAAAATAAGAAATTATTCAATCACACAATTAATTTCAATAATTAATTTTGAAAATATAAACAAGATAGCAGATGTAACACCCAATCACAAAACAACCTAAAAAAAGCTACCAATTAAGAGAAAGAGGATTTTTATCTAAATTTAATGAAAACCTAATTGATTATATCCTAGGTTTGACTACTCTCTCTTAAATTATAATCATTAACCTTAATTTATAAACCTTAATTAGATTATGGGAATCGCAACCTCTCGATTCACAATTTATCCGAAACCTAAATTAGATCCTAAGTTGTCCAAAAAACTATTGAAAACCTATGCTGTAACTCTCTTTACACAAATTTACCAGTTTGATTCAATTCTTGATCTATTAAATTATCTAACTCTCGTTAGCACAATTTAATGATTTTTCACTCGATTCACTGTCTCAGTTTATTACCAAATTATACAATTACAGAATTGAAATTACAAGAAATCCAATAAAAACACAACAATCAAATTTCATTAATATCAAAGGCAAAATATCCCGAAGGTGAGTTCAGACAAATCCTCAACATACAACAAATCTATCATCTATAACTATCTCAAATTCTATACAATCATAAAAATTGAATTTAACCAGAAATAGACTTGGATTGGATGATGGAGGCAGCAACAGCTGGAAACCTCCTATTCTGGGAAGTGCTTCACATAGGCTTCTTCTCCACGTCTCTCTTCCTTCATTTCTTCCTTAATCTCTCGATAAAACTCTCTAGGGTTTTGGGATTATAGCTATTGCAAAAGCTCCCTCTCTTGTATTCTTCAGTTCTTTAAATAATTTTTTGGTCTTGAGCAACCCTAGGGTTTTCTTGGGGTTGAAACAGTTTAAAAAATCCCTTAAAACTTGACGTTTTCTTCTATTTACGCTTCTGCCCGATGTAGGCCACAATGATGGCCTGCATCCAAATCATTTTGTCAAGATAGATATCAATATGGGAGAAGCTGATCATTGAAATGATACTTAATACAACAGAAGCAATTGATTTAAGAGAAGTACAGGGTATGCATTCTTTTTCCAAATTGGAATCCTTAAACTTAAATGGGATCTATGGAATTCTAGGGATGCACAATAAGTATATTAGTAATTATATGGTTAGAAAGTGAAATATCTGCAGGGATATAATAATGTATTGGACTAGAATATGCCGGTCCTTTGGGAGTTCTTCAAGCCCTAGCAGATGGGACAAATTAATTTTCAAAGAGTATGGCAATCAGGCCATAATGGTGGGCTATGGCAAAGCTTCTATCACGATCGTGTCCTTTATGCCATGATAATGGGCTGGATCCTATGTTTCTGTCACGATCGTGGCCTATTGTGCTATAATCGTAGACTGTTGTTTCAGCCCAAAAGTCTCCAAAACTTCTCCATTCGTTGTTAACCCTGAAACATTAACAAACACATTAAGGTACCTTAAAAACATAATATTTAAGCTCAAATAGTTATACTAACCCATAAAAGCACTTAAGCACACAAACCAACATAATTCCAACCTAAACATATACTAATCACTCAAATTAACACTTAATACATAACAAATTAAGCCCTAAAACATGATGCAATTCACAACTATCATACCAAAAGACTTATTTTATGTTTCTTTAACCCATTCATCCCTTCAAAAGTAATTTGAAGTTTGTCCCACGTTTTTTTTTGCTATAGAGCAGTAGGACATCTTTCCATATTTTTCTAGAGACAATGCACATATCAAGTGATGTTTTGCCTTAATGTTTAGCTATCCATTTCTCCTGTCATCATCAATTCATACTTCTACGTTATCAAAAGTGGGAATTGTAGCTTTAACTTTAATTGCTTGCCATACTTCAATATCTATAGATTGGAGATATATGGTCATTCTCTATTTCCAGTTTGAGTAGTTGTTTCTAGTGAAGTAAGGAGACTTTAAGATGGATTGTCTTTCAAAACTTCTTAAGGTGTTTGCCATGATCTATCATGTGCTATAAAACACAAAAAATGTGAATAAGGCCTTTATATTTGGATGAATAAGGCCTAATATAGTTGAAAGCCAGAATTGATTGGATATGTATTAGAAATTAATTGATTCAAGAAAGATGATGAGTTAGGTGGATCAATACTAGACATGTGGAATATAGTGAGATGTACATAAGAGTTAAGTGTAGGAACATTAAAGAGATGTGAATTACCAAGTGAAAGATGAAATTTCTCTAAGAGTATCACCTTGGCAAGGTGTGTTTAGATTGAGAAAAAGGTATGCTTAGATTAGGAAAAAGACTGAACTAAGCTCGAATTGTATTGGTCCATATGAAGTTATTGAGGATAAGAACATTGACGTATGAGTTAGTATTATCAATAAAAGATGTTTCAGATTCACATTAGGAAATATCGTTAAGATCTGATATATATGTTATTAATACCGGAAGTGAAATTATGAGTAAAATAAAATATATTGTGGAAAGAGTTAAGATAGTATGGTATCTGAATAAATAATTGAAAGATCGATTGATTCCATTGACTATAGTCAATTGGAACAAATTATTAGAGTGATGAAGCTAAATGGGAAAAGGAGGAGTATATGGGGAAACAATACATCTACCTTTTTTATCAATCAGATAAGAATTTCGAGGATGAAATTTATTAAGGGGGGAGAAATGTAACATCTTGTTCCTATACTAAGGGTTAGAACCATAAAATACGGTACATATGAGATCAAGGAGAGATTAAGAAAAATTTAGTTTCATGCTCATGCATAATGTTAGCATACACGCACGTGAATTTGAATTTTTACACACATTAAAATGACAGTACATGCATTCATTGACATTTTTGGGTATAATTGATCTATAAATGTGATTATATGTGGAATTGTGAATTATTTACATTGAAAATTGATTTTTGAGAGAATAAGCACTTATTTAGATTTTTTGTTGAAAATTTGAGAAATTTTCTGAAATTAAGAGTATTTTTTGACTAAGAAAAATGCTTAGTGATAGAACAATTGATGAATGGTAGTCAAAATAAATGTCAAATGATAGTGGAAATTTTTATAAATGACTTTGGGATTTAATGATTTATGTCATTGAAATTAGGAGACAATTGGAGTTAAATAGACTAGTTATCAATAATGGTCCAAGTGGGACCATGGGAAGGTAAAAGTGGAAGTGACAAGTGTGACTATCACTCACCACATAAGCCCACACAAAATGCATTAATGAAAGACAAACTTTTCATTGTCTTTCACTTATTAATTCCTATCTTCTTTTTCTTGACTTTCCTCTTCTTTTCTTTTCTTCACGATTTTTGCTTCTCTAACCTTCATACACGTTGAGCCTAACCCTCTAATCTTTCACTTATTACTTTCATCTTGCTCTCTCTTTCATTTATCACAAAATACCCAACACTAACACCTTAAAGGACGATGATATACGTGGGTTGTATGGAGAGCTAGGCCTAATTGAAATTTTTGAAGATTTGAAGTTAAACCTAGTAAGTGATGCTTTAAATATCATGAGTATGGTTAAATGAAGCTAGAATGATGAGTATATTGAGATTGATGACTTAATTATGCCATTTTTATATAGGAGTCGTGAGTGATGAAATGTGTATGTAAATGTCTTGCTTTTATATATGTGTAGGATGATTAATGACCCATAAATTGTTATAGTGATGATGAATGGGTGCATGTATTTTTTCTGTTTTTAGTTAATGATCAATTATGGATCATGAGTTGTTTGTGAATGATATTGAACTTTAATTGGGGTATAAATGAAGAGGAAATGATGAGGATATAAGTTAGAAATGATAGACTAAGCAAAAAAGATGAATCAGGATGAAATTGATGATGAGGAGTGCAAGAAATATGTTAGATGTAGTGCTTCTACTAAACATACATCTATATTTTAGACATATCTTGGTCTATGGATATCAAATTAGAATTATTGTTGATTTTTATTAAACTAAAGACGAACGACTACAATTGTCGTGAAGAAGTCGAGTTTGAATTCTGTCTCTAAAAGTTTTGAATTTGACTGAAGAAATTAAATTTTAATTATGTCTCTAGAATTCCATAATCTGATTTAGAGATGAGCACAAAATACTATTTCATTTTAAGAAAAGTCCGAATTATTTGGTGTATAACTTTCATAATACTGAACTAAATTGAATGATTTTGGTTTCAGTAGAAACTTAAGAGATAGGAGAACAATTTTCTAGAAGAAAGTGTTTCCAATTACTGCAATTTCCTGGTCATAATGATTATGGAAAATTGACTTGAAGGTTTGGAATTTTCGAGATGTTATAAGGAGAAATGAGAGTTTGGATATTGTACGATCATATAATGTTAGAATAACATTAGTGAGTGAATTGTTGATATAAAAGTATGAAAGACATGAGTATAATGGAAATGAAAGATGTTTCCACGATTGTAATTGTGATTCAAAGGAGATAAGTAATGAGTATCTAGTGTAAGTGAATGAGGATCGGATATTATAAAAGCAAAAAAAGCTAAAAATGATAATATGGATAAAATGTGAAATTTCATAATATACCCGAGATTGTAATTGAGCATGCATTGTACATAGTCCACATACACATTTGTGCATAAATGAATACTTAAGATTGTGTAATTATTAATGTGTGTACAATGTGTGTATTGCATATTATTGATGTGCAGGATAAAATGCTCGCATCCAGACGTTTTCGGATCATGGAAGCTAATGGAGCGTACTATGAGTTGACTTAGTTAGTCTTGCTTACTGATTGTTTTGTTTGTATTATGTATTGAATGATCATGCAATATGAATATGATTGATATAAATGTGATTTGCTTATGTTGATACCAGAAAATGAAGGTCTGAGACTTGATGTATGAATGTGATATTGAAGTGTTACTTGTATGTGAATGTGATGAAATAAACGTTGCTCAACAATTATGTTGAATGCCAGACTAAATTCTGATGATAAATGTGATTTGAATGCGAATATGCATAGGAATGAAAAAAGTGATTCTCAACTTAAATGTTGAATGTTGGACTAAGGTCCGATGATATGTGAAAGTCACTGATTGATCATATGTGATTGATGCATTCCATTATATGAATGCATGAAACATAAAGGAAGTTGTTACCAGAGTAACCACCGTAAAAGAGCTTAAAGCTCAGACTGTGATCAGAGCCTCAGGCGCAGTTGTAAATGTACCTGGTATCTACTAAGGGATATGGGACATTATATGATACATCACGGTATCCACTAAGGTATATGGGCTAGTAAAAGAGGCACTCAGTAAAAGCGACAATAATAAATGAAAATTAGTCTCATGCGCATTGCATTATAAGAGATATGTGTATTTTTAATTATTGAAATGATTAATTTGAATGCCCTATATGTGATCCTATGTGTTAAATGAAGTGATGTAAATTATTTGAAAATATGTGAACTGTATGTGTTATGTGATTGAGTGAGCCATCGAGGATGGTCACTCATTGAGTTCTCAAAACCCACACAAAATTTGCAATATTTTTTCAAGCTCAGAAGAGTTACCCCGTTAGGCTAACGGGAGTATAGCCACTGTACCCAAGCAAGAGATAGAGGTCGAGATCAGTTCGCATCTGCATTAATATTTCTCATTTTTTATCAAAATATGTATTCATAAGGATTATGCAATAAGTATGTAATTGATTTCGTAATGTAATGGTCGTGACATTGAGTTTGATAATGTTTATGAATAAAAGTGGGATTTATTTATTGATTTTTTGCAATATGCGTGCATTATTTTAAAAGAAAAGAAATTTCTGTATTGAATTTAATTGGCTGAATGTTCTAGTATGCCACCCTTGCGAGGTATATACTTGGATATCACTCAGGATGTCGAGTATATGTCTTGAGAGAGTGGGGTGCTACATTTTGGCATTCGATCCCAGATTTAGTATCTTACGTGGGCATTTTTTGAAATATGTGTCAAGATACATGAATTTTAGACATGTCATAGCAGGTAGTAGCAACTGATCCCTAGCTTGAGTCACATTTACTCGAGTCACACGTATGAGCATTTGTTAAAAATTTGAGCAAATAGAAGTAGTGAGAAGAATGATGTGAGAAAATGAAAGTTTGTGGATATTTAGAAATGACAAATAGTATATTGTTAGATGTGATAGATAAAGATTTAACACAATTTTATTGGTGGGTGTATTATGGAATACAACATCAATATTGTACTACGGTAGTTTATCCTCGAATGTGATATAGATGTGAATAGATTTTCGTGAATTGATTGAGGAAAGAAGTGATATAAATATGAGTGCCAAGATTAAAGTGTAAAAGCCAAGTTGAAAGAAAATAAAATTTTCTGTAACCTTGAAAGGTTAAACTTGGACTTGAAATAAATGTCAAATTAATGTGATAAGAGTTACGATTTAGCATAAGAATATGTTTGTGATATTGAGATTAGAATTTCATGATGATTATGCATCTATAATTCTGAATGGGTTAAGAATATAAATATGGAAAGTGAAATGAACAGCAATAGGAAATGAGATAGAAATGAGGAAGGAATAAAAGGGGAATGAAATAGACATAAATGACTTCATGAGACGAGTGATATTTAGTATTAAGAAAGTTAGAAATGCGTATAAGATGAGATTTTACATAGGACAGAGATAAGAAAAAGATGATGAATCAAATGAGAGGAGTTAATGCACTCAATATGGTAGTTGAATCATTGTGACATGATGTAATATTAGAAGAGATAAATTCTAGAAAATTGGAGTAGAATTGATGTTAGTATGTGTGTTAATGTGAGGAAGAAAGTTCAGGGCATGATGGTGGCCTAAAAACAATTTAGTTTTTTGTCACGATCATGGTAGGGATACCCCAATCATGGGCAAAAGGAAAGAGAGAGTTATTATCTAGGATCAATTAATATCAAAGTATCATTAGTGTAAGATATAAATTGGTGAATTGTCAGAGATAAATCTCTGGATAGAATGGGAGGATCTTGAGGATCCACACCAAAACTTATGTGACAGTAAATATGTCTACTACCTCATCGAGTTTTGGTAAATAGAATATTGTAAGAAATGATAAAAAGTGATCTTCTTGAGTTACTAAGAATGTATGATAAGAAATAATGGAAACAATGGATTGATAAAGGATTGTATGAACAATATAGATGAATGTAGCATG
Source organism: Erythroxylum echinodendron (assembly GCA_027575705.1). Classification (NCBI taxonomy): domain Eukaryota; kingdom Viridiplantae; phylum Streptophyta; class Magnoliopsida; order Malpighiales; family Erythroxylaceae; genus Erythroxylum; species Erythroxylum echinodendron. Next base: position 2,048,310 of record JANZXR010000009.1, read on the forward strand.
AAATCTTCTTTGGAAGAAGAATTTCACTGAATTAGGTTAAATAGTTTAGATAGTTTATATTAAGAATTATCAATGATGGAACAAATCAGAAATGAATATGTAATGATTCAAAAGTGAGTATTGGAGTCCTAATCCTAACGGAGACATAAGTATAAAATGTAGATTATGCTACTGAGAGTGTATGTGTTATGTTTGATGTAAAATATCCAACTATATGATTGGATTCTTGAATTTGAAGTGACATTATTATTAATGTGGAGAGAACTTAGGGCCACATTATATTCTCTAGAAATATGTACAGGAGATACAAATTTGATCTGATGAATGAGTTTCCAACCCAGGAAGTTAAGAATGTAAATAAATTGAAATGAGTAAAGAAACTAGTATGAATGAACAAATATTAGAATAAGTCAATGAGAAATAAGAGGAAATCGAATGAATGGAAAAAATCATTTGAGAAAAAAAGTCAATGGGGAAACCGAAAATAAAATGAGATAATATTACCTCATTGAGGAATTAGTTACTTAAGGAATTATGAGAACAAATTATGGACACATCGAGTTTTAGCTATATTTGTTTGACTTAACAAATGCCCCTAACAGTATTATGTACTGAAGATTTAAGCAATCCAAGCAAAATGGGATTGATTAGTGACTATAATCATAGAGGATATATTGAATGTATTCAAAAGGTTGAGAAGAATATTTTGAATACTTGAGGTAAATCTTACATATCATGAAGGTAGAAATAATTACATGCCAAGTTTAATAAGAGTGAATCTTAGTTTGATCGAATAAAATATTGGGTCGTATAGTATCTGAACATGGTATATTGGGAGACCCAAAGAAAATTAAGATTATAATGAAGTGAGAAATTCCAAGGTATATGTATAAGAGATCTAGAGTTCTCTGGAACTAACTGTATATTGGATACCATTAGAGATTGTTAAGGAGTTTTTATTGATCTTAGCCCTTTGAAAAAAATGTCTGAGAAAAAACTATATAAATTATATGAGTTATTAATGTAAAGAGACTCTAGAGGAATTATAAGACCAATATTAATTATATCATGTGGATTTGAATGTTTTGAAGTATATAATTACATGTCACACCAGGGATTCAAATGCAATTTAATGCAGCATAAAAAGGTGATTTCTTATGCATTAAGACAATTTAAGTCTCATAAGTTGATTATTTGATATAAGATTTTGAAGGTGTTGCAGTAGCGATTTGCTTGAGAGCTTGGAGACATAATATGTATAGTGAAACATTTTGGACATATAAATGTACAATTCATTAAAATTTAAGGCACTTATCGAGTTTAAAAGAATTGAATATAAGATAGAGACAATGTGTTAGACCTCGTTACCGAAGTCCAACTTGCATGTAACATATCTTAAGATATGAGTTATTCTCTGAAAGAGAACACCTTATCCATTATCGTGTTTATCCTCTCTTCTCTGATGCTACTACTGTCACATACTGATTACACATATTCATCACTCATAATTACCCTCAACAGCTCTCCTTGTTAGTTCAGCACTGCTCTTCGACCATCATTTATCCATTTCAACTGAAAGAACTTCAAAGGATAGCGTTGGCGAGTCCACACCTTACATATACGTGATTCAGGATTGTGATTATAACTTTTATGATAGATGTCCAACTGAGGGTTTCTCTGGCTAGTTTGAAAGGGAATTGCAAGAGCTACAACTTTCATGAAGATATCGAAGGCCAATTATATCATCTGATGGGTCAAAAATAGGACAGAAGATAGCCATAAATAGTAACCCAAATGATAGCGTGAACAGTACCACATACGAAGTCTGTGAACAGTAACACAGACGAAATCTATGACACAGATGATGTTTTCCAGTTGCCATAAATTTCACTAGAGGAATCAGATCAAGGTGTTCTTTATATGATTCGAAAGAGTATCCCAAAATCTACAACTTCTATGAAGACACCCAAGTCCGTCTCTATCGTCTGAGGGGACAACAATGGGACAGAAGATAGGTATAGGTGAACATAGTCTGTGAACAGTAACACAGACGATGTTTTTTGATAGCCATATCTTTATATATAGGGATTGGACCGAGGTTTTCTTTATATGGATCGAAAGAGGATTCCAAAATCTACCACTTTCATGAAGACATCTTAGTCCAATTCTATCTTCTGAGGGGTCAACAATGGGATAGAAGATAGATATATGCGAACTTAGAAAAAGCGAAACATAAAAGGAGTCTATGAACAGAAACACAGACAAATTCTTATGAACAGCACTACAGACGAAGTTCGTAAACAGTACCATATACGAAGTCTGTGAGCAGTAACACAGACGAATCCTTCAACTAACATAACCTCTTAACTCCTTCATCTCTGAACAGTAACATAGACTAAGTCTATGAATAGTAACACAGACGAATCCTGCAACCATCATAAACTCTTAACTCCTTCTTATCCTTGGCCTATAATCTATCCTCTATGTTCTATCCTCTGTAGTTGGCTTTTATCCTCTGTGTTGACCCCTAATCGTCTGTGGTGTATCCTCTGTGTTCTTATATCCTTACAGACGATCCTTTTTCTCTTTACTCTTAGTTCATCCTTGCATCTGTGTTCTGACGTAAGAACAGACGATACGTCTCCTTCATATTTTCCCTTGCTACTGTGTTCTGAAGTTAGCATAGATGATACTCTTTCTCTATATTTTTCCTTTCTTCTGTGTGGTGACGTCATCACAGACGATTCTTTTCGTCTGTGTTTTTAACATGCAATCTTTTCCACTCTTACGTGCTATTCTAAGACTAACAACCATTGGCATACTTGTTAAACAAAATGTAACATCCCGTTTCCATAGAACGGGTTGGACCTGAGAAACAGGCCCAAGTGAGGTCAATCGGAGAAGTTAGGAAAACACATCTCATGCTCATG
>JANZXR010000009.1:2069583-2089089 GCA_027575705.1 Erythroxylum echinodendron
AAAAGAGTTTAAATAAGTAAAGTGTTTTAAAAAGCGGGTACACATACGTGATAAGTGTAAAGTGTTTCAAAAAAAAAAGTGTACCGAGTTTTGTTATGTTAAGTGAGTGATGTGTTAAGTGATGTGACACGCCACCCTCGCGGGACACGGATCCGGGTATCACCATCGATATCGGGTTCGGGTTTTGCGGGAATGGGGTGTTACATACGTGCTTAGTGGAAGTGGGATGCTAAAGGATTAGTCATCTAACAATTTAAATACAATTTGTCTAAGGTAATTAAAAACTGAATTAACTGAAATTAAAATAAGCTAATAAAACTGAAAAATCGAATCAGTAAACATGGCCATAAAATAAAGTTACTCAATAATAGAAACTTAAGAGTTATTTTATTCTTGTTTTATTTTCCTTTTCTCCTTGTTAATTCAATTATTCATGATCTTACATATCCTAAGGTTTTGATTATCCTTTACTGAGATCTAACTAAGTAATCTCAATTGAAATAGATAAAAATAGTGTTGCAATCTCTTGATTCCTAAAAATACTCCTAACTACTTAATTGTATTTGAACTAATCCTACGGATAATTAACTTACAATTAAGATCTCTCTTCAATTGCTTATTAATTGATATTTATAAGTCAGTACGGTAACAACTCTTATTGCGCAACTTAATATAGATAACTTTGATTCAATCTCTTGATTTCTTATCAACTATGAGCATAAAAAATACCACAAAGAATTAATATATTGAATTCAACAAAGTAAAAGTGATATAAAACAATTCAAGAATAAACATTAAAACTGATTTAGCAATTCATAATTACGTTCGAAACATAACTACTCTGATTTAGCACTTAAGGCAATGAAATAAAATAAGAAAATAATAAAGTAACTTGAAAGCCTTGATCTAGAATTTCTAGAATGCTAGAATTGATTCCAGTCTTTGATTATTGTATGCAACCTATTTATGTGTTTTTGCTTTTCCTTTTTAGGTGTCTCTGATGACCCTAGTTGCCTCTCTATGAATTTAATTGCCTCTTATCTGCCTCCCTTTATGTAGCCTTCTTCATAATCTTATATATTAACAAATCAGGACTTCTTGGATGTATATGGTCACTTACATAGTCATGTAGGTGATTAGATATCTTCAAACATACCTCAATATATGACTGTACATGGGCACAATGACTTATATAGGTACAATAACTTACACAGATAAGATACATGGGCGTATATATATAAACATACATGGGCATGTAACTCCACACAGGTAGGAATTGTATCTTTGAAGCTCCAGATATTTATAGTGACTTACATGGTCATGATACACGATCATGTATCCCCACAATTTCTACAATTCTTGCATTCCATGCCATAATTTCACTCAAATGCATCTCCTCTTGGTCTATGAAGGCAACTATCACCTAAAATCACACTTGAAGCAAATTAACAACTATCACCTAAAAACAAACTTGAAGCAAATAAAATATCAAAAATACTATAAAATATTAAATAGCTAACAAAATACACTAAATATAGGTATATAAATATAGTCAAATAATTGTTTATCAACTAAGCCCCCTTAAAACCCTTCATTGGTATTAAAGCCATCATGATGGAAAGTGGAAACAACTTTATGGTCAAGTTGACATCAACAAACTACTCTATTTTGAGGCCTCTGCTGGAGGACCTTGTATATTGCAAAGATCTCTTCCATCCTATTGATATCAAGAAAGGTGTGAAGGATAATGTTCCTTCAAAACTTAAGAAGATTTCAAATAAAGAATAAGAAAAGATAAAGCGGAAAACTCTAGGAATGATTCGAAAATAGATTGATATCAACATATTCAATCAAATGTCTAAAAAACAGATCATTTTGAGCTATAAAAAAAGCTAAAAGGACTTTATAAAAGTAAGAATGCCTATAATAGGGGTCTCTCACATTAAAAGGCTTGTAAACTTCAAGCTAAAAATTGATAAATCTATGTCAAAGCATCTAAGTGATTTCCAAGATATAATTAACATGCTAACAATAATAAAGATCATTTTTTATGATGAGCATTAAGCCTTTTTCATATTGAGTTTGCTACCAAATAGTTAAGAAATGTTGGTGGTGACAAAAAGAAAGTATGTTTAATGATGACGTTAGAAGAAAAGAGATGGGCTTGACAACGTGTAGGCTTTTAGGGAGAAAATAGGGGAAGGAGCAAAAGCAAGGGTCCCAAATGGCATGAAAATTTTAAAAATCGATCAAAATCTAGAGGTGACTACATGCCACAATTGTGACAAGTTAGGACATATTAAGAGGTTCTGCTACAAATGGAAGAGGGATAAAAAAAAGTAAGAGCATTAGAATGATGGAGCTGATAAGAGTACAACCATAACTACTTCAAGCATGGATGAAGATTTTTCCTTAGTTTGTGTGACAAATGAATGCTTCCATGTTATTGATTCAAGTTCTGAGTGGTTGATTAGCACGAGAGCTTCGTATCAACTATGTTCTAAAAGTTGAGTACTTCTCAAACTATAAAAGTGGATACTTTAGGAGTGTAAAGTTAAGAAATAAAAGTTCCACCAAGATTGTTAGTAGGGTGATATTCAAATTCAAATGAATATTCAATGCAATTTGACCCTGAGAGATGTATGACACATCTCTAATTTAAGGCTAAATTTATTGTCAGTAAATATGCTAGATTGAGAATGGTTTAAGCATACTTTTAGGAATAGGAAATGGAAAGTGTCCGAAGGAGAAATGACTGTTTCTCGAGGAGAGTTATGTTGCACATTATATAAGATACATTTAAAGGTGTGGGTGGTCAAGAAGCATATATAATTAAAGAGGAAACTTCTCCAAATCTATGACATCGATTATTAGAGAAAATGAGTGAGAAGGGAATAAAGTTACCAGCTAGTAAATCCTTTATCCCAGTTAAGAAGACCTTACTGCTTAATCCTTGTGATCATTATTTAGTAGGAAAGTGGTATAAAGTCTATTTTAAGAGAAGACCTAGAAGGAAGACAAAGTTATTGAACCTGATGTATTCAAATGTCTATGGCTCAATTAAGGAAGAGCCACTAGGAGGTAATAAATACTTTTTTCCATCTATTAATGATGCTTCGAGGAAGACTTGGGTATACATGTTGAAAGAAAAGATTTAAGTATTTGAAACTTTCCAAAGGTTTCATGTCATGGTAGAAAGGGGAATTTGAAGTTCCTACGAATAGATAATGGATGTCAGTACACTTACAAGGTGTTTGAAGATTATTATACATCATATCGAATTAGACATGAAAAGACCAAACTTGTCACTTTATAGCATAATGGTGCTATTGAGGGGAAGAACAAAACTATTGGGCAGAAGGTTCATTGCATGCTTAGAATGTCCATACTGTCAAAAACATTTTAGGGTGAAGCAATCAGAAATGCAACCTAAACTTGGTCCTACACCTGGACCTCAACCTAGACGCTCTGATACCATAAGTGTTGGAACCCTGCCCTTATGAGTCACGTGTCTGATGTCCTAAGTGACATCTGGACGCGCAGCCCATAAGGGTGGCGTGCCCACTAGTCAATCATCAAAAAGAACTCACTTTTCCTATTTCCGAATAGATTTTGGGAAAACTCAAATTGGAATTTCAATTGGACCTCTTTAGAACATTTGTTCCCCATTGTCTTAAGTCTCTAATGAAACCAAAATCATTTAATTTGGTCCAAAAATATGAAAGTTATAGTCCAAACATTTTCGGACTATTTTTGCACTAAAATAGTACACTATACCCAGCTTAACTGCAGAAATTGAAAGTCTTAGGGACTGAATTAAAATTTGGTTCCTTGAGATAATTTGTAGCTCTATGCTCTAACTTATTTAGAAATAATAATCATCTCATTTGGAGCTCTATGGATTAAGATATCATCAAAATACTGAAGCATGTTCAGTAAAAATATCCAACTCACACTCTTCCAACTGATCCCCTCACTTTGATTCAATCAATCTTTTTCAAATTAATACCAAAAGCTATAAATTTTTACGGAGAGATAAAGGAACCAAAAGCTACAAATTTTTGCGGAGAGATAGAGGAAACATGCTATGGTCAAAAGAATGAAACATGTTCAGGCTGGGGGAAAGGGCACAAGGACCTGCGGATCGTGATCATGCACAAGCACGATCACAACCTGGAGCGGTGCCCATCGCGATCGCGAGTTTCCTCTTCTCTCTTTTCTTCCTCCGACATGTTTTGGTAAAAAGGGCATAACTTTCAATACAAGTATCAGATTAAGGTCATTCAAAGACCGTTTTAAAGAAGACTTCTAGATCTACAGCTTTTATGAAGACTCAAAAACAAAATTTGCTTCTAATGGGTCAAAATTTTAAAAAACTATATCTATCCTGAAAGTCCATCCTATGCAACATCCCAAATTTCTAATAATCATATCTCTAAACTCCAATATCCAAAAATTTCATACTTTATATCAATGGAAAGCTATAAAAATAATCTACAACTTTTAAGAAGTAAACTTTATCTAATTCAACCTAGATCAATCCAGATTTTGTGCTGAAATCAGAACCTAATTTGACCCTTATGAAAAACTTGAAATTTGCAATGTACAACTTGGAAAGTCATGAGCATAACCATTCAACTACCAACTTTACTTCATTAAACTCCCTAATCTCTACTCATTTGACTCATCCCTTACAACTAATTCTCATCATTCACAAAATCCCTATCTTTTCTTTTTCCATAATATCTCACTTATATGTATATATATATCAACGATTCATGTTCAAAGTTCATCAACTCAATAAGATAACTTTTTCAAGTACATCTAATTTCAACCCACATCATCCATATTTCATTAACAAAAAAATAGAAGTTTACAAAACTTTAATGGCATTCCAAGCCACATTACATCATCAATATCCAAAATTCAAAATACAAAAGATACCAAACTCAATAATTCTCGAAATGCATCTAAAGTCTTACTTTTACAAAATCTAACTTAATATATAGAAACATTACAAAAATAGAGTGATTCCTCGACTCTTGGTTACTTGATCTCATTTTTTTCACTTGAAGATGGGACGAAAAGCGGGTGAGCTTAAAAGCTCATAAGTAACAAGTTTATAACGAATAACAAGCAAAACCATTTAAAAATATTCATTGTCATAGAAAATTCTTATTAAATCATAAAACACATGGTTCTTAAATTTTCAACCAAATTCACAATAAAAAAAATCATGTATGCATCAATATTGTCAACATATCATGAACACATAAACACATCAGAATGGTTTGGGTAGGTCCAAAATAGCATGTACTAAACATTTCCCATAAGGGTCCTGTGTAGCCGTGAACAGAATGTACTATCGCATTCCCATAAAATAGTTTTGTATAGCCGTAAACTTATGGGAGTCAGTGAAGGAGCTCCATGCCACTAGTGGGCAAGCTGGAGAAGCCTTTAGTCAAAGTGCACTTGACACGCTTAAGGGACCAAACCAAACCCATATAACATGCATATCATAACATGTAAATATGTTGCCCAAATGGCACATTTTCAAAACATGTCTTTCATGAACATGAAATATTTCATATGCACTTCCATCATCTTTTTCACAATTAATCAACCAAATTGAAATATCAAGCACATTGCAATTTCTCAAATCATTCAAAAGCAACAAATGCCACAATTTTAAAGCAATGAAAAATCATTTTATTTTCTTGACTAAAAAGAAAACATAATGGCTCATTATCTAATTATAAACATGAAACCTACCTTGAATTTCCTTGCTTAAAACTTTGCTCAAAAATGGCTCTACTCTTGCTCCTCTTGCCTTCTTTGATTTCCTTTTATCAAAGACAAAATTCCCATTCAATAAGGATTCAAAATTGGAGAACCCACAAGACATGTTTGCTAAAATTGATTCTAGAATACTTAAACTCATATATTTCCTAAGCTTCATGAACCAAAACCCTTACAAAAATCCAAAAGATTAAAATTGTTCTTACCCTGAACCTTCACCAAATAATGAGATTTTTTACTCAAAAGAAAGATCTTATCTTCCTCTTTCTTTTTCTCTTCTTAAACAACTTCAAAATCACTCTTGAAGACTAAAAAAAGATGAAACCTAGCTTGTCTTTTTCCTTCTTCTCTAAAGAACGACTCTCTCTCTCGTTTCTTTCTCTTCTTTTCGTTTTTCTCTTCTTTTCTCTCCCATTTTCATTTTTCACTCTTCTAAAATAACAAGACAACAATTCCTTTTCCCATTCTACCCTTAATGAGCCCAAAAAGTCCATTTTACCCTTCCTTACAAGCTTATGTTCTTTTAACCTTAAGTGGTCATCCAAAAGTGCCCTTTATAAATCTTACTACCTTAACACTTTAATTCAATTAACATATGTCATATAATCTTACTAACATTAACATAATAATAACACCAAAAATTAAATTCATCAAAACCTCATAATTCATTTAATTCATACTTAGCTAGAGAAAAAATCTGGGGGTCAACATTTCTCCCCCTCTTAAAAGAATTTTGTCCTCAAAATTCTTATCTAACTGATTAAGAGGTAGAGGTATGCTTCCTCTTGTGCTCTTTCGTTTTCCATTTAACTTCATCACTTGAATAATTTCTTTCACATCACCCTAGTTAACAGATTCAATCAATCCTTCCATAACTTATTCAGATATCACACTATCTTAATTGTTTCCTCAATATATTTTAGATTACTCACAATTTTTTTTCCACTTCCTGCATCGATAACACCAATATCAGATCATATCGATATTTCTTAGCGTACTTGCACATATCACATTATAAATATGAGGCATCTTTGTTAGTAATACTAACTTATAAGTCAATGGTCTGATTCTTAATAACTTTATATGGTCTAATATAATCCAAGCTTAGTTGCTTCTTTACCCTAACCTGAGCACATCTTGTACTCAATCTAAGCACACCTTGAGAAGTTGATACTCTCATAAACATTTCATCCTTCGCTTTAGTTCTCATCTTTATAGTATCAATACACTTAACTCTTATGTCTATCTCACTGTAGTTGGTGTTGATCCACTAATTTCATTCGTTTTTCTTGGATCACTTAATTCCTAATACAGATCAATTTCACTTATCAGTAACATCTCCAATCAATTCTAGTTTTTGACCATCTATGACCCTATTCATCCAAATAAAGAGGCAGACAACTCTTTTGTCATCTAACTCCTCATACAGTATTCTAATGAAATCACCATGATAATGATTGTGTTGTTGAAGTCAAATGGAACTATACATTGATCTCACCTTATTTTCAATTTCCCAATTGACTTCCTTTCTCGAATAATTTTCTCAATTCATTCGATTTCTTATGATTTCACATTGAATTATTCTACTGTATGCTCATTCATACCAATTTTTCCACACATTTCAATTTATTTTCAATCTTAACTTCCTGTGTTGGTAACACATTCATCAAAGTCTAATTTATATCTCCGGGGCATATTCGCATAGAATATAATATGAACCTAAGTTCTCCTCAGATTAGCAATAGTGTCACCTCAAATTCAAAACTCCACTCACATAGTTGGATACATTTTCATCAAACAAAAATACATACACTCCCAGTAGCATATTCTACATTTTATGATACTCATTTTTGAATCATTACATGTTCATTTATGATTTTTTCTTTCATTGATTATTCTTAATATAAACCATCTGATCTGCTTAACCTAATTCAATAAAATTTTTCTTCGAAAGAAGATTTCTTGCTACTGTCATTTGTGTTGTTCATCTAATGTTTATCAATCAACTGTTGTCATAATCGCATTATCAGACATTCTTAATACCTCGGGAAGACCAATTTCTATCGTTCATACAAGGAGATAACATTCTAATTACCAAAACTCAATGAAGTAGTAAACATAATCACTATCGCATATGCTTAGGTGTGTATCATCAAAGTCATCCCATTTTGTGCTTAGGATACTCCTAAACTTGGTCTTACACCTAGACCTCAACCTAGATGCTCTGATACCATAAGTGTTGTTGGGACCCACCCTTACGAGTCATGTGACCGACATCCTAAGTAACATCTGGACTTGCATCCCATATGAGTGGCATGCCCACATCAGTCAATCATCAAAAAGAACTCACTTTTCCTATTTTCGAACAGATTTTGGGAAAACTCAAATTGGAATTTCAATTGGACCTCTTCAGAAAATTTGTTCCCCATTGTCTTAAGTCTTTAATGAGACCAAAATCATTTAATTTGGTTCAAAAATATGAAATTTATAAACCAAACATTTTTGGACTATTTTTGCACTGAAACAATATATTATACCCAACTTCACTCCAGAAATTGAAAGTCTTAGGGACTAAATTAAAATTCGGTTTCTTCAGATAATTTATGGCTCTATGTCTCTAACTTATTTAGAAATAATAATAATCTCATTTGGAGCTCTACAGATTAAGATATCATCATCAAAATACTGAAGCATGTTCATTAAAAATATCCAACTCACACTCTTCCAACCGATCCCCCCACTTTGATTCAATCAATCTTTTTCAAATTAATACCAAAAGCTACAAATTTTTACAGAGAGATAAAGGAAACATGTTATGGTCAAAAGAGTGAAACATGTTCAGGCTGGGGGAAAGGGCACAAGGACCTACGGGTAGTGATCGTGCATAAGCACGATCATAACCTAGCGCTGCGCCCTCAATGTTTTCCTCTTCTCTATTTTCTTCCTCCGACCTGTCTTGGTAAAAAGGGCATAACTTTCAATACAAGTATCTGGTTAAGGTCATTCAAAGACCATTTCAGAGAAGACTTCTAGATCTACAACTTTCATGAAGATTCAAAAACAAAATTTGCCTCTAAATAGGTCAAAATTTCAAAATATTGTAGCTGTCCCTAAAGTCCATCCTAAACTTTTAATAATCATATCTCTTAACTCCAATGTCCAAAAATTTAATACTTTATGTCAATGGAAAGCTAGAAAAACAATCTACAACTTTCAAGATACAACTTTATCTTTTTCAACCTAGATTAATCCAGATTTTGCACTGAAATCAGAACCCAATTTGACCCTTATGAAAAACTTGAAATTTGCTATGTACAACTTGGAAAGTCATGAGCATAAGCATTCAACTACCAAATTCACTTCATTAAATGCCCAAATCTCTACTCATTTGACTCATCCCCTAGAACTAATTCTCATCATTCACAAAACCCCTATCTTTTCTTTTCCATAATATCTCACTTATATGTATATATATATATATCAATGATTCATGTTCAAAGTTCACCAACTCAATTGGATAACTTTTCCAAATACATCTAATTTCAACCCACATCATCCATATTTCATTAACAAAAAAATAGAAGTTTACAAAACTTTAATGGCATTCCAAGCCACATTACATCATCGATATCCAAAATTCAAAATACAAAAGATACTAAACTCAATAATTCTCGAAATGCATCTAAAGTCTTGCTTTTACAAAATCTAACTTAATATACAGAAACATAGCAAAAATTGAGTGATGCCTCGACTCTTGGTTACTCGATCTCATTTTCTTCATCTGAAGATGGGACGAAAAGGGGGTGAGCTTAAAAGCTCGTAAGTAACAAGTTTATAAGGAATAACAAGCAAAACCATTTAAAAATTTTCATTGTCATAGAAAATTCTTATTGAATCATAAAACACATGATTCATAAATTTTCAACCAAATTCATAATAAAACAAATCATGTATGCATCAATCTTGTCAACATATCATAAACACAAAACACATCAGAATGGTTTGAGTAGATCCAAAATAGAACGTACTACATATTTTCCATAAGGGTCTCGTGTAGCCGTGAACAGAACGTACTATCGTATTCCCACAAAATGGTTTTACGTAGCCGTGAACTTATGGGAGTCCATGAAGGGGCTCCATGCCACTAGCGGGCAAGCAAGAGAAGCCTTTAGTCAAAGTGCACTTGACATGCTTAAGGGACCAAACTAAACCTATATAACATGGACATCATAACTTGTAAACATGATGCCCAAATGGCACATTTTCAAAACATGTCTTTCATGTACATGAAATATTTCATATGCACTTCCATCATCTTTTTCACAATTAATCAACCAAATTCAAATATCAAGCACATTGACATTTCTCAAATCATTCAAAAGCAACAAATGCCATAATTTTAAAGCAATGGAAAATCATTTTATTTTCTTGACTAAAAAGAAAGCATAATGGCTCATTATCCAATTATAAACATGAAACCTACCTTAAATTTCCTTTCTTAAAACTTTGCTTAAAAATGCCTCTATTCTTGCTCCTCTTGCTTTTTTTGATTTCCTTTTATCAAATACAAAATTTCCATTCAATAGGGATTCAAATTGGAGAACCCACAAGACATATTCACTAAAATAATTATAGAGTACTTGAACTCATACATTTCCTAAGCTTCATGAACCAAAACCCTTACAAAAATCCAAAAGATTAAAATTGCTCTTAATTTCAATCTTCACCAAATAATGAGATTTTTAGCTCAAAAGAAAGCTCTTATCTTCATCTTTCTTTTTCTCTTCTTAAAAAACATCAAAATCACTTTTGAATACTAATAAAAGATGAAACCTAGCTAGTCTTCTTCCTTCTTCTCTAAAGAACGACTCTCTCTCTCGTTTCTTTCTCTTCTTTTCGTTTTTCTCTTCTTTTCTCTCCTATTTTCGTTTTTCACTCTTATAAAATAACAAGACAACAATTTTTTTCCCATTCTACCCTTAATGAGCCCAAAAAGTTCATTTTACCCTTCCTTATAAGCTTAGGTTCTTTTAACCTTAAGTGATCTTCCAAAAATGCCCTTTATGAAATCTTACTACCTTAACACTTTAATTCAATTAACATATGTCATATAATTTTACTAAAATTAAGATAATAATAACTCCAAAAATACAATTCTTCAAAACGTCATAATTCATGCTTAACTAGAGAAAAAAAATATGGGGGCCAACATATGTGTATTTCAAGAGGTTCACAAGTGATAACTTCATCATTCTTCTTCTATATGTTGATGATATGCAGATTATCAGTTAAGATGTTAGAAGAATCGAAAAGTTAAAGGAGGATTCGTTTAAATCATTTGATATGAAAGATTTGGTACTTGCAATGAATATTTTGGGCATAGAAATAACTTAAGACAAGAAAAGTAGGAAATTGTAGTTGTCATAAGAAAGGTATATTAAACAAGTGCTAGAAAGGTTCAATATAAAGCATGTCATGCTAGTTAGCATGCCACTAGCATCTCATTTCAAGCTAAGCAAGTGTGTAAATCCCTCAATAGAAAAGGAGAAAGATGATATGTCTTATGTTCCATAGTCATTTGCAGTAAAGTCTCTAATGTATCCTATAATGTTTACAAGTATAGATATCACACAGGCTGCTAGGTTAGTGAGCAAATTCTTGTCTAATATAGGAAAGGTTTATTGAGAAGCAGTAAAATAGATTTTGAGATACTTACGAGGTTCTTCAAAGTGGATTTTATTTTTGGTGATGGTGAGTCAATTCTAGAAGGTTATACAGATGCAAATATGGGTGGAAATCTTGATGGAAGAAAATTCACTTCAAGTTTTCTATTTAAGTTTATAGAGGGAGCCATTTCATGACAATCTAAGATAAAAAAGTTTGTATCTTTATCTATGAATGAAGTAGAGTATGTAGCTATAGTGGAAGCTAGGAGATGTTTTTCATTGAAAATATTCCTTTAAGAGTTGAATGTGAAGCAAAAAGACTACTAAGTATTTTGTGATAGTCAAAAGTACTATGTATCATTCCACACAAAGCAAATAGATGTCAGATATCATTGATTAAGGTCTATGATTGATGATCAACAATTGATGTTGAAGAAGATTCATATGGACTTGAATGGTGCCAATATATTGACTAAAGCAGTTTTCAAAAGCAAGCATGAGCTTTACAGTAAAGTTACTAGGATGTCTCTCAAGTACCTATTAAAGCATAAGATATCTTCCCCATAATTAGGCTAGAAGGGGAGATTATTAAATTTCTAGCCCCATTTTAAGACTTTTAGTGATCATTGAAACTTTTATGGTTTCTAGGAATGATGAATGAGTGAAGACAAGATGAATGACAATTAGATGGAGCTCTTCTAGGTGAGACATGACCATATAGGGTGCTACAAACTTATGTTCTTAACTTATGTAACCATATGGATCAGTGATCTAAATCTTTGGAATTGTGTGAAGAAAGACATGAAGGGAAAAGATATACAAGGTCATGTACACACCCATGTTTATGAAATACACAATTGTGTGTGACAACTATATAGCTCTCTATAATCATGTACATCTATAACTTTAGTACGTTGGAAAAGGCACAATCACTTACGTGGCCATGTATGTGGTTGTGTATAATGCAAAAACCTATTATTTGACATAAAAGAGGAATACATAGGTTTTATGATTGAGGAGGAGACTAAAACACTAAAAAGGAAGAAAAACAAAGAGAGAGAGCAAGTAGTATAGTATTCTCATCCTTTTTTATTGTTTTTAGGTTTACTTTGAGTTTGTTGATTGACATATTAACTTTGGTTTCAATCATGAAACTTTGTGAGACAACTTGTAGTTGTGGGGTGGGATATTCAACTTTGTAAATCCTTATTTAAGTTTATTGGATTTGCTTTTCAATTTGGCCTCTATCTATAGTTAAGAGTTTTCCGCATAAATCTTGGTGTTTGCTTCTTTATTAACTTTTTGTTCTTATATTGATATTTTTTGGTTAAACTTGAAGAGTGTTTTATTGTTGGAAAAAGCTTCATTGACAACTTTTGTAACTACTCTGGTCTTATCTGAAAGGGGAGATGACTTATTTCTGATATGTTCTTATAGTTTTTCCCAGTAAGTAATTTTCAACTTAACCTTAAATTTCTTATTGATTTAGGTTTGTCGAAAATGTTGGATTAATGCATTCCATTTTTGTTAAACTTATCTAACGATTTTAGTTACAAATTAAGGTACATATTGACATTTATTATCCATTACATAAAATATACTATTGAAATTTAATTTATTAGTATATATTTTCAAACTCTAACATGTTTATTTTTAGAATATAATATATGGGATATTATTATTCGCATTAATAATCATTTAAAAACATAATTAATATTTATTTTAATTTTTAAATAAATAATATTTAAGCATATTTTTGAATATATGTACCATACCTAATAGAGGATTAACTTATACTTCAACCATAATTACATAAAGGATCATGATCTAGAATAAATAGAAATTTTTTAGTTCTTTCTCTAATCAACTATAGTTAATAATAGGGGATTTCAACAATACTTTATTCTCTTAAGAGATTGAAGGAGAAAGATTGAGTATTAGATTGCACAAAACTTATTTGGTTTCTCATCCCTAAAAAGCAAAATCATAGCTCCTTCTATGATTGTAGACCTACTTCTTATTGAAATTTCACCTCTAAGATAATTTTCAAGATGCTAGTTAACAAACTAAAAGAAGTGTAGGGGAGTTCCATTAATATGATTTAAGGAGCTTTTATAAAAGGTAAGAGCATTGTTGAAAATTTGAACTTAAGAGTTTTTCAAGAGTTATCAAAGTCAGAGAGTGTTGAAGAGTTTCTCTATGAAAATTGATTTCAATAAAACATTCAACTTAGTTGGATTTTATTACGGAGTCACTTACTATTTGTAGATTCCTTGATCAATTCATTTCATAGATTGGGCCCTTTGTATAAGCTATTAGGATTGGAGAACCTCAGGCTACTCATTTCTCTAAATTCCAAGGTTAACCAAATTATAGATGATGGTGAATGGTGTTGTAGGTTTAGATGTTTTGTATTAGTTATGGACAATATTATCAATTACAGACCTAATATAAAGATGGAAGATTAACTCCTATGGAGGTGTCACTACCAACAAGGCATGTTTAAAGATTTTTAAGTTTCATTACCCAAAAGTTACTTAGTGGTAACTAGTGTGAATTACTAATATATCACCCAAAACTTCCTTTGTTCTTTGGTTGGCTATTAGGCAAAGTTTGGAGAGTGTAGATAGACTAAAAGGAATCCAACTAACATGATTTGTAAGATTTGTAATTAATAACCTAATGTTATTAACCACCCACTCTATATGTGTTGCATTGTTTAATAATTCAGGAACCACTCTCTTTAATTATGCAAGTTCTCATTTTATGTCACTTCTTAGATTCAATTATCTCATCGATAGAGATGCTTGATTCAATCATAAAGGTGACTTACTTTCACTTAAACTAATACTTAATTAAGGCATTTATGCCTTATAGAAGGAGACAAATGCTAGAATTTTTTAAGTTACAAATTAACGTATCTATTCTTTTACTTAGATCGTATTACAATGTTTTAAAGATCATTCTTGCATATAATGCTCCTTCAAGTATGAGCTATGAATTAGTTATAATAATTTAAGAGTTTCATTAGCTTTGTAATCTTTTGAATTTTTGCTCTTTATCTATTATGGTTATGGCCTTTAAACTATTTTGGCCATTAAATTCTTGTAATATTAATGCACTGAGCTATTTTTATAGCTAGAAAGCCTCTTATTATACTTTGATCTTAATTTTTAGATTCTCATAAACAATTTTTACTCCTTTTATTAATCCAGTTCTTTTAATTTTTCTTAAAAAAAGCTAAAAAAGGATAATAAATACATCTTCCCTTCATATATGTTAAGAGAAAGTAAGCAATGATGATTAGTCTACTTGAAACAAAAATAGGCACAACAATCTCAAAGAGCGTCTTTGGTTTTTTTGGGAGCCATTAGAAGAATAATCTTACTTTACAAATCAGATCAGTTTAAGGTCATTAATTCCATGTGCTTAGATCAATTCCTTCACTAACTATTGTATAACTACATAAGTCAACTTTCCTTAATATCTCTTTGTTTCTACTACTAATATAGACTTTCAAAGGAACATTATTTGGAATGATCACAAAGAAATTCAAATTAATATATCTACTTCTCGGATCATTTTGAGTAACTTCAGTAGCTCCTTATTTTCTTATAAATTTGAGGGCCATAACTTGATTCTAGTTCATTGGAAGGATGGATTTGGGGATTATGTGAGACAAATTAGTGTGTTTGAACTAAAATATGATGAGAGCTATTTCACTTGGTCTAGTAAGCAATAAGGTAAATGGATAATAGAAAAAAAATTGATCATGCTCTGGTGAATTCTAATTGGTTCAACTAGATTATTTGGAGTAAAGCTTACTTCAGCCGTCAAATCATCTTTGATCACTCACCAATTAAAGTTTTTATAGACACTGCTGTAAATAAGGGAAATTTCCTTTTAGGTTCAATGATTTTGTGCTAATAAAGGGATTTGAAAATTTGTTCTTATGTGTATGCAAATAGCCACAAAGGGATTTGAAGATTTTAGATGAATGAGGAAACTTCAAGCCATCAAAGAGGAGCTTAAGCTGTTGAATAAAACAGAAGGTCTTTAAACATAACTATGTGTATTTACAATATTGAAGAAAGTCTCACCTTACCTATGATGAACTCTATATCGATCTTAATATTGTCTCCTTAAGGCATAAAGCATGTTATTCAATCCTATATCCATGCGTTAGATTATCATTCTTCATAAATCAAGAAAATATTAATAGAGCAATATTTGATGGATTGAAATAGAAATACAAAATTCATACATAATGTCACTATAATGAGGAGGAAGCTTTAGGGGGGATTTTTTTAACCAATCTAACTTATTTAAAGAGCATCATCTTTAACTACTTCAAAGATATGCTAGATAATCCTTCTAATGGTTCATTTCCTTATAGATGCTTAGAATTCTTACTCTATGTCTCATTCAAGATGCCAAGCTATTTGGCACTCTATAGCCTTCGTCGAAGCTAAAGTAGAAGAAGATATCCATATATTGGATCCTAATAAAGCACATGGTCTTAATGGACTCAACGCTCTTTTCTACCCCAAAAAAATTAGTATTTGATTAGAGTCAGGCTCTTAGGGGCCATTCTTAAATTCTTTCCAATGGTAAGATGTTTAGGGAAGT
Source organism: Erythroxylum echinodendron (assembly GCA_027575705.1). Taxonomy (NCBI): domain Eukaryota; kingdom Viridiplantae; phylum Streptophyta; class Magnoliopsida; order Malpighiales; family Erythroxylaceae; genus Erythroxylum; species Erythroxylum echinodendron. The sequence continues at coordinate 2,085,678 of JANZXR010000009.1, forward strand.
TAACAAAACCTTTTTTATTCTTATCCTACAATCACTAAGTCCTATTTATTGAATATTTGTAGGCCAATAACTTATTGTAATGTCTTATAAAAGATAATCTCTAAAATGATTACAACCAAACTAAAATTGACCTTATACTCAAGTATTGACTCATATAAAGAGGCTTTTATCGAAGGAAGGAGTATATAGGATAACATTCTCATAGTGCAAGATTTTTTTAAGGATTACAAAAGCAATAAAACTAATAAAAGTTGTTCTATGAAGATTAAAAACTATAAAGCTTTTGATACTGTCAAATAGAATTTCATATTAAGGGTGATGAATGTTATGGATTATCTTAGAATCTTCATCCAATAGGTTAAAATTTGTATAACTACTACATCATTTAGCATTTTAGTCAATGAATAGCAAACGTGTGTCTAAATAAGGTAAGTTATTAAGGTAAAGAGACCATCTTTCCCCTTATCAATTTATTTTAAGCATTAACATTCTATTTAGATTTATTGAAGAGGAAATTTACAATATAAGATCTTTTAAATTTCATTAAAAACTTAATCACTTATCCCTTTTTAATGATTTAAAACTTCTTTATGAAGCTTATGACACTTCCACAGAGACCCTCATTTTAATAATTCATAAGTTCAGTGAGCTCTCTAGTCTTACTATCAACTTTAGCAAGATCTTTATCTGTCTCTCTAAGGGAAACTATTGGATAGCATAACTTTTATCAAGTATTTCAAGCTTTAATTTGGAAAGTCCTACTTTCAAGTACCTAGGAGTTCTAATAACAATGAAAGGACTCAACTATAGGGACTGGAAGCCTCTGTTAAACTTAACCTTAAAAAGAAATGAAAGCTAAAACAAAAAGAATCTTTCTTATACAAGCAAGTTATAGATTTATATCTTAGTTCTTAGCAACATGCATATTTATAAAGCTCTCTCCTCATCCTTCTTCGAAGTATAGTCAAAATTATAGAAGGAATGTTAAAGAATTTCCTTTGGATTGGTGAAGCTAACAATTCTTCCAAAGTTAAATTCAAATGGTTTGAAGTTTACACTTCTCAAGAAGATTGTGATATGGGAATCAATTATATCATAACTATGAGTAAAATGATTCTATCTAAGTGGATATGAAAGCCTTTAAAGGATAAGGAATCTTTATGAGTTAAATGGATACATATGTTGATAGTTTTATATAAAAAGAACTTTCATACTCTAAGTATATAGATAATAACTTATAGTACAAAATATATTGTCCCCTCGAGGATTGGATTAATCACATAAAAAGTTGAATGCGATTTGTCTAAGGTAATAAAAGAATAAATTAATTGAACTAAAATAAATAAAATAAAATTGAAATAAACTAATAAAAATAATTAACAGTTGAATAAGTGAAGCTAGCAATAAGAATGAAGTTAATCAATAATGAAAACTTAACGATTATTTTATCCTTATTTTGTCTTCTCTTTATCTTGCTAATTTAATTATGCTTGATGCTAAATTTCCTAAGGTTTTGATTACTCTCTTTAGAGATCAAATCAAGAAATCCCAATTGAAATAGAGAACAATAAAATTGCATCCTTTTGATACCTAAAACTAATCCTAACTACTTAATTGGATTTGAATCAATCGTAAGGATAATTAACTCACAATCAAGTTCTCTTTTGAATTGTTTATTAATATGATATTTTTAGTTCTATTAAGGTACCAACTCTTATTGAGTAACTTAAAAAATAAAACTTTGGTTCAATCTCTCGATTTCTTATAAAGTATAAGCATAAAAATATCATAAAGTAATAATATATATGGAATTCAACAAGAATAAAGTTAAACAAAACAATTCACGAATGATCCATAATATGGATTTAAAAATACATAATCATGTTTAACACACCACTAACACAAATTGACATCCAAGACAATGAAATGTAAGAAGAGAAAAGAAAGAAAACATTTGTATGTCTTGATCTAGAAATTCTAGAAAATTAGAGTTGATCTTGATGTCTCCACTTTGATCTCTTCATTTACTATATGCATGTTAGGCTTATTAATGGTTTTGATGAGGGCCATACAATATTTCAAAACTCAAATTTAATTTATTTCCTGTTGAAGGTAACGATATAATTCTTCCTTTCTTGAAGGAACTTTTTTTATGAACTTACCTTATTTATTTTACAAAATCTAGAAGGATCCTGCTAATCATATATTTCATCAATCAGCTCCAGATTTCTCTTAACAGTTGATTATTGCAAGATTATAGCATAGATAATATTGAATATTCAAATTCAACTCAAAATATAAATGAAGCAACAACTAGTTGAAGAAAATACCTATTTAAAAAAAAGCCACTACATTTTGCAATTGGAGGGATTGAAGCCAAAATCTTTGAAATACTTCAAAAGCGTCAATATTCCCAAAAATCATACCTTGATCAAAATCTCTTGTGCATTAAAAAGTGACAGTTCTTTTTGTGAGAGATCATTGAAGCTCATATGGAGCAAATTACTTCTTCATTTGTTGAGAGCTTGTAGAAGCTAACAAAATAATACTAGCGTGGAAGGTTAGAGAACCTTAAAACATATGTACTCATAAGCTTATAGGCATGATAAATACTACTAGCGTGGAAGGTTAGAGAACCTTGAAAAATATGTACTCATGAGCTTGAAGAAGCTCATCAAATTATTACTTGGATTTTCATAGTGAAACACTCAAGTTAGATACTTGAGGACTGTACGTAAGCTCGGGTTGTAAGCTGAACCGGTATAAATCGACTACATACTTCTCTCTTTTTTCTTAACTTTAATATTTTTGCATTATATTGTGTGTATATTCATTTCAGCAAGAGGCTCATTCACTGTTATAATAGGCTCCTTCTGTTTCAACTTGCTAAAGGTTCCTTTCATTTTAACAAGTGCCTTCTGTTTTAAATTGCCTTAACTGGATTTATTCTTTAGCAGGCTCCTATCGTTTAACAGGATTTTATCACTTAATAGGCTCTTATTGCTTAAACAGGGTCCTATCGCATAACAGGCTCCTTTTACTTTATAGGCTTCTATTGTTGTTTTAAACTTCGACAGGCCCCTATCGTTTTATTAGAATTAAAAGTATCTCTTGTGTGTGTTTGCTTTATCAGTGTAGCCTCATTTTTGGTGTTTTTCTTTGCCTTAAATACTTCCTAAGGCTTCTATGGTTCTTTCAAGGATTTTCCCATTTGTTTTAGTTCCAAAACGAGCTTTGAAATGTCAAGAATACAAAAATTCGCATGTTGGAAAAGCCTGTGCAATATTATGCATTGTGGATCCACGATTATGCATCTTGTCTAAAGTTTTTGTCATGATTGGTGAATGCTGTCGCCTGCAACCAAATATAAAAAGAAACCAACTTCCTGCAACACAAATTAATGTAGTAGTGG
>JANZXR010000009.1:2104670-2119626 GCA_027575705.1 Erythroxylum echinodendron
AATTTAATTGTGAAAGAAACTAAATTGCCACAATTACCATTGTATTAGTGACAAAAATATAAATCATCACAAATAATAAAAACAATAGTATCAATCAATTTTCTTGTCACTGAAAAACTCATATTTGTGATGACAAAAATAGTTAGTCACAAAAAAATTGTCACTAAATTACAAATAGTAGTGGCCATAGTAATAGTTCAGTTATTGTGATAATATGAAGTAGACACCAATTAATTGCATATTTATTAACAAAATTTTTAGTCACAACAAGAAAAAATATTGTGTGACGATAAACCATTTCATCACAACAAGAAAATAATATTAGTGTCAAAACTATGTTTTGTCATAAGAAATAGAAAAAATTAGTTACTAACATATATTTTGTCACAATTACAATTAATTCCCGCCAAAATTATTTTGGCGCCGCTAAATTTCATAGGCTTTTAGTGACAAAACTTAGTGATAAAATAAATTTTAACACTATTAATATATTAATAGTGACAATTTAATTGTAAAAGAAACTAAAGTGTCACAATTACTATTGTATTAGTGATAAAAATATAAATAATCACAAATAATCGAAACAATAATGTCAATCAATCGTCTTGTCCCAAAAAAGCTTATATTTGTGACGAAACAATAGTTAGTCACAAAAAAATTATCACTAAATGTCTTAGCTCTTGTAGTGTCTATTTTCTACGTAAGATACATATTTAACAAGGAACTTACAAAAAATGCCAAATATACTTCTTATAATAGAAGATTGATAGAAAATTAAGTTGGAACATGTGATTGTCCCTAATTTCTAATCTTAACGGACGAAAATTGTAAAACTAACACTGATAAGTGATGTTGCCTGAAATTGTATGGGTCTATTCTACTTTTAAGTGGATAGGTCTGCATGCTTTTGTCAATAGAAATAGTGAAATCACTAGAGCTTCCTTCGATGACGTCACTATGATGCCTAACATATTAAAGGTTTAAGGCATAACGGAATGGAGGAATCTTTGTTATTTTTTATAAAGGGATTGATATGTGTACAATTTTCATTACGTTTCTTCCATATGTAGATGATGTGCAATAGAGTTTCAACGCAATTCTAATATAATATTATAGAATACAATAGTATCTACAATCATTCTCATCTTGTCGTTATCGTTAATGAAAGTTAAAATTCGTTGTTATCCTTATAAAAAAGGGATAATGTAAATTACCTTATCAATTCCCAAATTTGTATGTCAGTCTTAACTTGAAAATGATACCTCTCGGGTTTTGCAAAATGGAAGCTGTTAGAGACACATTCTTGAAGAAGACATGCACTGTCGTAGAGGAGGAATACGAACATACCTGTTTTGTTATATTGATAAAATTATCTTAAATATACTTTTGGTATTTGTTTTTATCCAATAGGACCAAGTTAGCATATACTAAACTGATAATTGGGTGCTTCTTAAATGTATTGGAAAGGTCTTAGCCATTAAGATGGGATAATCATGATTATTTAAGCCGCAAAAAGTGGAGCTACCCTCATTTTTAATATTCCTCTTTAAATTTCAACTTACTTAGTAGGCCTGGCCTTGGGCAGGGGCGAGCTGGGCCTGTGCCCAGGGCCCCCTGATTTTCTTTACTCTTTCAAACCTCTAGCTTCTTGTAGGAACTAACTGTTTTCCTGCACGTAGAGGTAAAATTAGGGAGCCCATACCTTCTCTTTTATCCTGAGCCTACAAAACCTCGGGACTGGTCCTGCTTACTTAGTTTGAGAGCTTTTATGGATCATTTCTCTTTTCTTTTGTAAGAAGTTACCTGTGGTTCATTCTTTAGACATGTCATCCTGATATTGCTCTTTCTAATTATATATGTAGGTCACTTTCTTTATTTTCACTTTGGTATCATTGTGTTCTCCTACCAAAGTAACATTGATTATCCTATGTTAAGGTTGATTATCTGCCTATTATTCTATTTTATATGATTTGTAGGGTGTGTCCACTCTCTCTCTCTCTCTCTATATATATATATATAAATATATATATTGGCTATCTTTTTCTCTAATCAATAACATTTCATGCTCCCTTGGTTAACTATGTCTTTGATACCTATATAGAAGTTTCTATAATACTTTGTTTCACATTTTCTACATAATAATCGGTTTCCAAAACTACTGAGAGTTAGAGTGTTAGATTACTTAGTCACATGAATTATATCATATTAGAATGAATTTAGTGCATTTAGGATATGATTTTATGGTTTTATTCACATGCATAATACAAGTATACACATATGAATTTTGATTTAGAAGAATTACACTCAATTGACATGTTCTGAGATATGAAAGTTTCTAAATAATTGTGACATGATTGTGCTTTTCTAATGTCTTATATTTTAATTTACCAATAAAAAGAATTGATGGATTACAATTAAGAATTTGGAATTCACTTGTTACAATTGACATGTGGAAATTTAAAATGACTAAGCCTATAAATTGAGTGATATATGGCAGTAAAATTAAGTGGCAAATGACCTACGAACTAAATGACATTTATTAGCCTAAAGAGAGGATATGTAGCTGGCCTAGATACTTGACAAGTATCCTTAAACTCATCCTCCACTCACACCACACGACACATACATGACAAAGTATATTCACTTGTTGTTTTCTGCTAAAACTCTCTTCTTCTTCTTCCTCTCATTGTAAAAACTTACTTCTCCCTCACATTTATATATTTCTGCCTTAATTCTATTCAATTGTCACACTAAAATTCATGCAAAAATCCTTTATAAAGATAGTTATAAAAGCAGAACATTGTTGTAACTGTTTTTATCTTCTTGTCTTTATTGAAACCATACTACGCCCATTTTGGTCCTAAGATGATCTTGCATACATGTGAGCCAAGGCAGGCCTAATACATTGAGGTGGCATTTAAGTTGAACAAGTAAGTGAAATACTGAACTATTATGGCATGTGTTAGCGGAAATTATGATGAATGATTAGGGATAGATTGAATATGGTACTAGCGTTGACATAGCACTGGAAAATGATAAAGGAAAGGGGTATCTTTTGTTATGTTTTTGGATGCATGAAAACAGTAGTTTATGAGTTCTTATATGGATGATTTAAGTTGGGATTTGAAGTAATGATAAATTCATCCTAACGATAGCTATTAATGAAGTGTTTTAGAATCTGGAAAGTTAGAGAAGTAAATGAGTTTGCAAAAAGGAAACTGTTAATGATTAAAGTGAGTAGAATTTGGGAGCCTTAATGTAACCAATATATAAGCTAGACTAGCATGAAATGAAGTAGTAGGATATGAATTCTCGAAAAAATTCAAGTAGTAGTGATGTCTCTAAGTATGAAAAATTTATGGAGAATTGAGGAAGAAAGATAGTGCACAATAGTGGCCCTCAATGTATGGTCGTGTCCTATTACACTAGCTTCTGTCACAATCGTGGCATGGTCTCCTATAATCGTAGGCCTAGTTCTAAATTGGTAATTTCTGTTTTGCGTAAATGTTGAACTAGCTGAGGAAAAGTCACTCTAAATTGGTGTATTTGGACTTGATTAAGGCTTAAAATGAACCTAGATTGTTTCTTGATTAATTGGTTAAGAGCTTGATAAGTTTAAGTTGTGAATTGATGTCATAACTTAAAGAATGTACTGTTTTGACATCAAAGTATCCAAATATGGAAATTATGATGTGATAAAGGAATAAAGGTGTTCTTATGAATGCAAACATAATCTTAAGGATATGAGTAATATGTATTAGGCAAGAATGAATGAGCATTGAAGAACATGAGGTAATTAGGAATGAGAATTAGGTAATTGTATGAATATATATTGCTAGAAAAACTTGGTGAATGTATGATTGTAAACTACTTGTATACAAGCTATAATGTTTGAATGGTCAAGATATTTGTATAAGAGTACATCACTAGAAAGTCAATTGAGCATGCATTGAAACATGACATATATACATGTGCATGATTGTATATTCATCTTATTAAATAAATTAGTGATTTGTGAACTATATGTGTATTGCATAATGATAGACGCATAAGGTGATTGTTAACATCCAAAAATTATCGGAACATCGAGGCAATAGCTTTTTTGGAGTATATTGTGAGTTGACTTAGACGTGTAAACTCATTTATATGTGCTTCCATATAAATTGTGTATTAATATGTAATGTGTGTATAACTGATTGATAAATGCTAGACTTAGATTCGAGTAGTTTGATATATGTGGCATGAGTACACAGAAATGAAAGGAAATGAAAACATAGCATATAAAATGATGCATCTCATCATATTGAAATGCATGAGCAGATAAAAGAGTTATGACTAGAGTGACTGATGTAGGAAAAGAGCTTTGAGCTCAGAATTATGAAAAAAGCCTCAGGCTAAAATGACATAGACTCAGTATCCATAATAGATACGGCCAACAATGATCTCGGTGTCCACAATAAATACGGGACAGTAAATTGGGTTGATAGGCATTTGGTCACAACAAAACAAAAATGAAAGTGGAAACATATGTGCATTTACATATATATCCCTACATGTATCAAATGATTGAATTGAAATGTATTATTGAATTGTTTAAAATATTGAATTACGGTTGAGGTTAATAGATGATGTGTTGTGATATGCAATGCTATTTTACAGTATATGCTTGTGGAAGTATGATAAACTTTGATATACTTGCTTTTATTATCTAACCAGAGTGAATACATCGATGATGATTCACTTACTGAGTTCACAAACTCATTGAAATTGCAACATTTTTTTCGGGTTCAAGGGAGTTCTAGCTACTAAGGTGATATAATAGAAGTCTAGTACTTGCATTATGGGGACAAGAATGGCTCAAAGGTCTGATCAGCTAAATTTGAGGAGTCTAGTTAGAGTCTTTTGCATTAGCATCCCATATCTTGTTACATATTTTGTACTAAGATTAAACTCTAAACTTTTGTGTATTATATATGTGGAATATGAATTATAATGATACACATGATATTTATATTTGTGAATGAAATGGGAAGAATTGAATAATTGGAATGCTTATGATATGTTTGATGCCTTTAATGAGTTAGTTGGATTGTCCTAATATACCATTTTCATATAGTATGTTCTCGAATATTCTCTGGAATGTTCGAGCTTATGCTTTATAGGAATGGTATGTTACAGTTTTGGTATCAGAGCACGGTTTGACATCCTTAGAGACATATATGAGCATTTCAACATGGCATATAGAAATAGGCCCATATAATGATCATTATTATTATTTCTTATAGGTCATTTGCTATAGGAGACCTTTTCATAGAATCAACTAATATTGAGTCAATAGGAGCTAATAGAGAGTCCTTTATACCCAAGTTCGAACAAATGCCTTAGAGAGTTTTTGAGAGGAGGGAAACAAGGTATGATAAACTTAGAAAGCAGGGAGTTGTAGGCTTCTATAGAAGTTCAGACCCTACTGAGGCAGAGGGTTGGCTAGAGAGAACAGAGAGAGTGTTTGATCAAATAGACTGTGAGCCTAATGAGAGGCTCGATTATGCAATCTCTTTACTTCAAGGTCAAGCCTATCAATGGTGGAAGATAGTTCCAGGTAGTTCTACCCGACATTGCAGAATGACATGGGGGGACTTCCTGAAAGGATAATTACATGCTGAATATCTATTTGGACAAGAAGATGAAGGAATTCCTCGATCTGAAACAAGGAAATCTCACGGTAGCTGAGTATGAGGTACGGTTCAATGAACTATTGGGGTATGCTACTGCTCCGATCCTGACTAAGGAAGATAAATATAGGTAGTTTGAGGATGGATTGAATATGGAGATTAGGACAAGGTTAGTTATTACAAATCTGAATAGTTTTACTGAGCTGTGAGTTGCTTCGATTAGGATTGAGCAGTTACTGAAGGATGAAAAAAGAGAGTATAGATAGGAGTTTAGGATTAAGAGGCATAGTGAGTTTCAAACTGACTCTGGCAGGAAATTTAGTTAACGCTATAATATATCATCGTGATCATAGTCGAGATTAGGCAGTCAGGTTTTAGAATTAAAGGTGGTTCTAATCATTCTGGTGGTGGTAGAGGTCAGGCATCTGGAGGACAGACTTATAGTAGACAAACACAACAAATGCCCATTTGTGAATACTGTGGAAAAAACCATGGAGGAGTATGTTGGAGGTTATCGGGAGCTTGTTTACATTGTGGCTCCTTAGAGCATTAGATTCAAGATTGTCCAACAAGTTTTGGAACACGGTCTGGAGTGAGAGGAGGATCAGTGACGGAGATGACTATCCAACATAGTAGAGCCAGTGGAGAAGGACAGAGAGGAAGAGGTAGGGAAAAGTTAATTTAGCAATACCTAGTGTTAGGGCTGAGATAAGGAGTAATAAACCACAGTCCTAGGCTAGGATCTTTGCTATTACGAGGTAGGAGGCTTAGAATTCCCCAGATGTTGTTGCGGGTATGTTATATGTCTTCAATTTTGAGGCATTTGGATTGTTAAATCCCAGATTTACATATTTATTTATTACCCCACATCTAGCATCTAAATTGCATTCTAAGAGAGAGATGTTAAAATTTAGCTTAGAGGTGAGAACTCTAGTAGATAGTACTACAGTGATTGGAGAAGTATATAGAGGGAGTATTATTCAGGTTGACCAAGCTGAGTTGAAAGTCAATTTGATAGTACTGCAGTTGAAAGAGACAGACCTTATTTTAGGTATGGAATGACTTACTGTTCATAGGGATATGATGAATTGTTACAATAAGAAAGTTACTCTTGAATCGCCTACTCAACCAAGGGTGATATTTTGAGGTGATAATCAAGCAGTGCCAGCCAGATTGATTTTATCAGAGAGTGATTTTTAGACTGATTCGAAGTAGATGTGTCTATTTAGCCGATATGACTGATACCCGAGTTGAGCAGACACTACAGGATATTCCTGTTGTTAAGGATTTTTTAGATGTTTTTCCCACTGAATTATCGAGATTACCATTATTAAGGAAATAGAGTTTACTATTGACCTTGTTCCAGGTACTACTACTATTTCTATTCCTTCTTATAAGATGGTACCTATGGAACTTAAAGAACTTAAGACTCAGTTGCAGGAGTTGTTAGATAAAGGTTTTATCATACCAAATGTACCACCTTGGGGAGCTCCAATTTTGTTTGTGAAGAAGAGGGATGAAAATTTAAAATTATGCATTGATTATAGAAAAATTAAATCAGGTGACAGTGAAAAACAAGTATCCCCTAGCAAGAATAGATGATTTACTTGACCAGTTGCAGTGAGCTGAGATGTTTACTAAACTAGATTTGAGGTAAGGGTATTATCGATCGAAAATAGCATAATCTAATGTACCAAAGAGTATATTTAAAACTAGATATAAACACTTCGAGTTTTTGATGGTGCCTTTTAGATTGACGAATGCTCCGGTGACCTTTATGGCACTGATGAATAAAGTATTATGTCCTTACTCAAATCAATTTTTTATTATACTCATAGACGATATCTTGGTGTATTCGAGGAGTAGAGAGAAGCATTTTAAGCATTTAAGGTTAATTTTACAAATAATGAGAGCGAAGCAATTGTACGTCAAGTTCAGTAAGTGTGAATTCTGGCTTGATCAGATGTTATTTTTGTGTCATATAATGTCTGGAAGGTTATACAGTATACCCAAAGAAAGTTGAGGCTATGATGAAATGGGAAGTACCTAAAAATGTGTTAAAGATTCAGAGTAGTTTTTGATATGCTAATAAGAGTTTCTCGTATGAAGAATTTGTGAACTTCATTGTTTTTTCTTGCATTTAATGGATCAAATCATGTATGAGGAGCTAAGGAATATTGAGGGAACTTTTTCATCATTTCCTTGAAACCTTTAATATAGTGAGCTTTGCATTTTAATACTTGTAGGGATTATTTCCCTAAGTGTTTAGAAGTCTTGTAACTTATACAATGTTCCCATGTTATACCATTTATCAAACCAAAAGAGTGTATCTTTACCATCTCGTATTTTATGCTTGATAGATAAATGCACTAAATTCCTTGTAAGGATCACCTATCTTAAGGGGAGGTGCTGGAATTTCCTTTAACTGACCTAACACTTTCCTATTTTAAGAATTAGAGAAGAATCCACCTCACACATAGTGCTTATTTATCATTACATACCTTATATAATCTTTTGATATGGAGGACTTTGCTAAAAAGTTTAATTGAACTGATTCCTAAGCCATCACCTTTGTTAGGTAAACAAACATCTGTCCACTTCACTTTAGGTAATTTGGTCTTACTTTCTAATCCATTATAAAGAAAGTCTCTGAGCATTTTGTTAATGGTTTTCATAATTTCTTTAAGAAGCACTAAATGTAACTACTGGTATGTATGAGGATTACTTAAAACAGAGATTATGAGTTTAAGTTTTCACCATATGAGAGAGCCCTATTACACTAGTTACTCATCCTTTTATAAATGGTGTTAATAAAAGGAGAGCAATCTAGATTACTATGAAAGCTTCTTTATGGAAATAAAGACCCTTAGATATTAGAAATGAAGTTGTTGATGTTTGATACCTTTATAGATTGTTAGGAGACTTGCATCAATATTGGAACTAACAGATAAAGAGAAATAACTCCTATTTGGGTTTAAAGAAAAACATGATAAAGATTTGAAAAGCTCTAAAAAGTTGATCAAAATTTTAATTGATATAAGAGTTTCCCTTTAAAAGAATATAATTCATCTGGAAATGAGAGGTTGAAGGTCTTGCTTATTACACTTATAATGAAATTTGAACCTTGGTTCCTTATAAATGTTTAGCTTTGTTAATTTATAAGAAAATATCCATAATAAAGGCAAATAGTTAAGGTGATAAAGGATTACCCTGCCGTAGTCCTCTATCTTCTTTAAAAAAATTTGTTGGTTCTTCATTCACTAAAATTGACAATGAGATAGAAGAGAAGCACTTCCCTATCTAATTGATGAATTTAATGAGAAAGCCAATAACATGCATTGAGTTGAATAAGAACTTCCAGTATAAAAAGTCAAATGCCTTGATGAAAGATATCTTTAATGCACAACTTCTAACTATTTTCTCATTATGGTAATTCTTAAAAAAGCTCTTGAGTAATCAAAATGTTGCCTCTAATACTCTCTTAAATATAAGTAAGTGGAAGAAGAAAATAGGGAGTCTAAGTGTTACCATTATTTTACACATCATCTACTAATATAATGCATGCACATAAACAAAGGTAGGGGAAAATATACAGATAAAGACAGAAGGGTTAGTAGATGTGAAGTATACTTTAATAAGTCAGCCGGCTCAAATAAGTACCATGTAATGTAATAAAAATTATTAAACTAAGTTATAGTACTTTTTGAAATTAAACAAACACTAATTCACTTTTGTTATTTTCATATATACATAATAAGTGAAAAATGTCTAGATAATAAAGTTAGGTAGCTCATAAAAATTGATTACTATCGAATTTGATTCTCATTTGATTACTATCAAATTTGATTCTCATACTAAAACTGACTTTCAACTATGAGGATAGCAATGGAATAGTGAAAAATGGTATCATCTCATCTATCTACCTATTAAAAGGGATGCAAAGAGCATAAGGTAATCATATTCGACTTTAAACTCAAGTCGAACTTGATTTACCTTCTTTTGTTACTTTGTAAATTATGGATATTGTAAATGAAAACTTCTTGGCATCTCTTAGGTATAAACTCGTGTAAGAAAGAACATTTTTTTGTATTACTAACCTTTATTAAAAATTAATTTGTTACTTTTGAAAATTTGGATATTATAAATGAAAGTTGCTTAGCATGTTTCTTATGTGTAAACAATTGGAATAAAAAATACCTGGTTCTATGCCTATCCTCAATTAAAACCTTTTGTAGCCTTTCTTAGATGATTCAAACAATAAGTTGATAATACAATCGATATTCTATGTTAACATCATAAACCTTTCGAAACCCTCTTTGATATTACATGGTGTACTTATTTGCATACATGAATATGCTTTAGAAATTGTAGATATCATAATTTTTTCACTTACAATTGATGACAACATGACATAAAATATTTAATACAACATCGACAGTTGTATGCAATTTCAAAAACAATTGCAAACTTCACTATACAAGCTAATAATCCAATTATCTACACCAATTATATCTATATTTAAATCCAACAGAATATTCCTATTAAATTAAAATAATGAAATATGAAAGTCGAAGAAGTTCAAATCATTCAACCTTCAATAAATAAAGTAACTGATATAGCTAATAGTAGCCTTTGCAACCTTCTTGTTTCATATAATATATATTTTAACATTATTTTAACTTCTGCCAACTCACTGTATAACTCAAGCACTTATCATCTTTTAATTTCTTGTTCTCAAACTTCAATCTTATAGTCTCAATATTCAATTGATTTATAATAAATTTGGCTATTTCACCCAAGTCTTCATCCATACATCTAAAAAGTTTGTCCCCTTTCTACAACAAAGATAGATAATATCCGAATGTGAAAACACTGATTCTATCCTGAGACTTGCATGTAAAACTCTGTCTTTCTCGATACGCCAATAACACAACATAAACAAATACGGGGGTACATAGTGCTTAGTAGTAACCTAATCGAATCTAAGAAATGGATAATGGTTAATTAAGAGCCGGGGTTTCACCCAAAGCAGATGACATGCGGGGCTGTAGGACCCTCAACTTGTTAAATAGAATCAGCTGCTCAACAGAGAAGACACATAACTCGTGAGTGTAAAACATGGTTTGAGCTGCGGGAGAGTTCAGCAAAACCTGTAACAACTGCTGCCTGTTCAACATCCCCAAAATCCCAAACTCAGAGTTGGGGCTGTAGTCAGAGGAGACAGTGAAAGTGGAGTGAAGAGGCATGGAGTGGAGGGCCCGAATCTGGGATTGCAGGAACCTGACGTACTTGTAGGCTTGATGTAAGAGAGTAGCAGTATCCATGTTGGAGTCCCAGGGCATAAGCTTGAGTAACGAGCGGGTCTTGTCGCTGATTCTCTGGCGATTTCTCTTGCTGCTTGAGTGGTGATTGAAGTTGAAGTCGGTATTGGGCAAAACAAGAGGCGAGCGTTTGTGAGAAGATGAATAAGAAGAAGACTGGAGGGAAGCAAGAACGCTGTTGTAGTTGGAGGAAGAGAACAATGAAGAGCAATGAGTTGAAAGATTGGGGTTGTTGTAGTTCTGATTCGGATTCTCCAAACATGGAGGAAGAGGACTAGTAGAAACAGTAGAAGAAGTACTGAAGGAGGAAGAGGAAGATGAAAATGTAGGAGAAATAAGAGTGTAGAGAGAGCCATCAGAATCCATTTCTTGGGAGGCAGAGGCAGAGGCAGACGTGAAAGGAGTGAAGCAGTGAGGTTTCCTTCTTTATTAAATAAAAGCAGAAGAGAGGAAAGGACACGTGTTGATTGCATAGAAGACAACACACATTCTGCCAGCTGTATCCGTACTAAGGCGGCGCTGTCCTGTGCATGAACGAAGATGATCCGTATTGTGTGTGCTGTGACATTCCCACTACCAGGCGTGGATTTACACGTGCCTTCTCACTCTTCACGGTTAATTACTATTACCATTCTGTCGTTACTTGCTCCTTGTTACTCTTTTTATTTTACCAAAGGCACGTGTGTGTTTTGTGTGGCAGGTTCACTTAAACCATGCCAGCATTATAAAGTTCCTTCGTCCCACTACCACACCCTCCTGACAATTTTCAGGACACCAAATATCAGAAGCCATTTCCATTTTGTTCTTCCTAGCATCCAACATGAGGCATAAAATACAAATTGCTGTTATTGTATGGCATAAAAGAGACATCTCTGTAACAGAATAGTAATCACATTTGTTCTCCTCGCCATATTGGATTTCACCAACTGCATACATTCTAATTTTATAATGACCATCCCCAAGAGTAACTCTACATCCAAAGAGAGTTAAATGAAATATTTTACAGGCCAAAAATACATGACTGTATCGAAGAAAATCACAAGCAATTGTACTTTTTCTCTTCTGGATAGTGCAGGGAACATCAATGGAAAACAAATAATTATAAGGGAAAGTTTATGACAGCTTGTGCAAATAATATCACACGAATATAGTTGAAAGAAAAAACAAAAGGGACTAAAGGTTTTTCTCATTATCTAGTTCAAGTAAAACTTCAGCACTGCAAGAGACCAGCCCCGCAGAAGTTACATCTAAGTTTTTGCATTATTGCCTATTGTTCTCCATTAATATCAACTCAACGACACTGCTACAATGTTCTATTTTTAGCATTATTTGTATTTTGATTTGTTTGGGATATCTTTTGTAATAAAAAAGTTGATTTGGTATAGGATTATACTATCTTAGAACTTGTAGAATTTTGGAAGTTTAAGATATTTGTAAAAGGAAAGAATCCTAAAGGAAGGATTTGTGGTATATCAATAAGCAATCCATGGTGTGATATACATCATCAATCTTGGTTATTATATTTGGGCAATTTTTAGAGATCTATTACAAATTTCTACAACAATTTTTTGTCAAGACTCTCCATGATTATATTTTAATGTTGTTGCACACATAAGAGAGTGATCAATGACTAAGTGAGTTTGGTTTCTTTTATTCTTAATTTTGAGATATTCTTTTCTTTGTTTCATCATTTGTTTTAAAATCTCCTATTGAGGTTAACATGAGTTGGTCTGGCTATTAGGTGTGAGATACTCTCACAGGAATGAGTACAAGTGGATAGCCCTAAAGAGTAATGGTGTCGGCTCTATAATAGCCTTGTATAAGTCTACTGTACTACCATAAAAGTTGATTAATCTAGGTAATGACCTCGAAAATGTAGGTCATATGTGCCGAATTGTATTAACAATTTTTTTATGTATGTGTGATCTATTTGCTACATGCTTAATTTGTTTACTTGCAAAAGAATTCTGGAAGTAGCAGTTGCTTGCCCAGTTGCTTTGTGAGAATCAACTGTTAATTTCAGTTAGAAGCAACCATTATAGAACAAAAATTATGTCAAACTTGAACTTGGGTTTTTTAATGTGGATAGCTTCAAGGAGTGAATGGTGTTAGCTTTGTAATAGCTTTGTATAGTTCTATTGTACTACTGTAAAAGTTGATTAATCTAGGTAAGGGCCCCACAGATGTAGACCATGCATGCCTAACTACATTAACAAATTTCTTGTGTTTTGTGTGTGATTTATTTGTTGCGTATATAATTTGTTTTCTTGTGAAAGAATTCTGGAAATCGCAATTGCTTGCCTAGTTGCTTTGTAAGAATGAACTGTAAATTTAAGTTAGAAGCTACCACTACAAAACAAAAATTTTGCAAAACTTTGACCTTGGGTTTTTCAATTGGTATTAAAGCAAGGTTTACCTTATCAAAACTTGGTGTTTCAAGTTAGTGTAGATCAGTATTTCGCACTCATAGATACTAAAGAAGGAGCATCGATTACTAAGACAACTTTACTATATGGCTCTAACTATCTTGCTTGGAAATCGAGAATGAAAGTGTTTATTTAAGCACAAGGGACTAAAGGTTGGACTTCTGTGTTGAAAGGTTGGATGTATCCTATGAAAACTAATGAAAAGAATAAAGTGGTACCTAAAGATTTGTCTAAATGTACAAAGGCTGAAGAAGAGGGAGTGCTTGGTAACTCTTAAGTAATGCATGCAATTTTTAATGTTATAGATAAAGGACGTTTTAGTAGGATATCAACGTGTGAATCTGCAAAATAAGCTTGGGATACATTACGAACCATACATGAAGGATCACAATCAGTGATAGTATCAAAAATTCAAATGCTGGTTACTAGATTTGAAGAGCTTAAGATGAAGAAAAATGAAACTACTAGAGACTTTCATGAGCGGTTGTGTGATATTGCCAATCAAGCACATCAACTTGGCAAGAGGTACTAAAATATAAAACTTATCAAGAAAACCTTGAGATCGTTACCTAGATTCATACCAAAGATTGCAACTATTGAAGAAGCTCATGCCATTAATGAGTTATATCTGGACAAGGTAATTGGAATTCTCACAAATTTCGAGATAAACATGTAAAAGAATCAAAAGAATAAAGGACTGGCGCTTCAAGCCAAAGTTGTTAAACCTATGCATGGTTTAGAAGATGATTCCGATGAAAATGAAGATCTGATGTTGTTAACAAGAAATTTCACCAAGTAGTTGAAGAAGGTGAAGAAAGATAGACATGAGTTCAGGTAGAATGGTGAGAGTTCATCCAACTATAAATTCAAACAGTAAGTAAAAACTCAAAAAGGTGAAAAGAAGCCAAAGAAGATACAATGTCATATGTGTCAAGGTTTTGGGCAATATCCAAGCAGAGTTTGCTAACAATCTTAAAAGGAGAAAAAGGAAGTCTTACATCACCACTTGGAATGAAAATGAATATGAAAGTGAGTATAGTAGTGAAGAAGAAATTGAGTCATTATGCTGCATTGGTTGCTTTATATAAAAAAAGTCCAGTTACTTGCTTAGTAGCAACCAATGAAGACACTGAAGATGAAGATTCAGATATCTCAATATCAAACTATAATTTTGACAATGAAAGCAATGAGAATGACTCAAAATTCCCATAGGAAGATATTTGCAAGGCCTATGAACTAATGTATAACAAATGGGTGTAACACAAAATGAAAAGTTAAAGAGGGAGAATTCAACCATGAAAGATGTTATTCAAGATCTGGAGATGAAGTTATCGTCATCAAAGGATGAACTTGATGAAACCAAGCTAAATTTGATCAACACAAAGAAAGTAAAAGGAATGTTAAAAGGTGGTACCGAGAAGCCAAAAGAATTATTAAAAGTTGACAAAAAAGGGATTTTCTGTAGCACCCCACTCCCGCCGAACCCGAACCCGATATCGATCGTGATACCCGGATCCGTGCCCCGCGAGGGTGGCAT
>JANZXR010000009.1:2119726-2132329 GCA_027575705.1 Erythroxylum echinodendron
CAAAGACTTTCATAAGATTTAGATTTTTTTGTAGGGTAACAATATTATCCCCCTATTTTTAAAAATAATTTCATGTCTAAAAATAATCAAAGGGTATTTAATATGATAGTAAAATCAAAAGAGAATTTTTAGAAAAATAAGAAAAATCAGACGGGCGATAGGGACGATGTATTTTGTCCTTCGATTTTCGAAGAGATAAAATTTTGTGTCCCTATCTACCGGAAACGAGGGACAAAAATTGAAGGGACAGTAATCAAACAATTAAGAGGCACAGGATTAACTTATTTTATCAACTGTCCCCACTTATAGGGACAGTAAACAAACTCACGGGTACAATAACCAAACACTGCGTAAGAGACTTGTGTTCTTCACATTACTGAACAAGCCAGAGGCAGCACAGCGATTGTAAAAGTCCTCGAGTCGGCTCTATATTTGCTATGATCACCAAAACTCTCAAGTAACCTGTTGACATGCTACGTGCTTGCACTGAAACATTTGAAATGCCTAAATCCCATGCCATGATTACCTATTACTGTACTACTGGCACTATGCGCAGTGACAGAGGCAACAGAACTTGTTTTACCTGTTACTGACAGCTGACGCCAATCGCGGTGACACAGGGAACAGAGCTTGTTTTAAGTAATACTATTACTAGTCCAGTGAAAGAGGGAGAGAGCTTGTTTGGCGAATAAGAACACTTCTCGAAGTCAGAGTTTCTGACATCCAGCTCATAACGTTCGTTCAGATATTTAAAAAATAGCATGTTTCTGATCTTGTAATACTGGTGGGAGAATGAATATTACTAAGCAATAACTATGGGAGTTAAAGCAGATATCTAGAATTTTGTCAGCAACTTGCAGAGTGCTGACAGGTTATAAACCTTCCACTCTCATTGATGATACACGAGGTGGTCCAAAAAGTTCATTGGAGGACCCGACTCGTCAGATGACCATGAAATGAAAACTAGTCACAATTTATGCCTTAGCCAAGTCTTCATGATTAAATCCTGACACAATGAAAAAGAACACTTCAATTGTTAGGTTTCATGATTCGCATCAGTAAAAAGATTGTTGTCAACGCACATAATTAAGTATGTGAAAAGACTATTTTCAACACATACAAGATTGAAATCCTCTGTGCCCTATCAATTTTAACTACTCAATAAGTAAGAGAGAAAAAAAATAAGTGATTGAGAATGATAGAGCACAGGGGGCACACCAAAAATAGGCACAGAAGATCTCATTTGCACAATTAAGTATTACAATCTTTTCCTCTCCCAGCAAAATTATCAACTCCAAAAATCTTGTCTAGAGTTGGCAGTTTCAACCTGGCCAAGCCCAATCAGGTTGAGGTTGAGCAAAATTTGGACCTAGCTCAAGCCTAAAGGTTAGCCTAACAGATCTAGCTTATATCACTAAAATGACGTCATTTTTGTGATAGCTTGAGCAAAAAAGACTAGAGTCTCACAAAAAGCAAAAAGGAATAAAAAATTTATAATGTAAAGGGAAAGGAAATGTAATTTTCTTATTTTGTATTAGTGCCATTGTATTTGAGCTTTGCATTGAAAGTGAAAATTTTGCAAGGTTCAATTGCTAAATTAACCACATCTATAAAAGTTGATGTATCAGTGGGGGGCATAATTGCTTCAGGCAACATGATCTGAAAGTAGGATCAAGATAAGTCTTTTAGCATCACTTAATACAATGGAGAACAAACCAGAAAAAGAAAGTAAAATATCCAAGTTTCCTCTTTCACCTAATGAGTAATTAGTTCATATCAAATGATGATATGAAACTTTTAGTTTATATCCTACAGCCAATCGCTTTGGTTGCAGTTTAGTGATAATATAAATTAAAAATATTTTTTATCTTGTACATGTTTAGATATATATGATAAAATCCATAGAATAATTATGCATTGCAAATAAAATTATTATGAAATTCATATTATATTTATGTATTATACCTAAATTGTTCCTAGTCATTGTTCTATTGAGATTAGACATTAATAGAATGCAAAAAGCTAGAACACGTTATTTTCTTATGAAGGAAGTAGTTGATCTCATAGGCTAAAGTATAGAGATACTTAAACAAACGTATTGGTGCTTGTTAGAGAACAAGTTCATTGAACATATCTGATATGATAAATCCATTTGGAACATTACTTGTATATCTATGAAATTATATTGTATAAGTGATCATTTGACTTGAGGTCACCAAAGTTATCTTGTACATGGATTACTATGTTTTGATACTACTTATGATCTATTTAATCATAGGTAGGTCAATCAGTAGTCATTGGATGTAGCATGAACTATATGGAGATAGTTGTGTAATCAAGATAAGATTCATCACCCTAATTAATGTTTCGTTGTTCTCGATTAGTATTAATTTAGGAAATCTTTGGCCAAGGTGGAATGACATTTTGTAAATAGTTAACAAATGTCATTAATTGAATTGATAGATAATAGTAGAGAACTAATATGATTGGACTCAAAATAAAGTAGACATTAATGTCATGCTCTATGTCTAATAGGAACATTATATGATGAAAGAATTGAATTATACGAAAAAAATCATATACGAAATGATTAGTCAAAACCACTTTGACATTCCTAAATATTTGCGTAGTCATGACGCGTTGATAGACACAAATCTTGATCTATAATTATTAATTGTTTAATTGGAATATTAAAGATAAATTAAAAAGGGTTTTAAATTTTCTAATTTTAATTATGAATTAGAATGATAATTTATAATCATTGCCAACATGTTTTGGACCTAATTGGTCTCATATATAGAATGAGTTGAAGAGAGCAAAGTTATTTTAATCAAGTTGGACTTGATTGTAAAGTTTGATAACTTTATAATTAAATATGATATATTTAATAAATAGGGATCAATATGAGATATTAAATTTAATTTGGGGATAATTGGTATTTAATTAGAATTATTTGTAATTTTAATTAAAGTTTAACTGAAATTAGAATTTAATTTCAGTTAAATTACTAAAAAGTCCAAAACCTGTTATAAATAGGCTTAAGCTCTAATGGAGCTAGCACTTTGCTCAACCTTCTTTATAAGAGTTACAGAGTTCTCTCAACCCATTATGTGAATACCATTAGAGGCCGAAAATTTTTGTGGTTATGGTCGTTTAAATGGATCGGTTTCAAAAATGGTTTGAGGGATACGACTAGAAAAGGG
Source organism: Erythroxylum echinodendron (assembly GCA_027575705.1). Taxonomy (NCBI): domain Eukaryota; kingdom Viridiplantae; phylum Streptophyta; class Magnoliopsida; order Malpighiales; family Erythroxylaceae; genus Erythroxylum; species Erythroxylum echinodendron. Next base: position 2,122,930 of record JANZXR010000009.1, read on the forward strand.
TCAAGCTTCAAAATAAGATACGAATTTAGTTTCCACTTTATTATGATATGTGTTAATCATTTTATAAAATTAAAAAGGTCTTGTTTTTGAAAAATCAAAGATTATAAAAAATTTTCGTAATTATTCTATTGCAAATGGGATCAAATCTTTGCTAAGTTTACCAACAGTGTTAGCAAAGTCAAGTTTTTAATTCTATAATTTGATCAAATTTGCTAGAATGTTATTGATTTGATTAAACAAATGGAAATTTTGGCTAGAACAAGTTATGCATGTTCAATTTGTGTTTTATGGAAATTCAATATGTACGCCTCTAATTGTTCTGTTTCTAGAATTTGGCTTAGGAATAAGCCATATATATTGCGTCTTGTTTTGCCTTTTAACAAATTGTTTTTCTGAATCCCTCTGCGTACTTTCTATGTTCTTGAGTTCTGTAAAACATATCTTTGCGTTTCAAGTTTTGGAATTGTCTTCCCTTGTGTGCATCTGTTGCCTGCGTTTGTGCTTTTGGAATTGCGTATGTATGATCTTCTTTGGATCTGGAATTTTGTGCTTCCGTGTTGCTTCTACATTTAGTGATGGTTTAATCACCAATGGCATTCGCCATTAGTGGTGGGTTGAAACCAACGGTTAAGGTTGCTGGTTCATCCGTGAATCAGTGGTCACCCTTGGTTCAGTGAAGAACCAGTGACAACTTTGACGCCTCCAAACAAAAGACAATGGCAATGCAGCGTGATGGTCCAACGATGGCATGGCGAATGGAGAGAGCACGCCGAGGGTGAACAGTAGGTGAACGACGACAAAGAGAGAACAACGTAGATGGCAGCGGGAGAAAACTTAGAAACCTAATTATGCAAAAAACGTTGGGCGCATATGAGACACGCGCTGGTTGCTATAGGAGTGAGATTGAAGAAGTAGTTGTTGGCACGTAAAGTGCACACGGCAGTCAATGTCTCTGATTGACTGAGGTGCGTGCACTACATTCACTTCAGTGACAGACTTCTGACGCGTGCACTCTTCACATTTGCTTTTATTTGATTATTTTAATATTTTTAAAGCCTTAATGTTAGTTAAATTAATTTAATGGTGATTAAATTGGTTTATATTCCTGTTAAAATTGAAAACGTGTTTTCTAGTTGTTTGAAAATTGATTTCAAGGAGTAATTATTATCATAAATACTTTGAAATTTAGTTTAATTTTTCAAAAGTTGAATTATTAAATTAAATTGAAAAAGTTGAATTATTAAATTAAATTCATCATCAAATCAATAATTAGAATCAAACAAATATTTAAAAAAGTTATCTCTCATAATTAGATTATGTTAGATAACCAATATAATGAGATTATATTAATTAAGATGAGATTTTAATTTCAAAATTAAAGTAATTATTTTTCTTAATATGATTAAGATTAATAATTAAATTTATTCCTAATTTAATTAGAAAAGTAGTTTCTAAAACTAATATTAATTTGTTTCAAATAGATTGAAATTAATTAATTAGACTCCTTAAAATTAAGAAAATTGTTTTCTTAGGCAATTAAGAAAGGTGTTTCTTAACTAAATTTATTTATTTCAATTTGATTGAGATAAATTTATAATTTATTTGTTTAGAGAATTATTGTTCAATTTATTTAGAAATTGTTTCTTTATTTGGGAATAATAAGTGTCTTGATTTTTTATAAAAATATTTTTCTTAGTTAAATTTTGAAAAGTTTTTTATTTATTAATTAAGAAAATTTTGCTTTCTTTAATATTTAAAAATAGTTTTCTAACTTATTAAAGAAATATTTTTCTAATTAATTAAGAAATCAATTGCTAAATAAATAATATATAATGACTTTCTTAATTAAATTTAAAATTTTTTTATTTAATTTTGAAAATAGTTTCCTTTTAATATTAGAAAATAGTTTTCTAATTAAGGAAAAGCAATTTCTAATGAGATTATCAATAATTTTCTAATTAGATTAGAATATGTTACTTATATAATTTTGAAAAAAGAGTTTTTCTAAACTATAATAAGTAAGTAGCAAAATTTATTTAAAATTTTTTAAAATTAATTTTTTCTATAATAAATTTTACTACAGGAGTCAAGATAATTAGAAATAGTTTCCAATTGAATTTGAAAATTGTTTTCAACTCAAAATAAATTTCTATTTGGAATAGGAATTTACTTTATTTAGAAATCTGGGTTTAATCTAATTTAATTTTTCAAAGAGTTGGAAACATTATTTCAAATTATGAAAATCAATAATTAGAATCAAACGAAGCTTGGTGTTTTATGCATATAATTTGATTATGAGTGCATAAGTTGTATACTTTATTTATATGGTTGATATATATATTAGATGTATGTTAAAATTGTATGTTCTATATGTGTTATATTTTACATACAATTTTCTTTTTAATGAGACGAACAAAATTAAGTCCTTTATTAGAATATTAATTACATGTTGAGAATGTGATGATTGCCTTCTATTGTTACAAGAATAAACTGAAGTTTCGTTTATTGTAGGATTGTTGAACAAACTCAAGGCCGTTTTTTATAACAGTGGGATCTACTTAACTAAATTTGTATATATTGGATGAGAAAACTCATTATCACATGAATTTATAGGTAGGATTAGGAATAACATATAAGATGTGTTTTCGCAAGAGTTATGTAATAGCCGATTTCCAAACCTATTGAGGGATTAAGTGTTAGATTACTGAATTACAATATATTAGAATGAATTTGGTGCATTTAGAATATATTTTTTATGATTTCAATCACGTGTATAACATGGGCATACACATATGAATTTTGATTTAGAAAACAATTACACTTAATTGACATATATTTCGGGGTATGAAAGTTTTTAAATAATTGAGATATGATTGTGCAATTCTAATGTCTTGTATTTTGATTTACTAATAAAAAGAATTGATGGATTACAATTAGTAATTTGAAGTTATTTGTCATAATTGGAAGTTTGATAGATTAATATGTACATTTAGAATAGGAAAATTTTCAAGTAATAAGACAATTGACATGTGAAAATTTAGGATGGCTAAGCCTATAAAATAAGTGAAAAATGGCTTAGAGAAATGAGTGAGAAATGGCTTAGGAACTAAGTGACATTTAGCAGCCTAAAGAGAGGATATATAGCTGGCCTAGACATTTGACAAGTGTCCTCTCCACGCACACCACACAACACACATATGGCAGAATCTCTTCATTTTTTTGTTTCTAATGTACTCTCTCCCTCTCCTCCCTTTAACTACCGAAATGTACTTCTCTCTCACATCTCTGTGTTTTTCCTAAATTTTGTTCAATTTCCACACTAAAATCTAAGCAAAAATCCTTCATCAAGATAGTTTTAGAAGCAGAACATTGTTGAATTTGTTGTCATCTTCTTGTCTTTGCTGAAATTATCCTACTTCCACCTTGGTCTTGAGATGATCTTCCATATATGTGAGGCAAAGCATACTTGATACATTGAGGTGGCATTTGAGCTAAATAAGTAAGTGAAATACTAATCTTTTGGGAGATTAGGGATTGGATTGAATGTAGTGTTGATGTTAAAGTTGTGTTGGAAAATGATGGATGAATTAGTTACTTTTCTGTTATGTGTTTGAATGCATGAAAATAGTAGTTTATAGGTTGTTATATGGATGATCTAATTTGGGATTTGAGGTATAATTGGTGATGAATTCAAGCTAGAGATAGGTGTCAATAAAGTGATTTCAAATCTGGAAAAGTTAGGACTGCATGTATTGTAACATCCCGTTACCCATGTTAAGACTAGAATAGTAAATATGAGAGATTATTGAGAGATTAGAAAATGTAGTTCATGTATAATATGATATGCACACACACGTGAATATAGGTATTTTTGCACATGAAAATGATTGTACATGCATTCATTGACATATTCTAGCTATAATTGTTTATAAATGTGATTATATTGAGAATTGTGGTTTTTATATGTTGAAAACTAATTTTGAGAGTGTATTTAGTGATTTAGAAGTTCTGTTAAATTTTAGGAAAATTTTCGAAAATGTTGGGTATTTTTAGACTAGGAAATATGCCAAGTGGCGGGACAAATGATAATTAGCATTAGAAATTAATGTCACATGACAGTGGAAATTTTTATCTATGACTTTGGGATTTAATGACTTATATCATTGAAATTTGGAGACAATTGGACTAAAAATTGGAGTGAAATAATAGGTAATTAATTGATAATAGGTAGCTTAATTAGAAGACTTGTGGATTATTCTTTAAATGATAAGTGGTAAAAAGTTACCACACCCCATTAACCAACAAAAATCTCTCTATATGAAAGACTACCTTTAGTTTTAATTGGTGTTCACTTTTTTTTATTCACTCTCATTCTCTTGCTAGTCTCTCATCTCTTCTATTTTTGTGGCTTCCTTCTTCTCCTCTTCACTTCCATGATTTTAGCTCACCCAATCTCCTTTCACGTTACAACTTGCTCTCATCTTTAATTTGCTACTCTCATCTTGCTCTCTCTTTCACTTTCACAAAAGACCCAACCTTATCACTCTTGTTTGATGATTAACGTGGGTTATGTGGAGAGCTAGGTATAAGAGAAATCTAGAAGATTTTGAAGCTAAATCAAGTAAGTTATGCTTTAATCTTTATAGGTAATGTTAAATCTAACTAATTTGATGAGTAATTTGAGATTGATGATTTGATTATGGAATTTTATGTGTGTGATACGTGGGTGGATTACTGATAAAGACATCATGTTTTAAATTATAGGGTGTTAATGTTATTCATGAATTGTTTGGGAGATAAATCAATTATGATAATGAGATTATGAAAATGGTGTATAAAGAAGTGCAGCAAAATTGATTAGTGAATGGTTGGTTTTATACTCTATTTTTCCTTATATTAATGTGGATTGGTTTGATTGTTTAGAGATGATTTAAAATGAGTTTAGAGATAAAGAATAGGTATAAGGTGATGTCTAGATATGAGAAAGAATGATAAAAATGAAGAGAATGTAGAAAATGAAAATGCAGAAAAATGAAAGAAGAAATGCTGAAAAATGTTAAGGAGATGTGTGAATGATTTTTCTGTTTTGATGTTTATGTTTTAATCTTGGGTTTTGATTTGTTTATGATTATGTTGAGTTAAATGGAAGTAAAAAATGGGGTTGATATAAGTTAAAGATGTTGGTTTAAGAGAAAGAAAAGAAGAAGAATAGAAGAAGAGTTGCAGTTCGGAAGGAAGAAGGAAATGCATGATCATGACTCCAAAGCTTTAAAGAAGGAGTGACTGCTTCGAATACCTTTCCTTCTTTTAACCATAACTTCTTCTCCTGACCTCCAAATGACACGAGATTTAAACCAACAGACTTGAAACACATTGTTCTATATCTCCACTAGAAATTATAACCATATGAAATCGTTTGGAGGAGATTGATTGATGAATTTTTGACGAAATTGATGAGAAGTTCTGGAATTTCATAACTGGAGTATTTTCACTGAACATGCTTCGGTATTTTAGACATAACTTGTTCTGTAGTTATCCAAATAGAATGATTCGTAATTTGGAGTAAACTAGAGACATAGGGTACAAATTTTCTAAAGAAATAGAATTTTAATTCAGTCTCTAAGAATTTCAATTTTTGGATGGAATTTTATACGTATGTTGACTAATTGAAATGTATGTTGTCTTACCTTTAAATGTGAAGGTGATATGTGATAATTTATGCAAAAATGCAAAAATGTGAAATATATGTTACATGTGTGATGTGTTGCATGAATTGAGTGAACCATCAATGATGGTTAACTTATTGGGTATGCAAAACTCACCAAAATTGCAACGTTGATTTTTCAGGACTGAGAGAAGACTTTAGCTACCGAGAGATGCTACAAAAATTATAGTCTTGTACCTTTGGGAAGAAGAAGAAATGACTCAAAGGTCGGTCAGCTGAGATTGGAAAGATTAGATAGACTTTTTGTGTAATTTCCTCTTTCATGTAGCATATTTTGTATTAGGAGATGATGATGTAAATGTATAGGTGTTTAAAAGATACAATATAAATACGTTCAGATTTATGAAATGAAATGGGAAAATTTTGACTTTAAAATATTGTGACTTTCTTTATGATGTCTTATAAGAGAATAAAGAATGATGATGCCATCTTAAGTGATTGCAGTGACTGCTCTAGCACGCCATTATCATAGGTTATTTATTGGATTATCCTCCGAGTGTTCCGGTACGTACCTATAATAGTAGGGTACTACATGTATGATGGTATAAAGTTAATGGTAATGAAACAAATGAGTAGATTTTATGGGATTTAATGTAACTAATATCGAAGCTAGACTAGCATGAAAAGAAGTAGCTTTATAGGACATAAATTCTGAAAAAAATTCAAGTGGTAGTAATGTCTTATAATATGTGAAATTTGTGGAAAATTGAGGAAGAGAGTCTGTGTAAGATCGTGGCCTTTAGTGCACGATCGTGGCTTATTACACTAGCTTTTGTCACAATCGTACAAAGGTCCCCCACAATCGTAAGCCTAATTCTGGATTGAAAATTTCTATTTTGTATACATATTGAACCATCTGAGGAAAAGTCAATCTAAATAAGTGTATTTGGACTTGATTAAGGCTTAGAATGAACCTAGATTGTTGCTTGATTTATTGGTTAAAGAGCTTGATAAGTTTAGGTTATTAATTGATGTCAAAACTTAAAGAATGTATTGTTTTGGTATCAATGTAACCTAATCTGGAAATTATGATGTGATGAAGGAATAAAGGTATTTTCATGAATGAAACATGATCATAAGCAATGTGTATTAGGTATGGATGAATGAAAATTGAGAAATTGTATGATTATATATTGCTAGAAAAGTTTGGTAAATGTATGATTGACAAATTTGGATTAATTCAAACTATAATGTTTGAATGGTCAAGATATTTGTATAAGAATACATACCGAAAAAGTCAGTTAAGCATGCATTGAAACTTGACACATATACATGTGCATAATTGTATATTCATCTGATCAAACAAATTAGTGATTTATGAACTATATGTGTATTGCATGACAATAGATACGCAAGGTGTTTGTCAACATCCAGACATTACCGAAATATCGAGGCAATAACTTTTTTAGAGTGCACTGTGAGTTAACTTAGATGTGTAAAATCAATTATATGTGCTTCTGTATGAATTAAATGTTTAAACTGAAATGTGTATACAATTGATTGATAAATATCGGACTTAGTTCCAAAGAGCTTAAGATAAGGCATGAGTATACTGAAATGAAAATAGGCATGTGAAATGATTCATCTCATCACATTAAAATACAAGATCAGATAAAGGAGTTATGACTAAAGGGAACAAAGTGGGAAAAGAGCTTTAAGCTCAAGATTATGATAAAAGAACCTCAGGATCAGATGACATGGACTTGGTATCCATAATGAATATGGGCCAGAAATGATCCCAGTGTCCACAATAGATATGAGACAGTAAATTAAGTTAATAGGCACTTGGTCACAAGAAAGAAAAAATGAAAATGGATACATATGTGCATTTGCATGTGCATTCCTACATATATCATATGATTGAATTGAAATGAATTATTGAATTGGTTTGAAGTAGTGAATTACAGTTGGAGTAAATGGAAGATGTGTTGTGATATGCAATGCTAGCTTATATGATGTACTTGTTGAAGTATGATGAAATGTGATGCGTTATTCAATACTGTATGGTATGATATACTTGTTGAATTGGGTTATATCTTGTTTTTATGATCTTACTTGAGTGAAAACATCGATGATGGTTCACTCATCGAGTTCGCAAATTCATCAAAATTGTAATACTATTTTTCAGGATCAAGGGAGTTGTAACTACTTAAGTGTTATAGCAAAAGTCTAGTGCTTGCGTTTTAGGGGACCAGAATGACTTAAAGGTCTGATCAGCTGAATCTGAGAAGTCTAGTTAGAGTCTTATGTATTAGCATCCCATTTCATGTTATATTTTTGGTACTGAGAGTGAACTCTTAAAAATGTTGTGTAATGTATATATATGGATTTTGATTGTAATGTTACATGCGACTTTTATGTTTGTGAATGAAATGGGAAGAATTGAAAATGTAGAATGCTTATGATATGTTTGATGCCTTTAATGAGTTAGTTTGATTGTCTTAATGTACCATTTTTATGGAGTATGTTTCTGAATATCCTCTAGTATGGTCGGGCATAAACTTTGTGGGAGTGGTATGTTATAGTTTTGGTATCAGAGCATAGTTTATGACCATCTCAACATTGCATATAGAAAGAGACCTATATAGTGATCATTATTATTGTTTGTTATAGGTACTAGAGGAGACCGTGTCATAGAATCAGCTAATCTCGAGTCAATAGGAGCTAATAGATAGTCCCCTATACCCCATTATGAACAAATGCCTTAGAGAGTTTTTGAGAGGAGAGTTAATGGAAGTATAGACTATGTCGAGACAGAATGTTGGCTGGAAAGAATAGAGAGGGTATTTGATCAAATGGACTATAAGTCTGATGAGAGGTTCGACTACGCAGTCTCATTACTACAAGGTCCAGTATAGTAGTTCTGCCTGACCTTATGGACTAATATAGGGGGACTTCCTGAAGGTCTTTAAGGATAATTATATGCCAAAGATTTGTTTGGATAGGAAGATGAAAGACTTCCTTAATCTAAAACAAAGAAAACTCATGGTAGTTGTGTCAGGACCCACTCTCGAACCCCGACTTCCATGTAGAATATCATAGCCATCCAGAATATCGTATTTACGTGAGTTTATCTCCCATAGTGAACACCTTGACCATTAGCGGATTATCTTCTTCTCTCCGATACTTCAACCGTCTCATAATTATAACATACATTCATCACCCCTACTTGCATTCAAAACTCTTCTTTTTAGTTCAGCTCTACTCTTCGACTACCCATTTATCCATTTCAACCCGAATATCTCAAGGAACAGCGTTGGTGAGTCCACACTTACATATATACGTGCTTCGGGTTTGTCAGTATAAATTTTGCTATAGACATCCAATTTAGGGTGTCTTTAGATAGTTTGATAGAAGACTTCAAGAGCTACAGCTTTCATGTAGACCTCGAAGTCCAATTGTAACTTCTCGGTGGTCAAAAAGAGGACAGAAGATAACCATGAACAGTAACCCAGACGATAACGTGAACAGTAACACAGACGATGTCTGTGAACAGTGCCACAGTGGAAGTCTGTGAACAGTAACACAGACGAAGTCTGTGAACAGTAACACAGACGATACTCTATGAACAGTATCACAGACGAATCCTTCAACCAACATAACTTCTCAACTCCTTCTTATAATCCTTGGCCTATGCTCTATCCTTTGTGTTCTATCCTCTGTAGTTGACTTTTA
>JANZXR010000009.1:2138496-2149250 GCA_027575705.1 Erythroxylum echinodendron
CATGTCATTTAGAAAATTGCCAACCCTAGGCTTTGTCATGCATTCATTATGTATGAGATATATAATGAAACAATATATGATGGTTAATAAATTGCATCTAAACAAGACGGTATTTAAAAATTAAAGCCTAAAAAGATTGAGTGGGAGAGGATGCTCATGTGAGAGTCCACGGTCTCTAAATGATGGCCCATTTATATGCGGTGAAGTGTTACTCCCTACTGGAGGGCATAAATCCTAGATCTTGCATGGTTTGGGTCTCCTTAAGGATAAGTCCATTTATTGGTAGCAAATGTGACCTCCACCGAGGCATGGTTTGTAAGTACCTTTAGTGGATAAATCAAATGGTTACATACTCAACATATTTTATCAATAACCTGCCCACCGTAGCTCTGTAGGTAAAAGTATGGCCCAAATTATGATGTCTCTTTAAAAGTTAAGCATGAAGATGCTTGCTAACTTTTTTAGTGGGAGGGTCCCAGTTTTTCTTAATAGATAAGATAGTCCACTGTCACTTAGTCTGTTATAGATAAGAAAAATAATGGTCGTATAAAGTTTTAAATTTTTTTGAAGTTTTCTTAAATCTATCATCATGCATACATGCATCATGATTTTATACAAAATTCTAATAATGTTGACTACTATGCTCATGTTTTAATAATTTATATTTTTCAGACATAATCAACCACAATATGAATCCACTCACTTTGCTCTTAACAAATAACAAATTGGAAAACAGAGAGAATTTTGATTAATAGAGATGTAACCTTGACATTGTTCTTCAATATGAACACATTTTATTGGTATTAATTGAAAATGAGACTGCACCTCCTGGTGAAGATTCAACTCCTGACTAGGTCCAATAACATGAGCGTTAGTAGAATGCCAATAAGACTACTAAATGTTGTATTCTAGCTTCTGTCAGCGGTATGTTGCAAAAGCATATTGCTTGTATGAAAACTACTAATGCAATGGTTCATCACCTACATGAGATGTTTGGTGTGAGGTCTAAGTCTGCAAGAGTAAAAGCTATCCAAACTTTTCATAATCTCAGACAAAAACCTGGTAAATCGGTGCGGGATTACATGTTTAAGGTAATCTTTACGGTTACTGAGGCTGAGATGCTTGGGGCGGATATAGATGCAGACACGCAGATGATTATGATTATCAATAGCTTAAACTCTTCTTTTCAGTAGTTTAAGTTGGATTATGAGCTTAATAGTAAGGATTACACCTTGATTGAGTTAATGAATACCCTCTAGAGTACAGAGGAGATATTGAATATAAAGGCTCATGGGCCAGAAGCTAATGTAGCATCTTCTTCTAAGCCCAAGGGTAAGGGCAAGCAAAAGAAAAAGGGTCCAATGAAAAAGAAGGCCCAAACAGGAGTCAAGGCCTAACCCATAAAAAAGAAAACCAAAGCGAACACCAAGGGAAAGTTTTTCCACTGCGGTAAAATGGGCGGTAAAATGGGCCACTGAAAAAGAAACTGTGCTATCTACCTTGAGTCCCTCAAAAGTAAACAAAGTATGGGTTTCCTAAGTTTGTTGGGAACTAAAAATGTGGCAGATTTATCTGATTCATGGATAGCAGATTTAGGAGCCACTAACTATGTTTGCGATTCTTTGCAGGGGTTCTAGCAAAGGAAAAGACTACCTAAAGGCTAGTTTCAAGTCAAGATAGCAGATGGATCCTATGTTTTAGTAAAATCAGTGGGAGTAGTTATCTTGGACTTTCCTAGTAGTTATAGGTTATTTTTAGAGGATGTTTATTACATACCAATGATTGTAAGGAGCATGACTTATTTTTTGTCTAATAAAATCTGGTTATTCCTTATATTTTGAAAATGTTGTTTCAATATATGAGAATAAGGATTTTATTTGTAATTCGATAATTAAACAGGGATTGTTCTTTATAAAACTTATGACAGGCTAACTAAACACTACAAAGTTGATAAAACTAAGACAATCCAATGTCTCTAGCATTAATTCAAAATATCTGTGGCACTAAAGAATGGGTCATATCAATCAGAAAAGACTTGACATGTTAATAAAGGATGGAATCCTTATGGGCTTGGATAATGATCCATTACCCACCTGTGAATCTTATATTGAAGGGAAAATGACTAAGGCCTCATTTCCTTCTAAAGAAAATAGATCTGAATCCACGTTGGACCTGGTACATACTGATGTGTAGGGACCTGGTACATACCGGAACACCCTGAGGACATTCCAGAACATAACCTAAGATAATGGTGCGGTATGTTCAATCACAACATTTGCTTAACATGAGATCATCATTCTTAATTTTCTTATAAGACATTATAAGAAAGTCACAATATTTTAGAACCAAAATTTTCCTCATTTCATCCACAAAACTGAACGTTATATAATGTATCTTTCAAACATCCATACATATACATCATCATAGCCTAATACAAAATATGCTACATGAAAGAGGAAATTACACAAAAAGTCTATCTAATCTTTCCAACCTCAGCTGACTGACCTTTGAGCCATTTCTTCTTTTTCCCAAAAGTACAAGTCTACGCTGCTTGTAGCGTCTCTCAGTAGCTAAAGTCGTCCCTCATTCTTGAAAAGTCAACATTGTAATTTTGGTGAGTTTTGCGAAATCAATAAGGTAATCATCATCGATGATTCACTCAATTCATGCATCACATCAATACACGTAACATATTTTTCACAACTTTGCATATTCATAAAATATCACCTTTCACTTTCAGAACAATCATAATGGTCATTTCATTCATGTAAAATACACATGTCAAATATAAATTCAATGCATGTGACTCAGTTTTATTTGTTACTTTGTTGTGACCAAGTGCCCTTTTTTTACTACCTCATAGCCCTTTGTGGATATCGAGCTGTATCAATTAGTGTCCCATATCCCTTAGTGGATATCAGGTACATGCACAACTGAGCCAAAGGCTCTTATCACGTTATGAGTTTTAAGCTCTTTTACTGGAGGCTCCGGTCACAACTGCCATTATCTTTCATAAATTCACGTAATGAAATGCATCATACATATTCAATGATTACACTCATTCAGTCACATTCACACTCTTTCTTATTCATATTTGTCATCGGACTTTTAGTTCAGCATTTACCATTGAAGTTGAGAACAAATAGTCATTCATATTCACATTCAAGTAGCACTTCCAATACAGTCCCGAATATAGAACTCCTCGGAGAATTAATTGTCCAGAATTAACACAATCAATTTCACATTCATAAGATAATTCAAACATAATCTAACACAAAAAATTAATTGAGTGAGACTATCTAGGTTACTCACAGGTCGTTCCCAAAGCTAATGCCTAGAAGTTCTGGCAATGTTTGGATGTTAACATTCCAGTTAATCCTCTATATCACACAATATACACATATCACAATTTGGCACAATTATAAGTGTTTATTAATGCACATGTATGTATATGAAGTATGCATAATGCATGTTCATAACAATCTCGCGTATCGCTTTATTATTCTTATCATGTAAACATTCATATATCCAAACTCACATAAGTATCATTTATATTTATAGTTTATACCTCAATAAAACCATAAAAATCGAAATTCATAAGTCTCTGGTCAATTCAGATTTTTCCTATAACAACTTTTAGGTCAACATTCCATGTTCTTTTTGACCAAAGAAATGAAGTAATTTGAGGATACTTTCTTCTATAAAATTGTTCTCTATCTCTTAAGTTTCTAATGACATCAAGATCATTCAATTTGGTCAGTATTCTATGAGTTATGCTCAAAATACTACAAACTGAGCACATTTGAAACTTTGGCTTGTAGATGATCATGCTGTCAATTGTACAACTCATATCTCTCAATTACCACATTCAAAAATTATGAAATTTATATCATTTGAAATATAAGAGAATAAAATACAACTTTTATGAAGAAACCTTTGTCTAATTTGGCATCTATCAATACAGTTTATTCAATATCAACAAGACATGATTTCTGTCTCAGGTAATACTAAAACCTCATTCAAAACTCAATTTCAAGCCAAATTTTAAAATTCTTTGTGGCAGAACTAAAATTTTATTTCTTCAGAAACATTGTAGCCATATGTCTCTAGTTTACTCTAAGTTAAAAATCATCCCATTCCGATAACTATAGAACAAGTTATGGCTAAAACATAGAAGCATAATCAGTGGACATGTTACAACTATATTTTCCAGCATTCATCTTTTAATTTACTGCACCTAGTTCTCAACTTCATGTCAATTTTTGAGACTCTTAATTATAGAATTAAAATTTAGTTTCTTCATGAAAAATATAGCCATATGTCGCTAATTTAATCCAGATCAAGAATTGTCTCATTTGGATAACTATAGAACAAATTATAGTTAAAAGACAGAAGCTAAATAAGTGGAAATGTTATAACTACTATTTTCCAGCACCCTCTTCATCACCATTTAGTCTCTCAATCCTTCTTTAAAAAAACTCATAAGTACTATTAATACATTAAAATAGAACATACATCTATTTATTGCAACATCAATGTTACACACATCTCAACTCGTCTATCATGATCATTAAGCACTAAACTATCATCATAAATGCTTCATTTAGCGAAACCATGAAGATTAACAAGCTACTTACTTGATTTATCTTCAAATCCTTCAAAAACACACAAACCTAGCTTTCCCATGTCTCTCACGACCATCATCATTCTAGGGCAGATTTGGTTGGGTGTTTTGTGAGAAATGAAGAAGAGAGCAAGTTAAGTAGTAAGTGAAAAATTAGAGGGTTAGGTTTAACATGTATGGAAATTGGAGAAGTAAAAACGTGAAGAAGAAAAAGAGAAGAAGAAGGTGATGAAGCTTACGAAGAGAGGGAGAGAAAAGCAAAATGAAAGACACTTAATTTGGTCTTTCAAATAAAAGGGTGTATAATTCATGAGTGGTGACAAGTGGTGGTGAAACTTGTCACTTTCCTATGGTCCCATTTGGACCCTTTTTAAAAACTAGTCTATTTAACCTCAATTTCTATTCCAATTGTCTCCAAATTTCAATAACATATGTCATTAAATCCCAAAGCCATTTATAAAAATTTACACTATCATTAGACTCCTAATTCTACTTTCATTTATCGATTGTCTTGCCATTTGACATTTTTCCTAGTCCAAAAATTTCCCAAATTTTCAAAAATTTTCCTAAAATTCAACAAAAATTCTAAATAACTAAATACACTCTCTAAATTAGTTTTCAACATATAGAAATCACAATTCTCAATAGAAATCACCATTCATATATATAAATCAATTATACCCATAAATTGTCAATTAATGCACGTACAATTATTTTTATGTGCAAAAAATTCAATATTCACGTATAGGTGCATATCATATAATGCATGAGCATGAAATACATTTTCTAATTTCTTAATAATCTCTCATATTTACTATTCTAGCCTCAATATGGGTAACAGGATGTTACAATTCTTCCCTCCTTAAAAGAAATTTCATCCTCGAAATTCTTACTTGATTGTTCGAATAGGTGGGGATATTGCTTCCTCATATGCTCATCCATTTCCCAAGTTGCTGACTCAGTTGAGTGATTCCTCTAAAGGACTTTCACCAATGGAATGACTCGGTTCCTCAACTGCTTGATCTGGGATCCCACTATCTTAATCGGCTTCTCAACATAGCTTAAGTTACTAGCAACCTTAATCTCTTGAGCCGGTATCACATATGTGTCGGATCCGATCGGTATCTTCAAAGTATACTCACATGAAACACATTATGTAATTGAGATATCTCATTCGGTAAAGCTAACTTATATGTCAAAGGTCCTATCCTCTCAATAATTTCATAAGGACCAATGTACCTTAGACTCAACTTGTCATTTTTACCGAATCTCAAAACTCCTCTCTAAGGTGACACTCTTAGAAATACTCTATCTCCCACACTGTATTCCATATCCCTTCGATGCTGATCTACATAACTCTTTTGTCTATCTTGAGCTGCTATAATTTGGCTTCAGATTAATTTCACCTTGTCCACAATATATTGTATCAATTCTGGGCCTTCAACTATTCTCAAGCCCTATTCATCCCAATACAGAGGTGATCGACACTTTTTGCCATACAACACCTCATATGATGCTATCCTGATACTACTGTGGCAGTGATTATTATATGCAAATTCTATCAGTGCTATATACTGATCCCAAGCTCCCTGAAACTCCAATACATACGCTCTAAGCATATCCTCAAAAGTCTTAATTGTCCTTTCACTCTGTCCATCTATTTGAGGATGAAATGTAGTACTGAAGTTCAACTTTGTACCCATAGCAAACTGCAAGCTCTTCCATAATCTTAAAGTAAATATGAAATCCCTATCCGATACAATGGACATTAGAATCCCATACAATTTGACCACTTCATTCACATATTTCCGGGCTAATTGATTTAGTGAGTTATTCTCTCTCACTGGTAAGAAATGAGCTGACTTAGTCAATCGGTCCACTACAACCTATATAGCATCGTTCTGCCTCAGAGTCTTAGACAATCCTATAATGAAGTTCATGATAATTCGTTCTCATTTCCACTCCAGAATAGGCAACGAATGTAGCTTTCCTACTCGAGCCTAATGCTCACCCTTGACCTGCTGGCATGTCATACATTTAGAAACATACTCTACCACTTGCTTCTTCATTCTGGGCCACCAGTCATAGTGTTTCAGCATGCTATACATCTTGGTAGTACCAGGATGCATAGCATAGGCAGCCATATGAGCTTCCTCTAGAATTTTTTTCCTAAGATCATCCACATTAAGGACACACAGCCTCTGTTTCAACCACAATGTCTCATCCCTCAACTCAAACTCGGAATCTAGACTCATCTTCACTTTCTCTATAAGCTTCACCATATTTGGATCTTTCCTCTGGACTTTTCTGATTCTATCATGCAACATCGGTCTCAACTTTAGTGTAGCGATCAATGCCTCATCTTGCTCCAGATTCAATTCCACATTCAGAGCTCTTAATTGAATCAAGTTTGGTAGCCTCGATAACTGAATCTGAGCGGCACTAGTATTAGACTTTTTGCTCAAAGCATCAACAACCACATTAGCTTTCCCTGGATGATACTCAATCGCGTAGTCATAATCCTTCAACAATTCTAGCCATCTCCTCTGTCTCATATTCAACTCCTTTTGACTCAATAGATACCTCAAACTCTTATTATCCGTGTATATCTGGAATGTCTCTCTATACAGATAGTGTCTCCATATCTTTAGAGTAAAGATCACTGCAGCAAGCTCTAAATCATGTACCGGATAGTTAATCTTGTGAGTCCTTAGTTGTCTCGATGCATAGGTGATCACCTTGTCATACTACATTAATACACATCCCAATCCTTAATACGAAGCATCATTATATACCACATATCTTCCGGTCCCTAATGGAATAGTCAACACTAGTGCCATAGTCAACTAATGCTTTAGCTCTTCAAAGCTCTTCTGACATTCCTCATTCCATCTGAATACTGTATTCTTCCTCATAAGTTTTGTTAGAGGGGCTGAGATCAAAGAAAACCCTTCGAAAAACCTCCGGTAATATCCGACCAATCCTAGGAAGGTTCTGATTTCAGACACATTCCTCGGAGCTTCCCAATTCATTACTGCCTCTATCTTCTTTGGATCCACTTGTATGCCTTGTCCAGTCACTATATGTCTCAAAAATACTACTTAATCCAGCCAAAATTTACACTTGCTGAATTTGACATACAATTGTTTATGTCTAATGATCTATAAAATCACTCTCAGATGCTCAACGTGTTCTTCTCTGCTCTTTGAATACACCAAAATATCATCGATAAATATTATCACAAAGCGGTCCAGGTAGGGCTGAAACACCTTATTCATCAAGGCCATAAATGCTACCGAGGCATTAATTAACCCAAACGGCATTACTAAAAACTCAAAGTGCCCATACCTACTTCGGAATGCACTTTTAGGTACATCAGCCTCTGTTTTCTTCAACTGATAATACCCCGATCTCAAATCCAGCTTAGTGAATACCTGAGCTCCCTGCAACTAATCAAATAAATCATCAATTTTGGACAACGGGTACTTGTTCTTCACTGTCACTTGATTCAGCTCCCTATGATCGATGTATAACTTCAAAGTCCCATCTTTCTTCTTTACAAACAAAACTAGAGCTCCCCAAGGCGAAACACTGGGTCTAATGAAATCCTTTTCCAATAACTCTTGTAGCTGAGCCTTCAACTCCTTCAGTTCTACAGGTGCCATCCTATATGGAGGAATAGATATAGGAGCAACACCCGGAACTAAATCAATTGTGAACTCTGTTTCTCGATCTAAAAGTAAGCCAGGTAATTCGGTGGGAAACACATCCAGGAATTCCCTAACTATGGGAATGTCCTGCACATTCTGCTCAACTTTAGTATTGATGACGTGGGTCAAATAAGCCTCACATCCTCCTTGCGTCAACCTCAATGCACTCACAAATGATATCAACCTAGCTGACACAGCTTGACTAATTCCTCTGAAAACTGCTCTCAGCTGACCAGGATATTCTAGTACTACCTCCTTGATATAGCAGTTCATGACAGCCCTATGAGTAGTGAGTCAATCCATTCCTAGCATAACATCTATCTCTCTTAGCTGTAATATAATCAGATCTGCCTCTAATTCTGCTTGATCAATCCGAATCAAACACCTCTTGCAGACCTCCCCTATAACTGTAGTACTACATATTGGTGTACTCACCTCTAATACATACTGTAGTAACTTTCTATCACAATGCAGCCTAGATGCTAGATGCGTTGCGATAAATGAATGCGTAGATCTTGGATCTAGCAATGCAAATGCTTCATGATCATAAATAAGTAGCGCAATGACATCCGGAGAATACTGAGCCTCCTGCCTAGTCATGGCATAGACTCGGGCCTAAGACTGTGGTTAGCTGCTCCGCACCTCTGTCCTGATAGAAGGACTCCCTGTGCTCACTCTGCCTCTAACACGGCCTCTCTGTCCAGTCCCACTACCTCGACTCTACTGGATTGTAGCTTCACTTATGGATCCCCCTCTTATACCTGACTGAGCTCCAACAACAACAGGACAATCTCTAATTCTGTGATCTAGAGAACCATATTGAAAATAAGCTCCTGATAATGTGCAGCACTCACTACCGTGCTTTTTCCCACAGTGCTCACAAGGGGGTAATTGACTCTGCACTGAACATCTTCCTCTGCTAAACTGTACAAAACCATCCCTATGTATGAATCCTGATTGTCTTGATCCAGCTGGTGGTCTGAAAGTTCAATTCTGGCGCTTACTGAATCTTCTGCCAGAACCACTCCGAACCTCACTGGACCTCTTCAATCTAGACCCTTTCCCGGACTCTACTTATCCCTCTCTCAGTAGCTACTCAATTCTGTTCAAAGCAGCTCTTAACTCAGTGAAACTACTCAGGCTGGAGATTGTTAATATTGTCTTGATCTCCATGTTCAGCCCAGTTTTGAATCTCTTACACTTATCTTCTTTGATAGGAATCAAAACAGTAGCATACCGCTTCAATTCATTGAACCAGATCTCATATTCTACCACTGACATCCTACCCTACTTCAAATCCAGAAACTCTTTTATCTTCCTGTCCAAGTAGATCTTGGGCATGTAGTTTTTCTTGAAGACTCTAAAGAAGTCTTCCTACTTCAAGTTGCAAGGCCTGGTGGTACTGCCTGGAATAGTCTTCCACCACTAGTAAGCGGGGCCTTGTAGTAAAGAAACTGCGTAGTCAAACTTCTCATCTGACTCGCAGTCCATTTGTTCGAAAACTCTCTCCGTCCTCTCTAACCATCCTTCGACCTCCGCAGGGTCTGTACTTTCGTAGAATTCCACAACCCTTTGCTTTTGTAGCCTATTAGACCTCCTCTCCCTTCTTCCGAGAACTCTAGGAAGCATTTCCTCAGGTTGAGGTACTGAAGACACTCTATTGGCTCCTATAGATCCTAGGTTAGCTGATTGCCCCACTTGATCACCTATGGCGAATGACTTATAATAAATAATAACTTCAATCATTATTCGCATTTCTTACGATATTTCATGCTTAAAATTCCTATATGTCCCTATGGATGCCAAACTATACTCTGATACTATCCAATGTACCGCCCTATTATCATAGGGTACATATTGGAATACCCTGAGGACATTCCAGTAAATAACTTATAATAATGGTGCGGTACGTTCAATCACAACATTCACTTAATATGGCATCATCATTCTTAATTTTCTTATAAGACATCATAAGAAAGTCACAATATTTTAAAACAAAAAGTTTCCTTATTTCATCCACAAAACTGAACGTTATACAATGTATCTTTCAAACATCCATACATGTAAATCATCATAGCCTAATACAAAATATGCTACATGAAAAAGGAAATTACATAAAAAGTCTATCTAATCTTTCCAACCCCAACTGATCGACCTTTGAGCCATTTCTTCTTTTTCCCAAAAGTGCAAGTCTACACTACTTGTAGTCTCTTTCAGTAGCTAAAGTCGTCTCTCGGTCCTGAAAAGTCAACATTGCAATTTTGGTGAGTTTTGGAAACTCAATAAGGTAATCATCATCGATGGTTCACTTAATTCATGCATCACATCAATACGCGTAACATGTTTTTCACATCTTTGCATATTCATAAAATATCACCTTTCACTTTCAGAACAATCATAATGGTCATTTCATTCATGTA
>JANZXR010000009.1:2157315-2171213 GCA_027575705.1 Erythroxylum echinodendron
AATTTAATTTTTGGAGTTATTATTATGTTAATGTTAGTAAGATTATATGACATATGTTAATTGAATTAAAGTGTTAATGTCGTAAGATTTCATAAAGGGCATTTTTGGAAGACCGCTTAAGGTTAAAAGAACCTAAGCTTATAAGAAAGGGTAAAATGGACTTTTTGGGCTCACTAAGGGTAAAAAGGAGAAGATGAAAGGTGAGCTTACATGTGAAGAAGCCAAAAAAAACAAAAATTAGAAGATAGAAGAGGGAGAGATTGTCATTGGAGAGAAAAGAAAGGAGAGAAAAAAAGTTAAGCTAGGTTTTGATTTTTCTTAGTCTTAAAGAGTGATTTTGAAGCTTTTCAAGAAGGACAAAAGGAAGAGGAGGATTAGAGCTTCTATTAGAGCAAACAATCTCACTTTTTGGTGAAGATTCAAGGTAAGTTTGATTTTAATCTTTAGGATTTTAGAAAGGGTTTTGGTTCATAAAGCTTAAGAAATGTATGGGTTTAAGAATTCTAGGGTCAATTTTAGTTAATATGTCTTGTGAGTTCTCCAATTTGAATTCCTATTGAATGGGAATTTTGTCTTTTATGAAGCAAATCAAGGAGGGGATCAAGAGAGGCAAGGGGAGGAAGAGAAAAGACATCCTTAAGTCAATTCCTAAACAAAGATTTCAAGGTGGGCTTCATGTTTATAATTGGATAAGGAGCCATTATGTTTTCTTTTTAGTCAAGAAAATATAATGATTTTTCATTGCTGTATAATTGTGGCATTTGTTACTTTTGAATGATTTGAGAAATTGCAATATGCTTGATATTTTAATTTGGTTGTTTAATTGTGAAAAGATGATGGAAGTGCATATGAAATATTGCATGTTCATGAAAGTCATGTCTTAAAAATGTGCCATTTGGGCCACATATTTACAAGTTATGAAATGCATGTTATGTGGGTTTGGTTAGGTCCCTTAAATATGTCAAGTGCACTATGACTAAGGCTTCCCCTGCCTGCCCGCTAGAGGTATGGAACTCCTTCATGGACTCCCATAAGACCCTTATGGGAAATGTGTAGTACGTTCTGTTTTGGACTAACCCAAACCATTCTGATGTGAATATGTGTTCATGATATATTGACAAGATTGATGCATACATGATTTGTTTTATTGTGAATTTTGGTTAAAAATTTAAGAACCATGTGTTTTATGAATCAATAAGAATTTTCTATGAAAATGAACATTTTAAATGGTTTTGCTTCTTATTCGTTATAAACTTGTTACCCATAAGTTTTAAGCTCACCCCTCCCATTCCTTCCCATCTCCAAGTGACGAGCAAGAGATCGAGTGAAAGAGAACCGAGACATCACTCCAAAATTTGCATCTTTTGTGTTTTAAGCTAGATTTGTAACCATAAGGCTTTAGTTACATTTTGAGCAAACTACTGTTTATGTATCTTTTTGTATTTTGGGACTTTTGAGATATTGATGTATTTTAGTTGAAAATACCCACTAAAGCTTTGTAAAAACTCTTATATTTTCAAGTTAATGAAGCATGTTTGTGTTTTGCCGATGATATGTCAAATTTGTTCATTGCATTTTTTAAGTTTTCCATAAGGGTGAGAATTTGTGTTCTGGCTTTGAGGGAAATACTATATTGATATAGGCTAAATCGGATTAAGTTTCCTTCTTGGAAATTGTATACTATTTTTCTAGCTTTCCAATGATATATAATATGAAATTTTTGGACATTGGAGTTGGGAGATATGATTATTAGAAGTTGGGATGCTGCATAGGATGGACTTTCAGGATAGCTACAGTATTTTGAAATGTTTGGCCATTTAGAGGAAAATTTTGTTTTTGATCTTGATAGAAGTTGTGGATCTTGAAGCCTTCTTTAAAACAGTCTTTGAATGACCTTAATCTGATATTTATAGTGAGAGATAAGCCCCTTTTTCTAAAATAAGTTTGGGGAAGAAAACCAAAGGAGGAAGAAGGGAAGCAAGTTGCGACTTTGAAGGTTCCTAAACCTGAACACCTCTCACTTTTTATTTATTATAACATTATCGTCTGACCTCCAAATGACCTGATTTTTGAAGCATTGATTTCGTAACACATTTCTCTACCTTTCCATAAAAATTTATAGCTTTTGGTATTGATTCGAAAAAGATTGATGGAATCAAAATGAGGGTATCAATTTGAAGAACACAAACTAGATATTTTTACTGAACATTCTTCAATATTTTGATGATATCTTGATCTTTGGAGCTCCAAATGTGATGATTATTATTTCTAAATAAGCTAGAGACATAGAGCTACAAATTATTTGAAGGAATTGAATTTTAATTCAGTCCCTAAGACTTTCAATTTCTGGAGTGAAATTGGGAATAGTGTATTGTTTCAGTGCAAAAACAGTCTGAAAATATTTTTATAACCAAATTAAATGATTTTGGTGATATTAGAGACTTAAGACAATGGGGAACAAATGTTCTAAAGAAGTCCAATTGAAATTCAAATTCAAGTTATCCCAAAATCTGTTCGAAAATAGGAAAAGTGAGTTCTTTTTTATGTTTGACTGGTGTGGGCACACAACTCTTATAGGATGCGCATCCAGATATCACTTAGGATGTCGGGCACGTGACTCGCAAAGGAGGGGTCCAAGCACTTATGATATCAGAGCGTCTAGGTTGAGGTCCAAGTGTAGGACCAAGTTTAGGAGTATCCTAAGCACGAAATGGGTAGGTTGAGACATGAAGTGTACATGCATTATCTTAAATGAATTACTTGCATTGTTTTGAATTGTTTCACATAATTTGAAATTGTTTTGTACAATTTGAACTATTTTGCATCCTTTGAAAATTGTTTTGCATGAACTAAAAGTTTTAAGTGGTTTTATATTGAAGGGGTGAAAATGCCACCTCGAAACAGAGCTCGAGGAGCTATGACTCGATCTCACTCTCGTCAAGGGAGCACGGAAACCCTAAACCCTATATCCCACAAGATGCTGGGACACACTCTGCTCCTGATTCGGAGGCACCTAGTGTACGGCATGAAGTGCCACCGTCTCCACCTTCTATGCCTCAAGCAAACCCTCTAGATCCACGATTCTTTCAAGCCTTTTCCCAGGCTTTCACTTATGCCATGGGCCAAGGTCACAAATGCCATTTCCAGCTCCAGTGGAGAGGATCAGGCAGTATTATAAGCTCCACAAGTATGGGGCTGTAGACTTTAATGGTACTACAAATTTGGAGGAGGTTGAAGCATGATTAAAGAGGACTAAGAGAGTCCTACTTTAGATGAAGTGCTCCGATGAAGAGAAGCTGGATTATGCAGTTAGCTTACTACAAGAGAATGCACTTCATTGGTAGAAATCAGTACCCCACAATCAGGTTATGCCTTCAATGTTGTCATGGAGATATTTTGTGGAAGTGTTCAGGAAGAAGTACCTTTTCAGGGTTTATATACAAGAGAAGGCCGTGGAGTCTCTGAATCTCACACAGAGGGGATAAGTGAGAGTGAGTATGAATTGAAGTTCACTCAGCTTTCTTGATATGCGGCCAACATTGTGGCAAATGAGGAAGGCAAGTGTTGTAAGTTTGAGGAAGGTCTCTATCTGGGGATCAAGGAGAAAGTCTTGATCTATAATTTTTGTGACTACCAGCAGTTGGTAGATGCTGCACTCCAGGCTGAGAAGCTGGAGAATATCAAGTGTAAGGTGAGTAGGAAGAGGAAGAACCAAGAGTAGTCCTCTAGGAAGAGGGTGAGTGTTCCAATACCTGAAAGGAATGCGAAGAGCTCCTGCACACAGACTGAGACGGGGAGTAGTGCCTCTGCTAAGAACAAGCAAGCAAAGGCAGTGTTAGTGCAAGCCTTAACAGCAGGAGGCAAGAGCAAGGTGGAGAGGAGCAGGAACATGAACCCCCAATGCTTTATGGGAAGTTGCACAGGGGAGAGTGCTTCAAGTTACTAGGAGCATACTTTCATGTGGAGAGAAGGGACATATGATCAGGGACTGTTCCTAAGTAACAAGGCAAGAGAGGTCATGGTTACAGGCCCCAAGAAGAGCTGAAACAGTGGGAACCCGACTAGCCACTGAAGTGGGCAGTTCCGGAGCTGCAACGAAGGTTATTCCTCCAAGAAGGCCAAGAGGTCAGGCACAAGGAAGAGTGTTTGCCGTGACAAGGGAGGAAGCAGCAGCCGCACCAGAGGTTGCCACAGGTATGGTCTAGTTATTTGATTTAGCAGTTTATTTACTAATTGATTCTAGTTTCACATGTTCTTTTGTTTCTACAAATATGATTCTGCATGGTGTGAATTCAGTGACTTTGAATAGTCTTTTGCTTGTTAGTACACCTCTGGGTAGGAATGTAGTACTCAATCAAGTATATAAAAGTTGTGAGCTCTTCATTGATGGTGCTAGACTGGTAGTGGATTTACTACCTTTTGACCTAAAAGGCTTAGATGTTATACCTAGAATAGATGTTATGAAAAAATATCATGTGAAGTTGGATTGTGGCTTTAAGGAGGCGAAATTTGATTTGAGCAATGGTAAGAGGGTGATTTTCAGAGGGGACAAGAAAGTGCCATCACCAAGAGTTATTTCTGCTTTACTAGCTGATAGGATAATGAATAAGGGGTGTGAAGCCTTCTTGGCGCATGTTCTGGATGCCGATGTGGAGGAAGAGAGGTTAGAGGATTTTTCGGTTGTAAGGAAATTTCCTGATGTGTTCCCAGAGGACTTACCTAGTTGCCACCGGTGAGGGAAATCGAATTTGCCATTGACTTGATTCCCAGAACTGTACCCATCTCTATACCAGCGTATAGGATGGTTCCAACTAAGTTGAAGGAGCTTAAGGAACAGTTAGAGAAACTATTAAAGAAGGGGTATATAAGGCTAAGTTCATCACCTTAGGGAGTGCCTGTTCTATTATCAAGAAGAATGATGGAACATGGCAGATGTGTATTGATTATCAGAGACTCAACAAGGTGATCATTAAAAACAAGTATTCTCTGCCACAAATAGATGATCTGTTTAACCAGTTAGCTCAGAATCAGAGAATCTGATGTGAATAAGACAACCTTCAGGGCACAGTATGGGCATTACGAGTTCTTAGTTATGCCTTTTGGTTTAACCAATGCTCCAGCTGCATTCATAGATCTTATGAATAGAGTCTTCAAGGAGTATTTGGATCAGTATGTCATAGTTATTATAGATGACATTCTGGTATACTCCAAGAGTGAAGGGGAACATAAGGAACATCTCATGATAGTACTGCAGACACTGAGGAAGAGGGAACTTTATACCAAATTCAATAAATATGAATTTTGTCTCCATGAGGTGGTATGCTTTGGACATGTAATTTTTGAGAATGGGGTACAAATTGATCCGAAGAAAATTGAAGCAGTGGTAAAGTGGCATGCAGCCAAGACAGTGACGGAAGTGAGGAGTTTTTTGAGTCTGGCAGGTTACTATAGGAGGTTTTTGGAAGGATTCTCTATAATTGCTGCTCCACTAACTAGGTTATTGACAAAGAATCAGAAGTTTATCTGGAGTGATTAGTGCCAGAAGAGCTTCGAGGAGCTTAAGCACAGATTGACAAGTACTCCAATTCTGACTTTGCCTATGGGAGATGAGGGTTATAAAGTGTATAGTGATGCTTCAAGAAAGGGTTTGGGTTGTGTATTGATGCAAGAAGACAAGGTAATAGCATATGCCTCACGGCAGCTAAAACTTTATGAGTTAAATTATCCGACCCATGATTTGGATCTGGTATTAGTAATTTTTGCCTTAAAGATTTGGAGACATTATCTGTATGGGTTTTAAACGAGGATCTTTACTGGCCATAAAAATCTTAAGTACTTACTGAGTTAGAAAGAGCTAAATTTGAGACAGAGAAGATGGATTGAGTTGCTTAAGGATTATGATTTGTTGATTGAGTATCATCTAAGCAAGGCAAATGTCGTGGCGAATGCCTTGAGTAAGAAATCATCAGTATCCCATGTTCAAAAATTTTATATGCCATTATTGGAAGAGATGGCTAAGCTTAGGATAAGTTTGAAGCAGGAAGAACCTGATTGTGTTGTTGCTACCTTCAGAGTGAGACCGATACTCAGAGAGAAGGTTAGGGAGTTACAAGCACAGGATGCAGAATTGAGGAAGCTCCAAGAAGAAATTCAGAATGGTAAGAAGTTTTAAGTGTTAGTGAGGGATGATGGACTCATGATTATTGGGAATAGGCTTTGTTTGCCAAATATCAAGGAGGTGAAGGATGAGATAATGGATGAGGCACACAATGCGCGTTATGCCATGCACCCAAGTAGGACCAGGATGTACAGAGATTTGGAAGAGCATTTTTGGTGGAAAGGCATAGAGAAGGATGTAGTAGAATATGCAAGTAAATGTCTAGTGTGCCAGTAAGTCAAGGCTGAACACTAGGCATCTTCAGGCAAGTTAAGGCCATTGCCCATTCCTGAGTGGTAAGTGGCAAAGGGTGACTATAGATTTTTTGATGGGTTTGCCTAAGAACAGTAGGAAGCATGATGCCATATGGGTTATTGTGGATCGTCTGATGAAGTCAGCCTATTTTCTGGCAATTAAACAAACTGATTCTTTGCATGTGCTAGCAAAGAAGTATATTGATGAGATAGTGAGATTACATGAAATTCCTGACTCTATAGTTTCTGACAGAGATCCTCAGTTTACTTCGAGATTCTGGGAAAGCTTACAAGAGACTCTAAGAACCAAGTTGATTTTTAGTACTGCTTTTCACCCTCAGATAGATAGTCAATCTGAGAGAACCATTCAAACCCTTGAGGGAATGCTCAGGGCATGTATGATAGATTTCAAAAGAGCTTGGGATGAGCATTTGCCATTGGTCGAATTTGCTTACAATAATTCATACCATTCAACCATTCAGATGGCTCCTTATGAAGCGCTATATGGGAGGAGATGTAGAACTCCTATATGCTAGGATGAAGAAGGAGAAAGGAAGCTAATAGGACTAGAATTGATTTAGATGATAATTGACAAGGTCAAGTTAGTTAAGCGAAGGCTTAAAGCGGCTGAGGATAGAATGAAAAGCTATATTGCACATCGAAAGGAAATGGAGTATAAAGTCAGTGAGAAAGTCTTCCTTAAGACATTTTCTTAGAAAGGAGTCATGAGATTTGGAAAAAAGGGTAAGTTAAGCTAAAGATATGTGGGTCCTTATGAAATTCTTGAGAGGATTGGACCATTAGCCTATAGGCTGGCATTACCACCAGAATTATCACAGATTCATGATATCTTTCATGTTTCCATGATGAGGAGATATAGATCAGATCCCTCTCACATCATTCAGACCACTGAGGTTCAGTTAAGAGATGATCTAAGTTATGAGGAGGTTCCAGTGGAGATCTTGGATACTAAGGAAAAGGTCCTCAGGAACAAGATAGTTCAACTAGCAAAAGTCCTGTGGAGAAACCATTTTGTAGAAGAGGCCACGTGGGAGCCCTTGGAAGCAATGAAGGAGAGGTATCTATACCTCTTCAATAACTCAGGTAAGAATTTCGATGACGAAATTTTTTTAAGAGGGGGAGAAATGTTGGCCCTCAGATTTTTTTTCTCTACTTAAGCATGATTTAAATGAATTATGAGGTTTTGATGAATTTAATTTTTGGAGTTATATTATGTTAAAGTTAGTAAGATTATATGACATATGTTAATTGAATTAAAGTGTTAAGGTAGTAAGATTTCATAAAGGGCATTTTTGGAAGACCACTTAAGGTTAAAAGAACCTATGCTTATAAGGAAGGGTAAAATAGACTTTTTGGGCACATTAAGGGTAAAAAGGAGAAGATGAAAGGTGGGCTTCCATGTGAAGAAGCCGAAAAAACGAAAATTCGAAGATAGAAGAGGGAGAGGGTGTCGTTGGAGAGAAAAGAAAGGAGAGAAGGAAAGCTAAGCTAGGTTTTGATTTTTCTTAGTCTTAAAGAGTGATTTTGAAGTTGTTCATGAAGGAAAAAAGGATGAGGAGGATTAGAGCTTACATTAGAGTCAACAATCTCACTATTTGGTGAAGATTCAAGGTAAGTTTGATTCTAATCTTTAGGATTTTTGAAAGAGTTTTGGTTCATAAAGCTTAAGAAGTGTATGGGTTTAAGAATTCTAGGATCAATTTTAGTGAATATGTCTTGTGAGTTCTCCAAATTTGAATTCCTATTGAATGGGAATTTTGTCTTTTATGAAGCAAATCAAGAAGGAGATCAAGAGAGGGAAGGGGAGCAAGAGGAAAGACATCTTTAAGCCAATTCCTAAACAAAGATTTCGAGGTGGGTTTCATGTTTATAATTGGATAAGGAGCCATTATGTTTTCTTTTTAGTCAAGAAAATAAAATGATTTTTCATTGCTGTATAATTGTGGCATCTGTTGCTTTTGAATGATTTGAGAAATTGAAATATGCTTGATATTTTAATTTGGCTGTTTAATTGTGAAAAGATGATGGAAGTGCATATGAAATATTGCATGTTCATGAAAGACATGTCTTAAAAATGTGCCATTTGGGCAACATGTTTACAAGTTATGAAATGCATGTTATGTGGGTTTAGTTTGGTCCCTTAAATATGTCAAGTGCACTATGACAAAAGGCTTCTCACGCCTGCCTACTAGTGGCATGGAGCTCCTTCATGGACTCTCATAAGTTCAAGGCTATGCAAAACCATTTTGTGGGAATGTGATAGTACGTTCTGTTCACGACTACACAGGACCCTTATAGGAAATGTGTAGTACGTTTTGTTTTAGACCAACCCAGGCCATTCTGATGTGAATATGTGTTCGTGATATGTTGACAAGATTGACGCATACATGATTTGTTTTATTGTGAATTTTGGTTAAATTTTTAAGAACCATGTGTTTTATGATTCAATAAGAATTTTCTATAACAATGAACGTTATTCGTTATAAACTTGTTACCCACAAGCTTTAAGCTCACCCCCCTTTTCGTTCCCATCTCTAGATGACGAGCAAGAGATCGAGTGAAAGAGAATCGAAGCATCACTCCAAAATTTGCATGTTTTGTGTTTTAAGCTAGATTTGTAACCACAAGGCTTTAGTTGCATTTTGAACAAATTACTGTTCAAATATCTTTTTGTATTTTGGGCCTTTTTAGATATTGATGTGTTGTGGTTGAAAATGCCCACTAAAGCTTTGTAAAAACTCTTATATTTTCATGTTAATGAAGCATGTTTGTGTTTTGCCAATGATATGTCAAATTTGTTCATTGCATTTTTCAAGTTTTCCATAAGGGTGAGAATTTGTGTTTTGGATTCGAGGGAAATACTATATTGGTCTATGCTGAATTGGATGAAGTTGCCTTCTTGAAAATTTTAGATTATTTTTCTAGCTTTCCAATAATATATAGTATGAAATTTTTGGACATTAGAGTTGAGAGATATGATTATTAGAAATTGGGATGTTGCATAGGATGGACTTTTGGGACAGCTACAGTATTTTAAAATTTTTACCCATTTAGAGGCAAATTTTGTTTTTGAGGTCATGAAAGTTGTAGATTTTGAAGTCTTCTTTAAAACAGTCTTTCAGTGAACTTAATCTGATATTTGTAGTGAGAGATATGCCCCTTTTTCTAAAACAGGTCTAAGGAAGAAAAGCAAAGGGGGAAGAAGGGAAGCAAGTCGTGATTTTGAACGATCGCGACTTTGCGGTCTTCTCATACCTAAACACCTCTCACTTTTTTTTGATCATAACTTTGTCGTCTGGCCTCCGAATGACCTGATATTTGAAGAATTGGATTTGTAACACATTTCTCTACCTTTCCACAAAAATTTATAGCTTTTGGTATTGATTCGAAAAAGATTGATCGAATCAAAGTTAGGGTATCAATTGGAAGAATATGTTGGACATTTTTACTGAACATGCTTTAATATTTTGATAATATCTTGATCCTTGTTACTCCAAATGATATGATTATTGTTTCTAAATAAGCTAGAGACATAGAGCTACAAATTATCTGAAAGAATCGAATTTTAATTCAGTCCTTAAGACTTTCAATTTCTGAAGTGAAGTTGGGTATAGTGTATTGTTTCAGTGCAAATTGAATGATTTTGGTGTCACTAGAGACTTAAGACAATGGGGAACAAATGTTTTGAAGAAATCCAATTGAAATTCCAATTTGAGTTTTCCCAAAATTTGTTCAGAAATAGGAAAAGTGAGTTCTTTTTGATGTTTGACTAGTGAGGGCACGCCACTGTTATGGGATGCACATCTCTGTGTCATTCAAGACATCAGGCACATGACTAGCAAGGGCCGGGTCCCAACACATATTGCCAAGTTGGCACTAAAAATCACTCACATAGTTTTTTCCATCTAGTATGTGTTTATTTTTGTCTTTCTTATTTTCTTTACATTAAATTGCATCTAGTTTTGTGTTTTTTTCCTTCCTTTAGGTATCCATTGTTTTTCCTTTTGAATTAAGCTGTTGTTGTGCTTATTTGGTTTGTAGTGATTGATCCAAACAAGTAAAACTATGCTAGAATCTAGAATGGTAAAAGGCAAGAGTGTGTAAGCTCATTTGAGGGTAAAAGCCATTTTCTTTAGTGAAACACGAGTGTATCCATTCTGATTATAGTCAACTCCTTGTCTTTGACGATAACCTTTAGCAACTAGTCGTACTTTATAGGTAATAACATTACCTTCCATGTCGATATTCTTCTTAAAAATCCACTTGCACCCTATAGGTTTTAACCCTTCGAGTGGGTCAACCGAAGTGCATACTTGGTTTTCATACATGGACTCTATTTCGAAATTCATGGCTTGAAGCCATTTTTCAAATTCTGAACTCTTTAGAACCTCTTCATAGGTTGTAGGCTCATCGTCCTCTATGAGCAATATGTCATTTTATTCTCTTACGAGAAATCCATATCTCTCTTGAACATTATATATATCCTACTTGACGTACAAATGTTTTGTGTGTTCTAGGTTTAGCTGTTGTCTCATATCTATGAACAACAACTCTAGGTTCATGCAAATGATTTGTGTCTGTTTGAGCATCACGAACTTCATCAAGTTCAATTTTGCTCCCACTGTCTTCTCTTAGAAGAAACTTTTTCTGTAAAAAGACAGCATGCTTTGAGACTTTGCTCTAAAGCATTATAGAACTTATATCCAATTGTTTCTTTAGGACATCCTATAAACAGACATTTATCACACTTCGCTTCAAGCTTTTCTGATTGAATCCGCCTCACATAAGTCAGACAACCCCAAACTTTCATATAAGAAAGATAGGGCCTTTTGGAAGTCCATATCTCATATGGACTAACTTCAACTACCTTTTAAGGGACTCTATTTGTGACATAAACAGTAGTCTAAAATGCATAACCCTAAAAGAATTTTGGTAAAACTGCTAAGCCCATCATTGACCTTATCATGTCTAACAAAGTTCGGTTTCTCCTTTTAGCAACACTATTATGTTGTGGTGTGTAAGGTGGAGTCCACTGAGATACTATCCCATTATCTTTGAGATAAGATAGAAATACTTCGTTTAAGTATTCACACCTCGATCTGATTGAAGTGTCTTAATACTTCTACCTAGTTATTTCTTTACTTTATGTCACTGGGATGGCACAAGGACTAAGACTTTCCCTAATGTGTCCCTTTTGTAGCAACTCTTCCACTTGCTTTTGGAGTTCCTTAATTTCTTCAAGATTAGCCCTATAAGCAGGTCTATTTGGAAACTGCGCGCTAGGTATGAAATCAATCTAATGTTCTATTCCTCTAATTGGTAGTAACTTCTTAGGCAACTCCTCGGGGAAAACATCTCTATACTCTTGCAAAAGAAAAACGACACTTCTAGGCAAACAAAGGTCAAGGTCAGATTCATTAAAATAAGCTTTCTTGTATAAAGGTACAAATAAGCATCTCCTTTCTGCATAAGCAACCCTTACATCTCTCATTTTTGCATAGAAATTTTGTTTCTTTCTACCCTCTCTCTCATTTGAGCCTTTTTCTTTTGAGGCCTATTTCCCCAATTTTCTTCTCTCACTCTCAGCCTCACTTTCTCTCTTTTCTTTCGATTTAAATTTTTGCTTCCCTTTTGCAAGGTTGTCGGTCCTCTCCTCAACTTTTGTATCATCGTGCTTTTCTTGAAATATTTCAGCTGTTCTCTATTGCATTGCCTCCATATTTTTTTAATTGCATTTGGTCCTCATATACCTCTTTTGGCACCAATGGAGTGAGAATAAATTTCTGATCACCCATAGTAAATGAGAACCTATTCTTAAAACCATCATGTAACACTCTTCTATCATATTGCCAAGGTCGACTAAGCAATAAATGACTAGCATGCATAGGTACAACATCACAAAGTACTTGATTTGAATAATTACCAATGGAGAAAGATATAAGGACCTATTTGTTTACCTTGATTTCCATCAAGTCATTCAGCCATTGCAGCCTATATGGCCTAGGGTGTTTCAAGCACTCCAACCCTAGTTTTTCCAACATCAATGTACTAGCCACATTAGTGCAGCTCCCCTATCGATGATCAGGCTACAAATCTTCTCATTCACTAGGCATCTAGAATGAAAAATGCTTTCCCTTTGCTCAATTATATCTTCCTTCACTTAAGCATTCAAAACATGCCTAGTAACAAGTAACTCACCCCTAGGTGCATCCTCAACTTCTACTTCAGAACAATCCTCCAACTTAAGCATGGAAGCCAACTCATCTTCTTCCTCCTCAGACACAACTTCTCCTCCTCTCATAAACATTGTTTTCTTGTTTGGGCATTGAGAAGTAATATGACCAATGCCATGACATTTAAAGCATTTAATAGTCCTATGCTTTTCAGAATTGGAATTAGAAGAACTAGGAGTTTTAAAATTACCTTTTGGATCTGTCTTGTTCTTCTCCTCCTTTGGCTTTTCTTTGGCTTCATCCTTCTTGGACCGTTTGGAGTTCCAATTTGTAGTAAAGTTTGGGTAAGAAGCCTTACTGGAGCTTTTGTACTTGAGTTGTCTCTCTACCTTCATGGCCATATTCACCATCTCCTCTAACACAACATAATGGTGCAATTTAATAACATTGGCAATGTCTTTGTTCAAACCAGGTAAGAAACGTGTCATGGTGGCTTCTCTTTCTTCTTCTACATTAGCCCTAATCATAGCTATCCCCATCTCCTTATGGTACTCTTCTACACTTTGGGTGCCTTGTCTCAAGGTTTGAAGCCTTTGATGGAGCTCCCTATAAAAGTAACTAGGCACAAACCTCTTCTTCATGACCCTCTTCATTTCGACCCAAGTATCAATAGGATCCTCTCCATTCCTTCTTCTATTCAAAACAAGCTGATCCCACCAAACAAGTGCATAATCATGAAATTCCACAACAGCTAGCTTCACCTTCTTCTCCTCTGAATAGTTATGACATTCAAAAATCATCTCCACATGTCTTTCCCATTCTAAGTAAGCTTCAGGATCATTATTACCTTAGAAAGATGGTATTTTCATTTTGATACTACCCAAGTTTCTATCCACACACTCATCCCTATCTTCTTCCCTTGTATTGTCTCGGCCTCTATATCCTCTTCCGCTTCCTCTATCATTCCGTCCCCCTCTTCCACTAATTCTGCCCCTATGCCACTCTTCTTCATCTTCCCCATCATTTTCATCTTCATACTCATAGCGCACAAGAGTTGGCTCCCTAGAATTTTGCCTCCTTGTTGCACCGTTAGTCGAATCCTCTCTTTGTAAATTCCTAATAGCCTGGTCTTGTCTATCAAATTTATCATTAACATTCTTGAACAAGTTCTCAATCCTTTGGAATTGTTGTTGCATAGCCTCTAAAGTAAAGAATATGCTTTGATCAGCCTCACTATTCTTTTCATCCTTGTCACTACCTTTACTATCCTTTGAATTGGTCATGATGTAAAAC
>JANZXR010000009.1:2171313-2185195 GCA_027575705.1 Erythroxylum echinodendron
CCCTCAATTTCCTCTCATGCATTTATTCTATAAGCTATTATGCTTAAGTTAATGAAAAAAATTTCAGGGGGCCGACAAATTTAAAGCATATTCAAATTTCAATTCAAATCTTGTGTACATCTCATTAGTTTCCAAGTGCATCCAAAACTCAATTCAATGCTAAATCAAAGCGTATGTAAACCTCATGAAGGTTAACTTTTAAATTCAAGCAGTAGCACCAATGGAATTATTCATAAACATACTTTTCATAGTAAGATAAAAACTATCTTAACAAATTACTTTAAATGCACACCCACTATTTTTAGTTTATCATAAACCACCCTCAAGTGTTCGGTGCTTTTCCTTTATTAGTCCCGAGTATATGGTGATGAGAAAACTTTATTCTCTTACTCAGCTATGAGGGAGACCCCGAAAGGGTTCCTAAAACCTACTAAGTACATCTTTAACTTACCACCTTGTTTTGCAAATTTTATGAGAAAGGGCTTAGCCAAAATCTTAGCATTTTGTAAGAATAAAATTATGTTTTCTTTTCATTCAACCATTGAACAACTTCCATTATTTATACATGTTGTCTTCTTTCCATTTAAATAACATACATAGTATATACCTACTGTTTTCCTTACGTTGAACCATTGAACTATGTATAACATACATGCTACCATTGAATAGCCATTAAGCCACATATATAGCATCTAGATGCTACCAATTAATACCCATTGAATAAAATACATAAGATATGGATATACATGATGTTTTCCTCTCCATTTACCATGTTGTTTTTATCTTCACTTAACCATACCTCCATTTGTTCCTTAATTTTCAGATATCAAACTTTCAAATTAGGTTTTGAAGTATTCTAGACATTTGTTCCCCTATGTCTCTAGTTTTCATATCATCAAAAATCATTTCTTTTTAACTTATAAATAACTTATAAATTATGAAATATGTACCAAAATCATAAGCTACTTCAACACAGGGATAGTATCAGGTTACCATAATCAATCTCAATTTTCAATATCATTCAGCTAGAATTAGGTTTTGGTCTCTTCTAAATATTTTTATTACTATGCATTAAGTTTCATTTACAGTTGGAATCATCCAATTTGGAGTTCTGTAGGATAAGTTATGACCAAAACACTAGGACTATTGAAGGAAACCGCGAATCCTAATTCAGAATTTCACTAAACATAGTTAGGAAAACTTACCACTTTCTTTCAAATCATGCTCAAACATTCATGCAATTCATAAGCAAAATCATGTTTCCAGCTTAAGCATTCACATGACCAGCCAAAGAGGATAGACAAGAGTGGTTTAACATACCTAAAATCATATGGTAACGTGCTGTCCACCTTTTCCCTGCATGTAGTTGGTGTCGATGGAGATGCTGTCCACGGTTAGAGGCTTAAACAATATGCAAAAATTATTTCCTAAAGGCAACAACTTAGAGATCGATGTATGAAGGGAGCAGTCTCAATTTAAAAACATCAATTCTGGTTTAATGGATGAGTGAAGCTTCAGTCAAATGCAGGTGGAGTAGCTCCTCCATCATCTTGTATAAGCTACATGTTGAAGAGGGTTGTCCTACAGGTTGCAAGCTAAATTTCTAACAGCTGTCCATTGTACAATCTCTTACCATCTTTGTTTAATTAATACTTTAGCTCCTTACCTCTTCCACGACAATTCTTATCCCCTAAATATAACAAATTGTTCTAATTTTGTCTCACCAAAATGACACATGTCCACACCATGAATTAGTCTCACATGTAATGAATTTTATGTCCCTTACATCTACTCTTTCATAAACATGACAGTATATGGTTTTCATACATTCTTGCTCCAAAATAATAATAACTTCTTCATGTACATGATAACTATCACTTAAGGCCCATTCATATGTACATGTATTATTTCTTATCCAAAACAATTAAGTGGCTTAAGAAAAATCTGTCCAAATTCGATAGAAATTTCATATCCACTCAATAACATGTTACACCTAAATACATATAAGTTGGATTGATTTACTTTAAGTATCTGTAACTATGATTGATTCTTATATCCTTATGTTTCAACCCAATAATGCTTCGAATTTACTCCACAATAATTTAAAACAAGGTCAATCTTGATCTATCATAAATCCATCAGATTGAATTTATTTTTAGCCCATTTCTATACCAGTCAAATCCAATATTTTTTAACTATCATTTGACTTTAATACTTGTCATTCAGGGTAGGGTTCCTAATTCACCTTTTAGCGAAAATAAAATTTACATTAGCCCGAAAACATCATTCACACAAAATGAAATTTTATATACACGTGAAAAGAAAAGTTTAGGGCTTTACATTTAGTCTTGTATTTAGTGCATTTTGCTTATTTATTCAAGCATTTTTTATTAATTTGGGTATTTAAATTGTTCATATTTTGTTCTAGCTATATTTCACTCATTTAAAGAAAGAAAATTCAGCCAAGTTTAAAGCAATTTGGAGCTATTTTGTTTGAGTTATAAAGTGCCTAATATCACTATGGTCATGTTGGAGAGTTTAGAGAAGTGTTGAATATTTCATGCAAAACATGCCCGTATTGGTCGGGAGCACATCTGTGTTTAATAGTAAGAAGGCCATATCAATAGTATACATCCGTGTCTATACATATATTAGCTGCAAAAAGCATCGCATGATTATTTGAATAGCACGACCATCAATACACCCATGTATCTCTAATAATTTGAAATTTGAATTTTAAAGCCAAGATTGAATGACAAATGGAGGAGGAGGCTCAAAAAACATAATTAGAAACCCTAAAATGGGAAAAAGATGAGAAACAACCAAGGAAACTCCTTTAAAGTAGTTTTTCACCAACCTAGAGTCAAGTTCTTACATTTTTTAGGGATCTTAATCATGTTATCCTTAATTTTTAGCTTTTTCTTTAGTTTTGATATTTTGTTTTTCTACAAGTATGAGCTAAACTCCTTTTGGCATCTGGATTAGATGAACCCTAAGATGGACCTTATAATGATTTTATTATAATTTATATTCTTTAGTTCCAATGAGATTCGATTATATGCTTTTAATTATTCTTTAATTAATATTACTAGCATATTGATTTAAGTATAATTTCATATGATTGAGACTGAGAACTATAATGTATAAATAGATCTAGCATAATTGAAAGAATTTGCATGTAAACCAAGAAATAGGTTGACATAAATCTTCTATATTAGGGTCAAACCCTAATATAAATCTTCTATATTAGTAAAATTCATAAATTGATTAATACGATTCTAGGGGTTTTAATTAGAAAGTGATTTCAATTAATCAACCTAGAATTAGATTAGAAATTTTCACAGTCCAATGAACTTTAATTTAAATTGATTATTGAAATCATGATTGTATAAGAAGTCTTAGGGGGATTCTAATTCCAGGTACCATTGTTTTCTTAATTGATTTGCTATTTTTTTTACTATTATAAGTTATTTAATTTTGTTGACTTGCCCTTAATTTAATTTCTTTTATTTTAGATATAATTTATCAATATCTCCTCGATTGTTGGTTAGATAATAGAAAAGAGTTATTACTAGTACTCATAGCCATGGTAGGATTGACTCGTATATGCCAGTGCTAACTACAATTATACCATGCACTTGTAGTTAAACATATAAAAATCAAATTAAATCAAAATTAAATATCATTTCATTAGAGATTAGTTTCAAAATAGTGATATTAAGTTAGAATTTATTGATACATTAGATCAATTATCTAACAAATTCAATAAACCAATTTGTGAGGGTAGATTTTGAATGGTCAAGAAAGAACTAGGCATGATTGGTGGGAATTCTTTTTGATAAGGATCTCCATATGAGCTTAAATTTGATTTTGTGATTGTTTATTTGGTTTATTATATACTTTAACATTTTAATATCAATTTATTAGACTTTTGGATGATTGAATATTTCTGATGTTTCGAAAAAGAGGGAAAGAAAGTACTATTATATTCAGAAGGAGTCATGAATTACAATGCTATATTATTAATCTTTGTACAAAAGTTGATTTTTGTTTAAAATATATCAATTTATAATATTTTTTATTAATACATGAATTTAGGGGGAGCTAACTATTTATAGTGCCTTAGAACAAAAAATCATTCGCATTTGATTTTACCATTATTTATCTAATATTAAAAAATATTTTGTCATCATCAAAAAGGAAGAAATTGTTGAACCAAGGAAGGGTACAATCTATATTTTGATGATAAAAA
This sequence comes from Erythroxylum echinodendron, assembly GCA_027575705.1. Taxonomy (NCBI): domain Eukaryota; kingdom Viridiplantae; phylum Streptophyta; class Magnoliopsida; order Malpighiales; family Erythroxylaceae; genus Erythroxylum; species Erythroxylum echinodendron. The sequence goes on from JANZXR010000009.1 coordinate 2,175,566, forward strand.
ATAAAATTATTACTAATGAGTTTGTTGCTGATAAAAGCAATATTAAAGCAATAACGATCATACATAATATATCTTATGAAGACATTAGAGAAAAGTTGGAGTTATGCTCATTTAAGTGAAGAATAAAATCAAGGATAAGGAATAATAAGGCATAAAAAGTTCTAAATGAAAATGTAGTCTTTATTATACTTCCTACTTGATATTTTAGAGGCTCATGATACATAAACATATTATCATTCTAACTCATTGCATGAGTTTTTTCAATCGTCAAGAGGAACTAAAGTTTGGATTTCAAAGAAAATCCTCTTGATTCTTAAAACATACTTTATAGAATATTTAGAGAAGTGTTTAAGTTACTGTTGCCTTAAGAAAATTAATTTTGAGCATTTGAAGATGTCAAAATCATGATATAATTAGGTGCATTGATTGATCTATATAGGTTACCAGTTGACTAATGCTGGTTAAAATTGTTAAAGCTTGTATATCAAGAGTTTATAGCAATATTGGTTGATACATTGGTAACTAATATGCTACATTGGTCATCTAATATGTCACAATGCTTTGTCTATATTCCAACAGCTAGTAAATTGGCCCACTAATGTGTAATAATGGTCAATCAATGCATAAAAACTAGCAGTTGACAATGGTTAGTTAATGTTTCTAATAGCTAGTTCAACCACTAAACCATATAAATACATGGATTTTCATTAGTTTAGAAGTAAAAAAAATATTTGGGTGTTGGATATATAAATTCCTAAGAGTTTCTCAAAGAATTTTGAGTATTCATTGTTGCATTTTAAAATAAGTGACTCTTTAAAATTATCAAAGTGACTAAACAAGGTCTTTGAAGATATGAATTCCTTTCTGAGTGAGCTTAACTTTCACATTGGGGAAAGATTATCAAAAGAGTCACTCTTTAATCATAAAAAAATAAGATTATTGTAATAATTTTTCAATTTTTATTGAAGGAAGAGAATTAGTGAAAGTTCCAAGAAGTGTCTTAGAGAGTGGATATAAACAAGAGTTGTTTGTCGAATTACCATAGTTTCGTTTGTCTTTCTTTTTCCTTATACTCCTTAAATTATTGTTTTATTGAGATGTTGATTTATATTTATCTATTTTTCATTATATAATGATTCTTATTCAATTGCATTCATTATATAAGAAATAGTTATTTTAATTTATCAATACCTAATTCACTTCCCTTTTCGTTCCATTAGGGACTAACAAGAGCAATAAACCAGATGATTTGAAAACAACATAATAACCTATCATTTTAAGCCAAAAAAGTTATGCCACTTAATATCGAGCCGAGTTCATCCTAATTTTTTTAAGTTTCAACATGTTCTTGTCTTAAAATCCAATCAATTCGACCTCTAGGTGAAATGTTCATTCTTATTTTTAAGGGATGCAACTATTTTAGAAGAGGGATCAACTACTATAAAATCATGATGCAATTGATTTGGAACAATGATGCAACCAACTCTTTTAAAAGATGCAACGGGTCTTGAAGAGCAATGCAACTACTATATAAAAATGATACAACAATCTTAGATTGATGCAATTAATTCTTCTAACTGATGTAATTACATTAGAATAGTGATTCAGTTATTCCAACATGATACAACTGATTTGGAATAGTGATGGATTTGCTAGTAAGTGATACATGAAAAAGGGAGGGAGAGATGGTGAGAAATAAATAAAGAAAAAAAAAAGGCACATAAATAAAGGGAAAAAGAAAAAGAAAAATAGAAAAAGAGGGAGAAAGGTAGAAATTGGAAATAAGATAAAGATTGACGAGCAACCTGACAAGAAAAAAAAAAACAGAAAAGGAAAAGGCACTCAGACACAGGATTGTGGCGTACGACATTGCAACGGGCGTTTTATATGATCATGTAAACAAAATGCAAAGAGAGATGAATCAAAACAAAGGTACATCCTCTACGGCTTCGACACCCTTGTTCTGCTTCTCTCCTCTCGCAGTTCTCTCCTCGCAAGCACCAAAAGCTTCCAATTAGAAGAAAGAGAGAGAAAGAGGGAGCGAGTTCTTGTTTGTTTGTTAGTTGGAAAATGTCGAAGAAGAAAGCTTCGTCCACCATGTCTTTGAAGGACTTCCATGGCGGTTCTATCCCTTCGGATCTTCCATTACCTTCTGCTCCTGGACTGTAACCCTCTCTCTCTCTCTCTCTCTCCCCCCCTTATTTTTCCATTGTTTCTTTAATCAGATCGAATTATTTCCCTTTTCTTTTTTCACCGCGATGTCTGTGATTGCTTTTCTAAAATTTCTGATAGTATCATTTGCCTCCCTTCCATTTCTTTTGACTTCTCTATGTAATCGTTTAATATTTTATCCAGCGTTTGTTTTTGGATGAGTTAAGATATGCATCTTTATCTGGAGCTTGATTTAGGTTTCAGATCTTTAAATCTATAGTCTATGGTTTTCGTTTTAATCTTTTTTTTTTATTAGTAGTTAGCTCACCAATCATTCCTTTATGAGTCTTCTTTATATTTGGTTTTGGGAATTTCTGAACTTGGTCACTTGTACAGAAGTGAAGATTATGAAATACAGATTTTATATTTTAGGGGCTCAACCACAAGCTTTTATCATTAAGGCAGATGTTTCAAAACTTGGAACACTTATTGACTATACCTTGTTTTATGATTTTGCTTGGTTCAGTATGTTGAGGTCTGGTTCTGACCTCAGCGCATCGGCCACTTGGGGAAACAATGTAATGCGGTCAGATCTCAGGCCACGGCCTAAGTCCTCTGGTGCAAACCGTGGCTTTGATGAGAAAGCTTCACTTCTCTCTCACACAACACAGATTGGTCGAAATTTTGATGAGGATGAACGTAAACCTTTAGATGGAACTCCTACCTCTCGCAGACCCGTAAGCGATGAAAACTCTCGCAGTGCAATGTCGATGCGTCCTGAGCTAAAGATCAGCTCCTCTGTGACAGTACCGGATAGACCAGTTTCAAGTCCGGTGCCACAGTCTCCTAGCATAGGCCTTAATATGCCGGCAAGATTTTGTGGAGGAACATCTGTTAATGTTTCTGCACAAAATCCAAACTCAAATAGTGGCCTGGTTCTCCAATATTCAAAAGCCTCAAGCAGTAATTGTAATCAAGGTGTAAATAATCCTCTGAATGCTTGGGGTGTGCGGAAGGATGTGCTCGGTACTGGTGATGTGGTGGATTCTTCAATATCATCAGGATCGAGTTCTGTATCTAAGTTCTCTCGGGCTAGTGCACTCGAAAAGGTATCTTCAGGAATGTGGCAATCGAAGAATCCTAGCCAACTTGGACCACAGTTTGTTTATTCAAAGGGTAACAGTGTGAATCATAATGCAGATGTGGTTACTGAGAAGGGTGATTGTGGTATTCCACATGGTAGTCAAGTTGGAGTTGGTTGGGTTCTTGAAGATGGAAATCAGGTTGTGAGAAGGGACTTATCAAGTCAAGGAAAGGGAGGAGCATCTCAGATGTACTCTGAAGAGGTTGGGATTGGAGCTAGTAACACTGAGTTCCGGTTGGCATCAGCATTGCCTTCAGAAATATTGCAAGACCCTAAGTCAAAACAGCTTCCAAAATCAGAAACATTGGACACGTCAGATACCAGTTATCGACAGGTATCTTATTTTTGTAATCCGTGGTTTATTGAAGCTTACAGTTTGTTGACTGTGATGGTCATTATTCCTGTGCCTAAAAATAGGGGTACCAGCGACCTATGGAGATTGGACAGAGGGAAAAAGAAAATGATTTTTATGGAAGTGCAAATCCTGAAAAGCCTGGTTTAAATAATGCCAAGTCTGACATTGGAGTTATTGGGAGGCTGGTTGACCGTCCCAAATTGAATTTGAAACCACGCTCACAGCTTCTTGAGCAATCTGAAGGAAACTGGGGGAGAGAGAGGTTTGTAAGCTTGCTTTGGATAGAATTTTTAGTTTACTATATCTAATTGGACTTCTTAGATTAGATTTGTTAAACGAACTCCTAAGTAAATGAATGTTTAATTCTGCCATAATTATTGCATTCAAGCATATAATCCAGTAGCTTGACAGTCTTATATGAAAATGGTTAGAATTTGGTGAATTTGAGTTAGAAGATAGTGCTCACACATTAATATTGAATATGCAGCATCAACTTTTATTTAAATGTTTTCTATTTTTGTGTTTGGGAAGGGGTACCAGGTGCTATACTCTAAGATGTGATTCAGTTAATATTGGTTTACACCTTAGTAATAATCCAATCCAATATGTCTTAAAGAGTTCTATTGCATGCAACAGCCAGACTAAGGGGGAAAAAAGCATGGCATGCTTGCTTTTTGTGTGCTAAAGATTAGAAGTGGTGGTTATACTTGTTAATAGTGGATAATTTTGCTTCTAACAAACTTTGGCTATTAGAATGAATAATAAGAGATGTCTTTATTTGCTGAAACTTATAGTCCTGTATTTAAGTTTTGTTGCTAACTTCCAGTCATTATAGTCCTTTCAACATGTAACATGATTTTCTCTTTGTTTATTAGTTATTGCTGTCATGTTTTCGCTATGATTGTATGATGTTCATTAGCTATTCAAAGCTTTTCATGGGAGCCATTGCCATGCGGTTTACTAATTGCGGCAATAATTGAATCTGTTGCTGTTTGCTGAACTATATCTAATGTCTTTGGTTGGTGATGCAGGAGTTCTTTATTTGGTGGTGCTCGTCCTCGGGAAGTGGTAAGTATTCATCTTATGTATTTTATCATGCCGATTTAGGACTTCTCAGATATTACCTTGGTGTATACAATTATTATCTTTGACGAAATTATATCCATGCTTCAGATGTCATGCAAGATTGTTCTCTTTGTGAAGCATGTTAGCACTTTATATTTGGACAATGATTCAACACTCCTGATGTCAAGACTTTACATAATTTTTATATTTTCTGGAATTTAGTATTGAAGAAATAAAAACAGAAGGATAGATAAAGTAATAATTTATAAGGTTTGTGCCAGAACTGGGAAGCAATTATAATATTTAGAAAAAAAGAACCAATATGTCCTTAGAAATTACTTGTGAGGTTTAAGAATCAATCTTAAATATGTTCTTAGAAATTACTTGTGAGGTTTAAGAATCACTGTTTAAAATGTTCTTATCAATTACTTGTGAGAGTTAAGAATCACTCTTTAAAATGTTCTTATCAATTACTTGTAAGGTTTAAGAATCACTTAAAAAGAGTCACACTTCCCAAAGTTAATACTCAAGAGTTTCTGAAAAAATTTGAAATGAAAATATGTAGACTTGCTCAATTAATCTTATTAAGGTAAGTAATCAACTTTTGTTCTTTAATAGCTATTAGTCCTAACCTAAACAAAAAAGTTTTAAAAATAATGATATACTAATTTTAGCTCCTATTGAAGAGACTGACTAATATATAAAATTAATGGACTATTAAGGATAATAATGACCAAGCTATTATAAAAGATAACAGATGAAACACTTTAGCGTGTGAACAATTTAGCTAATCTCATTGTCCATCATTCATGTTCTCCGCTTTGTTAAAAGAAAAATATAAACCTATTATTTTCCATTCAATGATGACTTATTTGAATCATTTTGTTTTGATTACTTGCTTGATTGTTAGAACCTATTAGGTTATAGTCTTCGACATTATCTAATTTAATAGTTGTATAACTTAATATTCCATTTTTCCATATTTCCTGGTAGGTTCTTAAGGAAAGAGGTGTTGGTGACATGATGGTTAATAATCCTGAACAGAGCAATTTACCTGATAGGTAACTTTATTTCTACTAGTTATATTTAAAGTGATTGTTGTTTCCTTATGACTCTCCTTGGGGCATGCATGATGTGTTATATTAGCTCAGAGTTGATGATTTATCATGTGAGACTCTCCTCTTTTTCACTGTAATTATACTGTTTGCTTATAATTTATACAAGGAATGGTTTGTGGTAACGTATTTAATTGGACAATCTAAAAATTCAGGTTGCGTTGGAGTGTCCATACAGATTAACATATGTTTTAATAACGTTCCAACAGTATTAGTCTTCTTTTTGTGCATGAAGGGTCAACTCCTCCAAGAATGAAGTGATATCTCATCACATGGTTCCAACTACTAGACACAGTCAAAAAGCTGACCGTCCTGCTTCAAGGAGGACTGGGGGGGATTTGGAAATGAGAGATCAACGGGTAGAGCATGAAAAAGCTAACGTAGAGAGGAGGAACCGGCGAAATGATAAATGGAGAAGCAGTAAGGATGCCAAAGAACAGCAACCTGAACCTGAAACTTGGCGCAAAACCGTTGAAGAACCAAAACCTGCTTCGGTTGATGCTTCAGGTACTCGGCATGGCAAATTAGTCTCTGCCTTAGAGCTAGCACAGGCATTCTCAAAGTCAGTCTCTACTTCAAAGGCTTCTGATGTACAGCGTGGTCAGAGGGCTCCAGGCAATCGTAATAATCAAGTGCCCTTTTCACGCCTGACAGACAGCCGCGAGATTCACTCAACACCAACCACAAGGCCTCGAATAAACGGTTACTAGGAAACCATAATGATTTCGTAATAATGAAAAATTGGACGGCACCTACTACCTGATCGTCAGTCATTCGTTTAGTTTCATCAATGATGCTGGGCATGGATGATTCATTTGAAGGGACTTTGAGATGATATCCTGGCTTTGAAATGCTTTGGTGTTTTAAAACGGTTACTGATTTGATTGTTGAAGCATAGCAATTAGAATAACTTGCTACTGGAAGGAAAATTCAAAAGCCCTTTTTTGTTTGTTTTCATTACTTTATATTCTCATAGATCAGCACGGGGCGAGCATATTGCTATTACAAGTGAGAGCTTTCGCATCATAACGGAATCCATTCATTGGAGCAGACGTGTGTTTGACCTCTTAATTGAATTTGTGAGACACTGTTCATACAAGTTCTAGTTGGGATCAAAGTCTGCTCAATATCTGATCTATATAGGGTTGCAAGAGGTCGGACGTCTTTACTTCGGCTTGAATTTCTTAATTTTGGTTCAGACTTGGTCCTAGGTTGAATGGGTGCAAAATTTTCTGTTGGAACCTGAATTCGATCGTGTTTGGTCAAGCGCAAAATTAGAAACATGTCTAAAGCAGCCTAAACCTACAAAAGCTTTTTTGGTTAATCAATCAAACTTTTTGAAAACAAGACATATATTATGTCCATGTAAAAGCACTAGAGACAATATAAACAATTATTTTTATACATTGGTTTAGATCATCTAGTATAATTGCTAGACAAGATGTAATGATAGAAACTAATCATAGTTTGTTAAGCAGTCACATGGAGAGTAGAACTTAAACTTATCCAAACACATTATATTAGTGGTAATTGCATTGGTTCCTTTTGTTCATCTGCAGAAGATCACATAAGTATATGAAAATTCAATTATATACATTAGTTGTATGATTTGGTAGCAGTCTAACTTAGTTGCATAAAATAAGTATAGTGATAAGTAAAGATTGAAGAAAACAAACCAATAGCGAAATTGATTAACTAATCGTTACAATTGAAACGGCTAATAAATCAAAGCACTTTATTTATATATAAAAAATTATTTTATAAATCATATTCAATTATGTAACAATTTTATAAAATAAATGCATAATGGTCAATAAATAAATATATCTTCATGATCAAATATTTTCTTCGAAAAACTTTCAGTTGCAGGAATAGTCTCTGATGTGTGTGTTTACATTCTCTGTATATACCTGTTACAATATAAAAAACAATACATAAGATGATATCATAGATGATTATTAAAATTATAAAAGTACAACACTACTCTACCATGATGTATAAAGTTTATCTTGAACATTTTTAATATCTAACTAAGTTTGAGTACGCATCAGTATCAGAAAAAGGTATGAGAAACTTTCTGAGTAATGATTCAATGTAATGAACATAAGTTATATACTGTGTACAAGAGACATTCTCTCCTTAATCTATGCTAATCAATCCTATCAATCAGTGATGTACATAATCAGTGATATACATGATTTACATTCCATATACAACTCTATGTCTATCTCCTAAACTAATGGAAAGGATATTATTTCCAATACTCCCCCTCAAGTTGGTGAGTCAACATTATGAAGTCCCAACTTGTCGCGCAACATGACAAACTAATCTTTTCCAAAAGCCTTTGTAAATATGTCCACTAATTGATAACATGTTGGAATATAAGAAGGATTAATCACTCCGGCCTATAGCTTTTCCCACACAATATGACAATCTATCTCGATATGTTTTGTGCGTTTATAAAACACGGGATTTGCTGCAATGTGAAGCGTTGCTTGATTATCACAATATAGCGACGCAGGAATGTCAACTGGAACTTTTAAATCCTGCAACATATATCGTAACCAGGTGAGTACCAGACACGCATTCCCCATGGCTCTATATTCGACTTCTGCTGATGATCTAGACGCATTTGTTTGCTTCTTCGATTTCCAAGATATAAGCGAGCCTCCAAGAAAAATGCAATACCCGGTGACTGACCTTCGCGTAATGCGGCATCCACCCTAGTCCGAGTCACAGTAGGCTTTTAACGCAAGATTATGATTGGAAGGCAACGACAATCCCTGTCCAGGCGTGCCTTTAATATATTTCAGAACTCACATGGTTGTGTCCCAATGTGGCTTGCGAGGTTCTTGCATGAATTGAATCAATGTCTGGACTGAATAAACTATGCCCGGTCTTGTGACAGAGATAAATCAATCTTCCAACTAATCACCTGTACTTAGTTGGATTATGCAGCAATTCTCCGTCTGTGATAGATAATTTCAGGTTTTGTTCCATCGAAAATTTTTCCGCCCTGTGTCTTCCAAAATATCCAGTGCATATTTTCTTTGTGACATAAAAATTTCACTTTTGGATCGTGAAAATTCAATCCCTAGAAAATATTTCAAGGTGCCAAGATCCTTGATGCGAAAGTGTTTAAGAATGGATTCCTTGAGACACTTTACTTCTTGAAGATCATTGCCAGTAAGAAGGATGTCGTCCACGTAAATCAAAACTGCAGTGAACGATGATCCAACTGACTTTGTGAAAAGAGAGTAATCTACCTTAGATTGTCGATAGCCAGCCTTTTAAATGATATCAGAAAAAGTAGCAAATCAATTTCGTGAAGCCTGTTTTAACCCGTATAAAGATTTATTGAGTTAACATACTAAATTCTTCCCCTATTGGCGAAGTCCAGGTGGAAGTTCCATATAAACAACTTCATGAAGATCACCATGCAAGAATGCATTTTGAGCATCAAGTTGGTGTGTTAACCCATTTCTTACAACCACCACAGAAAGCAGACAACGTAATGTAGTAAGTTTGGCAATAGGAGAAAAAGTTTCACGATAGTCAATGTCCTCAATGTAATATCCCGTCCCCATATTAAGGGTTAGGACGTAAAATTTCAATGCATGTAAGCTTAAAGAGAGACTAAGGAAATGCATTTTTCTAACTTTCCAATGATATATAGTATGAAATTTTTGGACATCCGAGTCAAAAGTTAGGATCCTTACAAGCGAAGATGTTTAGAAGTTTAGAGGTATCGTCTGTGATGATGTCATCTTCCTCTGGGTGACGTCATCTTCTTCTGTAAA
>JANZXR010000009.1:2194448-2211702 GCA_027575705.1 Erythroxylum echinodendron
TGATGTATTGGTCAACTCTTGACAATTCCTTTTTATTAGCCAATTTCTGCATATAAATAAAATTTCAAGTTAGTAAAATAATTTATGAGATTAAAAAATCTATGATCACCACATATTTTTACTCACGTATTCATATCTCAATTGAATATAGCCTTTAGAACCAGTTCTCTGTGCTCATTTATTCTTTGATCGATTCCCTTGATTCCTATGACTTTGCTCCTGTTAGAAAGAAAATTACTAAACAATAAATAATATAGCAATATAATATAATATTTTATATTAAATAAGTGATATTCACTAATAAGTTACCTGAAAATTAGGAGAGAATCAATGCTTAACCATAGTTTCCCAATCATCTTGACTAAACTTTTCATGGGGAATGTGTCAAAGAGAACAAAGTGGTTATTCAATACATTAGCACTGAATTAATGATTGCTGATCCTTTAACAAAAGGTATGCCACCAAAGAGTTTTAAGGATCATGTTGTTAAAATGAGATTTAGTTCCATTATGTGATTTATTGTATGTACTTTTACAAAACTTGTATTAATTTTGTTGTTTTCTTATTATGGTGTACATATTTTTATTTTGAGAATTACAACTATTATGGACCTAGAATAGAGATAAAGATTTATTCATTTAGTTAAAGTGGAATAAGAAATAAGATGCATCGTGATACATGGAAGATAATTCTTACCTTTAAAGGACTTATTGCTATGATTTGTGCCTTTGGTTTCTTCCATTGTGTAAAGGTTTAATGACTTTTAACTTACATGTATGACCCAAGTAGGAGACTATTGTCTGTTGGACCCAACGATTGCACCATTTACGATGGGTCGTGTATGTTAGTTTTGTTGAAACCTCACATCTGTTCACTACCACCTTCTATTGTTTTGATGTAAGACAATAAGGAATATAAATTATGTGAATGGGGTATTAGGTCTCTAAGCTTGACATTTTTCCGATACACCATCTTATTGAATTTGTTAAAAGCTTAGAAAAACCCTCTCACCTATCTGAAAACTTCAATGGCAGGAGTTATGTAATATTTTGCATTTTCATTTTTCTATAATATATATGTATATAGATTATTATCATGTCTAATATATAGGTCCAAAATCATGCACACACATATACCTAATATAATTATCCTTACACACACGAATGTTATAAAAAAGGGTTAGAACATTTTAGACATTAGCGATTACATAATTAAGGGTGACAACTAATAATATTTATTTTATCTATTCTAATTATATAGGTGAGATATGTTTTTAATACGTACGTTATAAGGGCTTGATTCTAAGCTTTTATAGTGAATGCATATATTTCAAATGCTACTTTTACGGGAAAAGGTTAGAACATTGTGGACATTAATGACTGTATAGATAACGTCGGCTACTGCTAGGTTTAAAACATGATAACCTAGGTTTCTAATTAAAGTTAATTAGAATTAATTAAGGTTAATCTAAAATTAAATATAATTAATTAATTAATTAAAATTTAGGTTTAATTTAATGAGTGAAACTCTTTACTGTCATATAATCTTCGACTTACAATGTGAGTCTCACATAAACAATAATTGTCTATGAATTAACACTTCCCTTTGGGCCAGGATGTCTATGAATTAATTACTTAGTGCATTATTGAATCGCAGAAGTCGGATGGTGATGTTCCATCAGTTCTCGACTTGTTCAGATTGGAGAAGGAGAAATGACTACAAGTGACAGAACAGTGGTGGGACTTGGTCGAACTTTAATTTCTGCTTCAAGACTTGGTCGGTCAATTCTTGTTAGAGCACAAATTCCCGTCCTTTAATTCTGCTGCAAGACTTGGCAGCTCAACTCTCGTTAGAACACAAATTCCCGTCCTTTCTGTTTATCTCTTCCTAGACAACTTTTTAGAACACAAATAATGCTCACTGATTTTGTTTTTACTTTTTAGTAAAAACTGTGAATGTCCTAAATTGCTTCTTCTTCAAAACAAAAATACCTGAAAATAAAAGAATTAAAATTAATTTCTATAAAATGTTTTCACTTAAATAATTAGTTAAATATTCATTTTCTTAAAAATACTAATTTATGTATATTCAAATACTAATTTATGTATATTCAAATCTAATAGCCAACTAATTCCTATGCTTGTGTAAATAGATCGAATAAAATTAGGGATTTCTTGCTTATTTAGTTTGGCTCATTGTATATAAATATCCCCTTATATATTTGATGATATACACAAAAATACAAAAATCGTTTTATAGCTCTTACTCCCTTTTTGTTTCTTACATGGCACCACAACCTCCTTTGTAAAAAGGAGTCAAAAATTCTGGTTTCCTTTCAATTTTTCTCTTCCAGCCTTTTGTACTCATTTGCTAGGTTTTTAAAATTTGCTCCTAAAGCAACTTACCATATGTCAAATTGTTCCTCTGCTCGATTAGATCATAACGGTATAAAGAACAACCCCAAAAGCCCTCACACACCCTCATATGTCCTTAAAAGTCGCTACACTCAGAAAAATCCTAACTGAAAATGTCATAAGGAAATAGATGTTAGCTCAAGGTTTATTAATAATGATTTTGATTATAACTACATAATATTTCAAAATTTAAAATAGATTTATATCCTTGTATCTGCAACGATATCATTCTTAAAAGGAAATAAAATTATAGGAATAATGTTTCCTTTCCTGCAAGAACCTTCTTACTGATCTTACCTTATTAGAAATGATTCTACAATATCGGGAAGGATCCTACTAATCATATATTTTATCAACCACCTTTAAGACATTGCCATATTTATTTCTTAACGTCCGAATATTGGAAGATTTCAGCAGAGATAATATCGACGATTCGTTAAATACAAAGTCAACTCAGAATTGAAATGAAGCAACGACTAGTTGAAGAAAATGTCTATTTAAAAAAGAGCCAGTGTAGTTGCAAACAAGAAGTTAAGGAGCCAAATTTTTTAAATACATCAAAGGCATCAATACTCTTGAAACTCATACTTTTATCAGATTTCTTGTGCCTTAGAAATTGAAAATTCTTCTTGAGAGAAATTATTGAAGCTTATATTGAGCAAATCACTTTTTCATTTGCTAAGAGCTTATAGAGGCTAGTTAAATACTACTAGTGTGAAAGGTTAAAGAGATTTGAAAAATATGTGCTGTGAGCTTAAAGAGGCTTGTCAAATTACTACTTAGGATTTTAGTGAAACACTCAAGCCGAAAATTTGGAGATTGGACGTAGGCTTGGTTATAAGCTGAACTAGTATAAATTAACTGTGTCATTCTTTCTCTCTTCTTAAATTTAAATTTTTGTATTATAGTGTTTATATTTTATATTTACATCCTTCACTTTTATAATAAGCGCCTTCTGTTTTAAAGTGTTTTAACATGATTTATCATTTAGCAGGCTCCTATCGTTTAGAAGGCTCCTATCATTTAACAGGCTTGTTTAATAGACTCCTATCATTTAATAGGCTTCTATCGTCTAACAGGCTCTTTTTTTTTTTGCGTTAGCAAGCTTCAATCGATTAAACAGGCTCCTTTCATTTTGAGTGTCAGTAGGCCACTTTCAATTAACAGACTCCTTTCATTTTCAATGTGAACATGATCCTTTCGAAAGTTTATAAGACCCTTCTATTTATAAATTTATTTTGTTTAGCAGGATCTTATTAATTTGAAAGTACCTTGAAATTTTTTTACACACAATTCACCCCCCTCTTATATGTGTTTGCTTTATCATTTGGTATCAGAGCGAGGTTTCACATTTATTGTGTTTTATAGCACATGATAGATCATGGCAAAAAATTTAAGAAACCTTGAAGGTCAATCCATGTCAAAGCCTCCTTATTTCAATGGAAACAGCTATTCCTATTGGAATGAGAGAATGAAGATCTATGTTCTATATGCAGGTATCAAGATCTAGTAAGCCATCAAAGCTGGAACCACACTTCCTATTACTAATTACGTAGAATTATGGACTTATGCTATCAGAAGAAATGAACAACTAAACGTTAAAAGATAAACATAATATGATCTATGCACTATCTCCAGAAAAGTATGAAAAGATATCTTACTACTCTACAACAAAGGAAATGTGGGACAAACTTCAAGTCACCTTTGAAGGAACAAATGAGGATTTCGAAAGCTTTGAAGAAGAAGAGGAGGAGATGATGAGGTATATTATTCTGACTTTGATATTGAAGTTGATGAATTAAGAAATGCATATCATGAATTGTATGATCAATATAAAAAATTAACTGTGAAGTATTTCTACGAGGTTAAGAAGTCCACGAAAAATGATGCATCCTTAAAGAGTAAGATTAAATCATTAAAGTCTGTGAATGAGAATTTCTGGTCAAAGAATATGTCTCATAAGATTGATTATAAGCAAAAGGTTTCTGAAAACGAAGTTCTAGACGAAAGAGTAGTTAAGATAGAAAATGTGATTCAGATAAGGTGAATCAATTAAAAGTAAAAGTTACTGCTCTAGAACTTGAGAAAGAGAAATTTGCTGGAAAAGTCATATCTCTAGAAAAAGATGTTGCTAATTTTGTTAATGGAAGGAATAATCTTGATGCATTACTTAGCAATGGTATAGGAGTTTTTGATAAGGCTGGAATAGGTTATAATGAAAATAATAATATTAGGTCATGTAAGAATTTCTTTGTTAAATCCAGAAGTAGCTATAATCAAAACAATTGGAACCTAATACATGGTAGAAATTATAGCAATTCTCATTCATCTGTTTTATGTTTCTAATGGTAGACATAGTCACATTAGTCATTCTTGTAACTTTTGTAAAATGGAGAAATTATCTCAAATGTATGTTCAGAGACTAAAAGGTCAAGCTACTAACCTGAAAAGACCCAGAAAATTTGGGCACCTAAAACGAGATAATACTTGTTACATATAAGCTTCAAAACGGAGACAAGAGAAAACCAATGGATAGTTGATAGCAACTGTTCTAGACACATGATAGATGAAATATCACATTTCAACTACATTGAAAGGAAAGATGGAGGTAATGTTGTTTTTGTCAACAAAAATAAGGAAAAAATTCACTGGAATTGGTAAAATTGGTGACTCTAACTCTACTTATATTGATAATGTTCTTTATCTTGATAGATTGAAACATAACCTTTTAAGTGTAAAGATATGTCTTCATAAAATGTCAAGTATTTTGTTTTTATATAAAAGGATTCTTTTATCATGCACAGAAGATTTGGACATGCTAACATGAACATTCTATCAAAACTGTCCAAAATGAGTTAGTAAGAGGACTACCAACTTTGAAGTTTGAAAGCAATCAGGTTTCTGAGGCTTGTTTAAAAGTTAAACAAGTTAGAAGTAACTTTCCTCCCAAAAATTTTGTGTCTACTAACTAACAGCTTGAACTTGAGCATATGGATTTATTTGGTCCCACTAGGACTTAAAGTTTTGGTGGTAAACATTATGGTTTAGTTTTAGTATATGATTATTCCATATTTATATGGGGTTTACTTCCTATCAAATAAGGACGATGCCTTTGAAATTTTTAAGAAGTTTTTTAGAAAAATTTATATTGAAAAAGGATACTACATTACTTTAATTCGGAGTGATCATGGAGGAGAATTTGATAATAGAAAGTTTGAAGATCTTTATGATAATAACAGTATGACTCATAATTTTCATGCTCAAGGACTCCTCAACAAAATGGAGTGATTAAAAGAATGAATAGGACTCTCATTGATATGGCCAGAACAATGCTATCAGAAAGCAATCTACCTCACGGTTACTGGGAAGAAGCTATGTCAACTGCCTGTTACATTCTTAGCAGGTGCCTTATAAGACCCATTATGAAAAAGACCCCTTATAAGTCATGAAAAGGAAGAAAATCGAATGTCACTTACTTTCAAGCATTTGGCTGCAAATGCTTCGTTCTAAATAATGAAAAAGACAATCTTGGAAATTTCGATGCAAGATCAGATGAAATCATCTTTCTAGGCTATGGTATCACAAGTAAAGGATTTAGAGTTTACAACAAAAGAAGAAAGAAGATAGAAGAATCAATACATGTAGTATTTGATGAAGCACTACGATCGACAACAAAAACTGATTCAGATGATGGAGAGTATCCCTTGGCTCTTAAAAATACATCGCAGGCTTAAATATCACCTATAGTACCTTTGGAATTACAAGATTAAGAAGGTCCTTCTGAAGCTAGGATAAAGAAGGCTTCATCCTTTTAGCAGGAGCCTATACAACGAAGAACATCAAGAGAATGGAGAGGTTTTGATAGACATCAATATATTCTAGGAGATCCCTCTCAAAGTCTAAAAACCAGATCATCCTTCAAGAATAACCTTGTTACCCTCATCTCACAATTAGAACCAAAGACCATTGAAGAGGCTTTGACTAATGAAAATTGGGTTTCAATTATGAAAGATGAACTTAATCAGTTTGACAAAAACAAAGTTTGAAATCTATTACCTCATTTGTAAAACAAGTTAGTCATTGGAACTCGTTGGATATTTCGAAACAAACTTGATGAAATGGCAAGGTGGTAAGAAACAAAGATAGATTTGTAGCTGAAGGTTATAATCAATAGGAAGGTATTGATTTTGATAAAACTTATGCACCTATTGCTAGAATGGAATCGATTAGAATTTTACTTGCCTTCGCAGGTTATAAAAACTTCAAATTGTTCTAAATGGATGTCAAAAGTGCCTTCTTAAATTGATATATTAAGGAAGAAGTGTTTTTTAAGCAACCTCTAGGCTTTGAAGATGACAACCATCTTGACAACGTGATGAAGTTGACTAAGGCCTTGTATGGTCTAAAATAGGCCCCTCGATTATGGTATGAGAGGTTAAGTAATTTTTTGCTTGAGAATAAATTTGAAAGAGGAAAAGTATATAAAACCTTATTTATTAAGAAAAAGGAGAATGATTTACTCATAAGGCAAATATGTGTTGATGACATAATATTTGATGCCACTAATCAATATTTCTGTGACGAATTCTTAGCATTAATGCAGAGGGAGTTTGAAATGAGCATGAAGGGAGAATTATCTTCCTTCCTTGGATTACAAATTAGACAAATACAAAAAGGGATCTTTATTAGCCTAAACAAATACACAAAGGAACTCATCAAGAAATACCACTTCGAAAATGCCAAACTTATAGGTACTCCTATGTACATTGGTACTACACTTAATAAGGATGAAGAAGGTAAGGCTATGGATGAGATAAAGTACAAAAGAATGATCGGGTCACTACTATATCTTACAAGCTCCAGACCAGATATTATGCTTAATGTGTGCCTTTATGTACGTTTTCAATTAGATCCAAAAGAAAGTCATCTTCTAGCAGTCAAAAGGATCTTTTGATATCTTCATAGAACTATAGATTTTGGACTATGGTATCTAAAAACTAATTCTTTTAACGTAATTATCTATTGTGATGCAGATTATGTAGGTGATAAAGTTGATCGAAAAAGCACAAGTGGTCACTGTCAATTTCTTAGAGGATGTCTAGTTTCTTATTCTTGCAAGAAACAAAATTGCACAACTCTTTCAACAGTTGAAGTAGAATATATAACAGCTACCAACTGTCGTGCTTAAATATTATAGATGAAGCATTAACTCCAAGATTTCTCTCTCTGAACTTTAATCATATTTATATGATATTTGATAATACTAGTGCAAAAAATCTGTCAAAAAATCATGTGCATCATTCTAGGACTAAGTATATAGAAATCAAGCTTCATTTTCTTAAAGATCATATTTTAGAAGGAACCATTGATCTTTTGAATGTTAATACTAAAAATAAAGTAGCTGATATCTTTATTAAGCCACTTTCTGAAGATAGATTCTGTTTATTAAGAAAAAAGTTTAGTATGTCCAGATTATCTGAAATATAATTATGTTCGAATATATTATGTTACTTTTTTTTGCAGGTATTAGCAGCTCCTTCTAAAAAGAAGGCCCTTATTAGGTTAAATTAGTTCTTTTTGATAATGACAAAGGGGGAGAGTTGATATATTTTACTTTGCATAATTGAAGTTTAAATATATGATAAGCTATCTTACATATTTGTGGTATTTTTTAACTATTTAACTCTCTTCCCTCGATTTTTTGATAATGACAAAAGAGGAGAGTTAATAATATACTTTCTTTTAATGTGATATATTTTGCTTTTGGTGTGATATACTTGCTTTTGTTGTGATATATTTTACTAACTGTTGAAAGATTGTTGAATTGAATATGTGAAGTTTATCTCAGTTATCTTATAAACGATACGCTCCTTTCTTTAGAGGTCATAAGAAAGGCTTCTTCTAATCATGACTGGGAGTAAGAACTTATAAAGCTTACAGGTATCTTTCGAAATCCTTTATCATCATTTGAATTTTGAAAATATATTTGTTATTGCTTGTTATCATCAAAAAGGGGGAGTTGTTTGCTCAAGCTTTATTATTAATGATTTTGATGATAACTATATAATATTTCAAAATTCAAATTTGATTTAAATTTTTATATAGGCAATGATATAATTCTTAAAAGGAAATAAAATCATAAGAATAATGCTTCCTTTCTTGCAGGAAACTTTTTAATGATCTTACCTTATTATAAATGATTCTACAATATCTGGAAGAATCCTGTTAATCATATATTTCGTCAATCAACTCCAAGAAATTGTCATATTTATTTCTTAAATACTAATCATTTTCCATGTATCCTTACACCATTGATCTATGTGTTAGAATCTATCCTTCTCTGTTTTGACTCAGATCCATTGGTTCAGTTTGGTTAAAAAAGGACTGACAAAAATTCTTCACTTATATGGCATCATAATTAAAATACAAATACTCAATTCCTCATTTTCATTTCATAAAACATAATGTACATTGTAGCATTACAAACATCATCTACATATATATACAATATCAAAAGCTTATCAAAGTCTACTGTTTTGTTTATAAACTATGCTACATAAATGAGGAACTATACAAAACTTTATTTAACTCTTTAGTCTCAACTGACCGACCTTTGAGCCATTTCTTCTATCCGAAAGCACTAGAACTATTTTTCTTCTAGAGTGTCTTAGCAACTAAGTCTCCTTTCTCTTAGCTGAAAGTTAATGTTGCAATTTTGATGAGTTTTGCGAACTCCGTAATTGAACCATCATCGATGTGTTCACTTATATCATATAACACAACAAATCATATTCCAAATTCATAAACAATTAAAACAGTTCCTTTAGATCATTTAAACATATATATCAAATATATATACAATGCACATGTGACTCTTATTCAATTATTATATTGTTGTAATCGGGTGCCTTTTTAACTATCCCGTATTTAGTGTAGATACAAAGCTCATTAATAACTGTCCCATATCTGTTGGAGATACCGAGCTCATTATATATAGTGAGCCAGAGGCTCTTACCACATTATGAGCTTTAAGATCTTTACTCGTGGGATTAACACCTTTGGTACTACGTTAACGAACTGTGCACTTGCAGATTATTGAGGGTTAATAAATAAAACTTACACACAACCAGACCATCAATCAACTTTTTAGTGTTGTTGCTGGGGAGGTGATTAGTTTAATTCTTTAGTTTAAGGTGTTTTAGTTAGTTTTTGTTTTCTGTTCTTTCTTTCTATTTCTGAATTTATGCTCTTGTATGGACACAAGAGTCACGAAAAGTTCAAGTCGTACAGCTGAAACTTAGAGCTAGATATCAGTCGATTGGAATGATCAATTAGGAAATCTCAGTGTGAAAAAGAAGAAGAAATACTAAAAACAATAATGAATAAGGAATTTCAGCAAGATTTGGATCATAGAGCGAACCAAAGACGCCAATAAAGAATCCTTATGGATTTCATGAGACCAGGGTTCAATGCAGCTAACCAAAGAGTAACTAGGCCACCCGTATAAATAACCTCTTTTGAAATTAAACTAGCCCTCCCAAACATGTTTCAATAGAATGTGCAATTCTATGGACTAACAAATGAATATGCCAATGCATATATAGTAAATTTTCTTAAAATTTGCGATACCTTTCGGTACCATTAGATGTCGGAGGATGTTGTGAGAATTAGATTTTTCTCTTTGACCTTAAGAATGGCGCAAAGGCCTGGTACCACTCTCTCAACCCAGTTAATATCATTACTTAGGATCAACTAGTTTGTGCCTTTTGAGACAAGTGTTTTTCCTTTACGAAGATTACGAAGATTATTAAAGAGATTACCAACTTCTAGCAAAGTGACGAAGAATCGATCTATGAAGCGTGGAAATGATACAAGGACTTGCAATGAAAATGCCCACTCCATAACTTACCTAAGGAGTTCTTGTTGCAAACATTGTATAATGGAGTAACCCCATATATGAGAGGCACGATTGATGTAGCTTCAAGAGGATCACTGACAAGAAAGATGGTAGATGAACAAGAGCTAATAGAGGAGATAGCAAGTAATAGTTACCTATAACCCATTACCTTACGAGAATAAAAAGGAGTTGTAGCTATTGATCAAATGACAGAGATGTAGGAGAAAATTGACAACTTAACTCGATAGCTTAACAATATGAAGGCTTCGTCCTCAGCTTTGGTAAAAGTCGTGTAACTAAAGTGTAAACTCTGTGGACAGATGGACCATGATACGATGGACTGCTTCTTGATGAAGGATAACGATCCAGAGTAATTTAATATAAGAGTTTAATATAGATGAGGAGGGAGAACCAATCCTTACTCCAACACATACAACCCTGGGTGGAAGAATCACCCTAACTTCTTTTGGATGAACAATGATAGAGGATAATTCAGACCCCAAGAACAACCAGGTTTCTAATAAGATAAATTACGCTTAATGGAATCCAAGTTGGATAGGATTTTAGATAAAATTGGAGGTATGGAAGATGCATATAGAAGGCTTGATAGCAAGTTCAAGCAAGTCATTAAAAACCACGCCTCCTCAATGCACAATCTAGAAGTCCAAGCAAGTCAACTAATATAGGCAATTTTAACTCAAAATATAGGAACCCTTCCAAGCGATACTAAATCTAGCCTAAAGGAATGGTTCATGGCCTTTAGTCAGACCCAGGAAAAGAAACTCGAACATACGAAAGAAGATAGAGACAATAGAGAAGGACAAGAAAATATGGAATTCCTTCCAAGTGAGCTCGTAATTAAGTCAATCAAGGAACCACGACCTGAATTTTCGTACCCTATTCTAGCTCAGCGGAAGTCACATTCAAGTAAGGCGACGAGGAATTCTAAGGAGGTTGAATTAAACGATGTTAAGGATATAATGAAATATCTAAAAACGAGCCTCACATTAAGGGAATCAATCAAGAAAAAGGTTAAGGAGCACGTAGTGGAAGAAAACCCTAATATAACATAGAAAAAAAGAGGATGTAGGGGATTTTTACATTCCTTGCAGTATTAATAAAGTTAAAATAAACTGAGAATTTACAGATTTGAGAGTGAGTATTAATATGATGCCCTATACCTTTAGTCAAAAAATTGGGGTTAGAAGAGTTAGAACCCATATGATGCTAGTGAAGACGATGGACTGAAGAATCCATCGGTCGAAAGGTATTATTAAGGATATGTAAGTACAGATTAATATTTTTACCTTCCCCACAAACTTCTTTGTATTAGATATTGGAGAAGATGTGGAAACTCCTATGGTCCTTAGCCGACCATTCTTATCTATTGCTCACTTAATAATTGACATTGATGGGGGTAAACTAACTCTAAAGGTCGAAAAGCATCAAATTACCTTCACTGTGTCAAAGAATGACAACAATTCTTCCTTACTCCTAGATAGCATCAAGGAAATCGAACCTTGAGGATAATGGGAAGATATTGAGGATCTTGGGAATGCATCTAGAAAGAAATGATCGCGGAGGAAAAAGCAAAGGAAGGTGAAGTAGAAGGAAGGTGGAACTTAAGGCATAATAGCTTATATGCAAATGGTAAGATCGATGACTGAGCTACCATTACACTATTCATTTGAACCACCGTGAGTTCAAGAAGAGTGTCAAGCTACCGACATTAAAAGAAGCGCTGTATGGGAGTTAACCCATGGATTGTTAATTCCTTTGACGTTTAGATAGTTTGAATTCTGAGTTAGGTTATTTCGTTTCCAAATAAGTTCAGGAAGGTGTAGGACTTCAATATGAGTTAGATGAATGAGGAAGTAAGCAAAAGAGAGGTGAAAGAGCTATAAAGAGTTAGGAAATGATCTTAAGAATGTGTAGAAGCATAAAAGAAGAAAAAACTAGAAATTGGTGAAAATATTGCAAGCCATGATTGTGGCCTACGGCAGGGAAAAATTGTCCACGCGAGTTTCAGCTAAAATTTTTACCATTTAACCCTTCCTTCACTTATATATTCACTTCAAACTTCATTTTTTTCACTCACTTTCATTTTAACTTTATCTCTCTAAGTATAGAACCTCTAAACATGCTCTCTTCTCTCTAACCAACTTCCAAATTTCCACTTTATTCCAACTTTTACCTACTTGCAATCTAGTATGTTGTGCATTAAGCAGTGAGCAAACTTTAGAGGAGCAAGGTATTTGTTTCCAATCCCTTAATGTTAAACAAATAGTAGTCCCAAAATATTTTTACTTTGATACGCTTGATATGCTAGAATTTTTAGATAGGGTAGAGAATTTGGCAGAAAGAATTCAGTGGACTAAGTTTATACACTTCCAATATCCTGTCTACCAGAAGCTCACTCCTGAATTCTTCAGTTCTCTTTATTTTAAACCTCGTAACCCTAAGGAAATGTGGTTTAGGTTACGGGGATGAGCTTATGAGCTAAATATTGAAATCATGTGTGATATTTACAGGTTCCTCAAATCTTCCATTGTCAATTAGCGAGATGATTTTCATGCTTTTAGCTATTAGAATGAGCTCACTGGGTTAGAGTGATTCCACACTAAGAATGCCTACAACAACATTATATGAACCCATGAGCACTTGTTATTGCATAAATTCATGTGTCAAATAGTTTTTTACCAATTAGAAACCAACAAGTGCTTAATAAGGAACTTTTTTTGATGTGGTGTATGGATCACAGTGATGATTGCAAAACAATTTACTAGTTTTACGCAAAAAAATTGCAAGTATATAGGTCGTGAATTGTAGTTAAAAAGTACATATCGATCCCACAAGGATTGTGCTTAAACACCATTTAATTCATATTACACTTTGTTTACAAAACGAAATTGTTTAATGGAAATAATCTAAAAAATTAAATTAGAATTAAATGACTAACACTGAATAAATGATAACACCGAAATGCAGAAAATAGATTTTAATGACACTTTTTCCCTATCTTATCTCTCTCCTATTTTATTAATCGAATTGCATCTCATTTAAGATGTTCTAATGCATTAACTAACTTCTCTCAAGGAGTAGTTAATTGTCCCTAATCAAATTAAATGAAGATGATTAAATGATCTCTCATCCTACCAAATAACTTCACCAATTTAACTAGTTATTAAGTTATCCTATGGGTGATCAATTAAATTAACCAAGATCTCTCTTTCAACTAATCAATTAACATGATGAATGTAAGTCTATAGGTTCACAATTCTCATTGTACAATCTTACACAAATTACCTAACTCAATCTCTCAATTTATTGTAAGGTATATGAATATAATCAACATTCATTAAAGATATTTTTCATTCAAATCAATAAAATAGGAGTTTAACAAGATAGTTCAAAAGTAATCCCTAAAAATTAAGGATGTCAATAGGTCGGGCCGGGCCCGAGCTGCCCTCGGCCCTGCCTAGCCTGGCCTCAATCAGGGTGGGCCGGGATGTGCTAGTCTGTAGCCTGGCCCTCCTACGGGCCGAACGGCCTGTGGCCCATCAAACCCAGCTTGTCTATATTTTTTAATTAAAAAATACAAAACGACATCGTTTTAAACAAAACGATGTAGTTTTGTCGGATCGGCTCGTGGCCCGGCCCAGGTAGACCATGGTCAGCTCGTGGCCCACTCGGGTCAAAAATGGGTCGGGCCGGTCAGGTCAGGTGGGTCGGGCCAGAATTGCCGTCCCTACTAAAAATAAATTAGCCACTCATGGTGTCTATAATATCATCAACATTCAAACATTCCATTTTACAATTATTAGAAGAGATAAAAATCACAGAAAATTAAATAAAGAAAACTCCTTCTCTTCTTTGCTAAATTCTGAAAATTCTGGTGTTAATGTGCTATTTTCCCGATTGTGATTGATAATCCTTGAATCTCTACCTTCTTTAAGACTCTAAATTTGGATTTTTCACTCAAGGAGGCTCTTCTACACACATTGTTTTCATCTTTAGGAGTTTATTTTCTTATATAGTCCAGAAAAACTAAAAATTAAGTAAACCCCGCATATGCTCTCGGATTAGACATCCCACCATTGTGGGAATTGGCATCAAAATGCTTCCTTTTCTTTTCTCTTCTTTTGGTCTCTAGCTAAATCTCAAAGTTGCAAACCTCCATTCCTATATCAAAATATTCAGCTCTTACCCTAAATTAACATCAAACATAAAAGAACAACAATGAAGATTAAACTAAACCAAAACTTATAAAATGAATCCTAAAATACAACATTAATAAACTATTATGTAAGAAACACATACCAAATAATAAAAAAAAAACACACACTAATGCACGATTATCAACTTCCCCACACTTAAATCCTTGCTTGTCCTATAGCAAAATAAACACAACCGATCAATTCCATCATTTCATTTTCACAAAGATCAAAATATACAATCCCTTAAATTTTAGCCAACTCAAATATCAAGTTACTACACATATCATGACTACTTTTCATTAGTGTAGATAAGCAAACTTAACATATGTCACCATCACTCAAAGATAATCATAGATGCAAAGTGAATCATCCTCATAGTTTCACTCATTTTTCCCAAGTGTTTCATTATTAGTGTTTCGATCAAGCTTTCTATAGGAAACTGTACTACTATAGGGTTGCTAATACACCAATTCTTCTCTACAATAATTGCATGCATAAATAGATCAAAAGGGCTTATTTAGGGTTATAATGTGGTAAGTGTTAAGGTAGGTAAAGAGGGTAAAGGGTTTAACATAAGCATTCGTAAAGTTAAACAAAAAACAGGTAAAAAGGGATAGCAAAACATAACTCTGAGATACATAAGTGTCAATATGCTAATACTCTACACTTATTGATGCTACTCAAGTTTCTTTTTTTTACAAGGAAGAAACAATGAATAAAATAGAAACTAAATACAATGTGATTCAAAAGCAGAAGTATCCTCAACTTATCTTGATAAAAATTTTCGCAACGATCCTAACTAATGAATTACTTAACACTTTACTAAGCTTATGAATGGGTAAGTTAATGGGGTTCTGAGTTTTAAAATTTTTGGGTATTTTTAAGAAACAAAATAGTTAAGGCTCAACAGGGTAGCAAAGGATAATCAAACATGGGTCATTTAAGCCAAGGGTTAACACAAAAAGGTTCTTAATTATCTCTATTAAGCATGCTTCCAGTAGACTCAAACTGATTCAAAGCAAATTTGGAAGGTAATAACCTAAGGAAGCATTATATAACAAAGAAATGGAATGACTATAGTTGGAGTCATGTAGGCTCAATCCTCACACTGGCTAAGATGAAAATTCATTATACATCTCTACACTACCTCATTGTTCAAATGTGAAATTGTGAGTAAGCTTATGCAACCAACTACTTTTCATTACTTAACATGGTTCACTTTCTACTCAAGTAGCCTAATCTAAGTTTAAGCATGCATACAATCTAATTCTAGCTAGCATGACAGAATCTCATGATAAAATAAATCAAACTAATTCAAGTACGGTTCCATTGCTCAACACAAAACAATATGATATGCCTAAACATGCATCCTATTTAACAAAATGTAAACAGTGACTAAAACAATGCAATTGACAAAACAAGTGTCACCTCCCCATACTTAAGAATACATTGTCCTCAATATGACAAGGCAACCACAAGATAAGGTAAAATGACATCAAACCAAACAAAAGACAAAACAACTAATAATATAATTAACATAATTTAAAAGTTTAGGGTAAGAAGGGTTTATAGAGATTGTGGTGGCGACGGTGTTGGTGAAGGGGATTCAAAATTATTCCTCTAATAGAATTTGAGGAAGTTCTTTCTCATGTATTGCTGCTTCTTGTGGACTTACCTCATCTAGGTGTCGAGATCGTTAATTTGCGATGTCATATGTTGATGATTTGAGGCCATTTGGTCAAAGATTTGCTGAAATCTATCGATTTTTGCTGGTGCAATTGGTTCCTCTTCCACTGCTTCTTTTTGCTTTGGGACTGCTTGGGATGTGGAGGGCCGGGAAGTGGTTGTATGCTTATCCTTCCTGTTTTTCATTGCAGTGTGCATTTGAGGATTTCAGAACTCTATATAATAGAGCTCCAAAATTTCAGAGCGCTTCAAAAAAGATATGTCAAACATATTGTATTAAGTTGTATATACACTATTAACATCATAGTTGTAAAACAAAGCCAAAGCAGTAACAGCATGAGACATGCCAAAATAAGAGCTCTTCTTAGTCACACAACTCACTATTGTTTGAAAAATCTGATAAGGAGTATTGATTTTTATATTTCGATCTATGTACCGAAGGGAGAAAAGTTCTTTGGATGAGCATTTATTACTTTTAGTTTTAATGAAAATCATTAAGCACATAAATTTATGCAAAAGTAAATGCTGGGCACTTTAGATTAAATTGTTTCGTGCATTTCGAGAGTCAAAATTAGCTTCACCCATTAGAGTTTTCCAGTAATTGTCCACATCAAAGTCATCATTATCATCTAAAATTTTTATGTTCGATAAATCAAAAAGTGCGCGAATGACATGATAATCAAGTTTATGAACATCACTAGTTAACCTAAACTAGAATACATCCATTTTAGGGTTATAGAGCACTATGGTGAAAAACTCGATAGTCATCATAGGGTAAATAGGCACGTCACAACGACTGAACCTATTCTTGTTAGACCCCATTTTCGGAGTCTAACTATCCATATATAAATCATAATTATCCACTCAAATTCATCCATACATAAATCATAAGTCATTACGATCAAATATATGAGTTGTCACAAAGCCATAAAGGCATTTCAAACCACAATACATCCATATCTGATAATCCCAAGATACATAAGATACTTAATCTAAAAATACTTAAAATGAATCTAAAATCCTCATTAGTACAAAATCTA
>JANZXR010000009.1:2211802-2247766 GCA_027575705.1 Erythroxylum echinodendron
TTATTTATATCTAATTAAATATATATTATAAATATCTAATTAATAAAATTTTCCGACGGTTATAATTTAAATATAATGGAAATATATAATTTAAAAATAATTTTACCGACGGAAACATTCATAATTTCCGTCGGTAAATGTCTATACACTATACCAACAGACAATATGATCTGTCGGTAATGAGTGAGCTTATTTACCGACAGACATAACGTTACCGTCTGTAAATTTACCGACGGTATTAAAACATTCCGTTGCTAAATTTACATACGGTTTAGCAACTTACTGTCGATAAAATTAGCGTTGAAAAATTAACTTTCCGTCGGTAAGTTTACCGACGGAAAAGGTGTGACGGTCGGTAACTTTTCAGTTGAAATTATCGACGGTGATTTTATTCCGTCGGTAAACTTACCGACGGAAAGTTTCTTTACCGTCGATAAGGTTAGCTACAGTCGAATCTCTGACATTTTTGTCTGTCGTTATATTCCGTCGGTAATATTAAATACCGACGGAATAGTTGTCATTTCCGTCGGTATTTTTCATCGCTAACCCACTATTTTCTTGTAGTTTTATGAAGGTCGTATATTAGCCACATGATTACTAGAAGATTTTTGACAAAGATGACATCGAAGTTATTCAGATTTCAATCCATCCAGTTTACTAAGAATACAAGTGAAGCAACTGTTAGTTAAAGAAATTGACTATTTAAGAAAGAGCAACAAAACTTGTGAAACAATGAATATACATAGATTTTCGAAACATTTGAGCAACATTTATATTCTTGAGAGTCATATCATTCTTATTGTGCCTTAAAAAGTGAAATCACTATATTAAGAGAGAAATTATTTTTGATTATACATTTTATTTTTATATAAGCTTTTAGAAGCTTGTTATACATTTCAAGTGTGAAAGGTTGGAGAACCTTGAAAAATATGTACTCATGAGCTAAGAGACTCTCGTCAAATTACTGCTTAGTTTTTATAGTGAAGCACTTAAGTTGGATGCTTGGAAACTGGATATAGGCTTGGGTTGTAAATCAAACCAGTATAAATCGTACATCATTCTTCTCTCTCTCTCCTTATCTTTTATGTTTCCGAATTATATTGTGAGTGTATTCATTTGAGCAAGAGGTTCCTTTACTTTTATAATAAGCTCATTCTGTTATTAACTTGTTGAGAATTCCTTTCATTTTAACAGGTACCTTCCTTTTTATTGTTTTCAACAAGATTTATAATTTAGCAGGCTCTTGTCGTTTAACAGCCTACTATTGTTTGATAAGCACCTAATGTTTAAATTTTTAACAGACCCCTATTTTCTATACCAATTGAAAGTAAGATGAAAAAAATTTTTAAGTCACACACAATTCACCCCTCTCTTGCGTGTGATTGCTTTATCAATACCTTTTTTAATTTGTAATTATACATTTTATCTTTATTTTAATTGGTAAGGTGGTAAGTTCATCGGCCCCTTTTTTTTTTACTTTTAAACATTCTTCCAAGTTAAACATAATGCTTTAACAATTAGGGACAACAATGAAACTAGTCGGCTTAACACTTATTGCTAATAGTCTAAGTCTAGCCTAAAGCTTGATAGTACTTGAGTTGCACAGCACGTGTCCCCTCGATTCATACTAAAATAATATTATTTTAATTTTTAAAATTTTAAATATATAGCTCGAAATGACGAAATTTTGTTATATCAAAATAATATCGTTTTGACGATAAAAGGTCTGGCCTTTCAAACTTTCCAGTTGACCCCTAAATTTTCACTTGAGCTAAATTCCAATTAATTTAGATCAAATTTGCTTAGCATAACATAGTCCATGGCATAAGGTGTTGCCATGCATTATGTTATGCTAAGCAAACTCACCAAATCTTATTACTGGTGGATCACGATGACTAAGTCTGTGCCATACTACCCAGAAGATTAAAGTCAATTGCTCAGCAAGTTTTCCTAGTATGTCCTTTTTCTTATGAAACATGGGATTTATATACTAACACGTACGATTACTGTTAGCCCTCTTGATGCCAATCTGTTTGTATCGTACTTTGCTATAAATATTGGAACAAGAAACAAAATACGAAAAGATTTAAGTAAACAATGAATGGTCTTTAGGGAATACACAAGGAGTCATCGTTAAGGGAAGAGGTCCACCTTGTCTTTTGTGTTGGCTTAACATGACACAAGCAGCCAACTAGATCTTTTGCAATTGGAAGAATTAGAATGAAGGGTAGCCATCAATGTGTAAATTGAATTCGGAAAAACTCTGTTAATAATAACAAATTTTTAGATCTGTCCTAAGTGGCATTCCGTGGGAACAAATTCGACAAAGAGTGGCCGGCTAAGACAAATTCCTTAACCTATCCTTTATACCCAGCTAAACGGATCACCATGGTGATTCCTCCAGGAAAAAAAATATATAGTTAGAAAGATAAATTGATAAGCAGACAAATTAGCTTAGAAAGGCCCTATCAACGTTACTGTGAGATTGATTAATTCCCTCATTAATAATGCTAATTATAATATTCCGAGCAAACAAAATTTGCATATTGGAATCCAGGGTACGTTAGCTTATTTTAATTTTCTTATCTCTAGGTTTGGTCCATCTAGTTTCTATGTGTATGCTTTTGTGCAAGTGAAGGTACTTAGGATCTCGTTAAGATGAAATCAGTTGATGAGATATTAAATATGTAATATAGGCGTATAGTATAGTATCATGATTAGTTACTATTTCTATAGCTTCCAAGACTAATATAAATATATTTCACTGGTGAAAGTATGTATTATTGATTGAATGAATGAAACTAATAATATACCATCCATGTTTGCTATCTGGTAATTACCCTATCATCATTAATTAAACAAACATTATAAGGATTTTGCAAGTTTGTTATCTGTAAGGCATGAACTTAAAACCAGAAATCTTTGTGATTCAGTAATAAAGAGCTTCACAAATGTTTCCTCCTTAAATATCTTTATGGTTTTTAATTAATGAAAAAGATATAATATTAAATTTTTTTAAGTTGATAAATTTTTTCTGTCAAATTCTAAAGTTCAAAAGATTGTGATTGAACTTCAAAAGATTTCAAGGTATGCAATAATTTTGAGCTTACTAAATTTAGTTGATTTAAGTGAAGGAGGCCATCTCTTCCGATTGCATTTTCTTTACATTAGTTGTTAGTTGAATTGATCAGCAATTAGTTGAAAGTGAATTAATATAGTTTTTGACAGTGGATAACATCAGTTATTTATTTAAAGATATTTGATAAAATTAATTGTTTAATATTAATAGTTTATGTGTAAAATAACTTATAAGAGTATAACTTTTAAAAAAATACAATGACATAGTATTATATCTTACTATTTTTTGAATATTCTAATAAGAATTTATTATCTCTATCTCTATCTCTATCTCTATCTCTATATTTTTGAATAATTTGTAATAATTTTTAGATATAATAGTCATTAAGTTCCTTAATTTCTCGGTAGTCGGAGAAAAATGCTCTTTATAGGAGCTTTTTTAAAATCAACGGATTGAGATCAATCCGCTACTCCAATCAGCTAATTATCAAACATAATCATCAGTATGATAACATGGTAAAATAACTAAAATCTTTCAATTTGCTAAAAAAATAAATGATAAAATTATCATACATGGCCATATATGCCCGTCTTTAGTATATAATAGAGGTCTTTTGATAAGAGAGAAATGACAAGACAAAACCCTAGCTCTAACAACAAAAGAAAGGAGTACTTGATGACTTGTCTGCTAACCCTGGTACTCTTGTCATTTTAGTGTAAACGACAAACTTCATTTAACTCGAACTTTTGGCTGCACTCTATCTAAATAATACTTCAAAAAAGGACAACTCCCTTCTATATAAATTGATTCAAGTAGCTGCAAACTAGTTCTATATAACTCATCTCCTTTTTTGTTTTTCTTCAACATTAAACGCATCAAAACAGAAAAGCTATGTCCGGAGTTGCACAAACTGGGACATAATATGATTCTCCAAGCTGGGAGAAGGAGAACTAAACATCTACAATCAGATAAATTGATAATGCCCTAGATTTTCAAATCCGATTAACCAATATTTACCACGCGCGTGTTAAAATATCTTACTTGGAAAGGTATTACTTCTGTGCGCCATCTTCTTCCTCTCTGCTTTTCATCTCTTTTCATGCACGTTAAAGAAGCGAATCCTAGCTAATCCTTCATCTCGTTTTGCCTTTTTCTTTAGCACTAGTCTTCGCAGCCATGAAAACTGAAGTTAGAGGAAACGCTACCTCCATTTCTCTTCGGAACCCTAGTCTCTTCAACAACCCACAAAATTCTCTGTCAGGTGCACTTAAGGGATGCCTTGGTAGTCTTGATGGAGCCTGCATAGAGAAGCTTCTCCTTCACTGTGCTAATGCTCTTGAGGGAAATGATGGGACCCTGGCCCAACAAGTCATGTGGGTCCTCAATAATGTTGCGTCTTTGGTTGGTGATCCGAACCAAAGGCTCACTTCTTGGTTCTTGAGAGCACTTATATCTAGGGCATCCAAGGTTTGCCCTACGGCGATGAACTTTGATGGTAGCAGCACAATCCAGAGGAGGCAAATGACTGTGACGGAGCTTGCCGCATATGTTGATCTAATCCCTTGGCACAGGTTTGGATTTTGTGCATCAAACAGTGCGATATATAAGGCTGTCGAAGGATACTCTAAAGTTCATATATTGGATTTGAGCATCACTCACTGTATGCAGTGGCCTACATTAATAGATGCATTGGCCAAAAGGCCTGAAGGGCCTCCTTCACTTAAGATTACCGTGCCTAGTTGTAGGCCTGTAGTCCCTCCTTTGCTTAATGTTTCAAGTGAAGAAGTAGGCATCCGATTGTGTAATTTCGCGAAGTTGAGGGATGTCCCCTTCGAATTCAACGTAATTGGCGACACATCAAGTGAAATTACGTGCAGAGAGTCGTCTGATTTTGTTTTCGAGGCACTACTCAGTCATTTGACCCCTTCTATGTTAGATATTAGGGGCGATGAAGCCTTGGTAATAAACTGCCAGAATTGGTTACGCTATGTATCGGACGAGCAAAAGGGTAGTGTTAAAGACTCTTCTCCAAGAGATGTCTTCCTTCGTGCAATTGAAGCGCTTAGCCCTTGTATTGTGGTTGTTGTGGATGAAGATTGTGATTTAAGTGCGACAAGTCTCACAGCAAGAATTACTACTTGCTTCAATTACTTATGGATACCCTTTGATGCCTTGGAGACTTTCTTGCCGAAAGATAGCTGCCAAAGGATGGAATATGAATCCGATATTGGTCACAAGATCGAAAACATCATTGGTTTCGAGGGATTTCAAAGGATAGAGAGGTTAGAATCGGGCGTTAAACTATCACAAAGAATGAAGAATGCTGATTTTTCTAGTGTGCCATTTTGTGAAGAGACTATTAGGGAACTCAAGTCCTTGCTTGATGAACACGCTAGTGGGTGGGGGATGAAAAGAGAAGAAGACATGTTGGTGCTCACATGGAAGGGTCACAATTCAGTTTTTGCAACAGCTTGGGTGCCAGGCGGTTTAGAAGGCATGGTCTGAACTTCAGGTACTCAAAGCTAGCGTTGCTTAAGTGGCTTGATTAGTCATAGCAATGTATAGGGTTGATCTGGTTTCCATTAGTTGTCTGGGACAAGAAGCAATCTAGACAAAACAAAGTGCTTTTCATTGTTGTCAAATGCTGCAAAAGAGGCACAAGACAAGTAGGAAAAGGGCAAACGTTTGATAATGACATGAACATGACACATCTTCGTTCCCGCTTTGCATCTGATCACATGAAAAGAAATGAGAGAAAAATGTACATAATGTCTTCTGAAAAAGACAACTCTATAGCACTCTGTTTTCCCATCAGTTAACATTTTTGTTTCAGGAACTTTGAAAGTAACGGGCTAGCTATCCCATTGCCCCAATCAACCTTATATCTGCTCGTCTTAAATAAAACTCCCATTTACAGCAAACTTTGTTTTCCCAAATTTTCCTTATAATCTTGAGCCATAATGGAAACTATAACTAGGAATTAATTCGGGCCCTAGGCATTCGTTTATCACTGATTTTCTTTTAAATATTGAAATAAATTAATAAAAACAATTAAGCAGTGAGGTCAAAAGTGTTTATCCCAACCAGATAAATCAGCACAAACAGATGGAACATGAGAGCTCAGGCAGATTTCTGCTAGATTACAGTATAGCTTAATCCAATAAGTAGCTACTTCAATGCATATCAGATACCTCGACGTAGGTTCCATCTTAATATTGTGTCAGTCAATATAATCTTTTGGTTCACTTTCTTTTAAAACGACATTTAGTTCTAAATTATTTATTTCGAAATTTTAAGTACATTTGACATATACAACTTTTTAAAAAATCATTCGTTATGCAATTGTGTGTTAATCTACATTTTTCATATAAAATCTTTTGGTTCACCTTTTTTAAAAATAATATTTAGTTTGATCTAATTCATTTCAAAATTTTATGAACATATATATATATATATATATATATAAACTCATTTTTATTAAATAATTGTGTCAATTAAATGAATGTTGCATTTCTTATATACAATCTTTTAGTTCATTTTCTATAAAATAATATTTGGTTTGAACTTATTCATTTCATAATTGTATTTACATTTAATACCTATATTTAAAAAATATATATATTGTGTTAATTAAATGAATGTTGCATTTCACTTGTCTAATCTTTTGGTTCACTTTTTAAAAAAATAATATTTAGTTTGAATTTATTAATTTCAAAATTTTAAGTATATTTTTTTTGGTAAAAAATTTTGAAGTATATTTGGTATATTCATTTTAAAACAATTATTTTGATTAAGCAATTTTGTTAACTAATTGATTGTTGGATTTCTTATATATAATATTTTGGTTCACTTTCTTTAAAAATAATATTTTGATCAAACTTATTTACTTTTAAAAAATTTGGACATTCAATATATACATTTAAAAAACTTATTTTCATAAAGCAACTGTGTTAATTAAATGAATATTGCATTTCTCATATATAATCTTTTCATTCATTTTCTTTAGAAATAATATTTAACTTGAAATTATTCATTTCACAATTTTATGCACATTTAATATATGCATTTTAAAAAATTAATTTAATTAAGCAATTATGTTAGTTAAATGAATGTTGCTTATCTCATATATAATCTTTGGTTCATTTTCTTTAAAAATAATATTTAGTTTGAAATTATTTATTTTAAAATCTAATGTACATATAATATATACATTTTAAAAAAATCATTTTTATTAAACAATTGTGTTGATTAAATAAATTTTGCATTTCCCATATATAATCTTTTTGTTCACTTTCTTTAAAAACTCATATATAATCTTTTGGTTTACTTTCTTTAAAAATAATCTTTAGTTTGAACTTATTAATTTCAAAATTTTAAGCATAGTCAATAAATGCATTTTAAAAAAATTATTAAGCAATTGAGTTTATTAAATGAATGTTGCATATTTCATATATAATCTTTTGGATTACTTTCTTTAAAAATAATATTTGGTTTGAATTTATTCATATCAAAATTTTATGTATATTTAATATATACATTTAAAAAATCAATTTAATTAAGCAATTTTGTTAATTAAATGAATGTTACATTTATTGTATATAATCGTTTGGTTCACTTTATTCAAAAATAATATTTATTTTGAACTTATTCATTTCAAAATTTTTGGTTCACTTTATTCAAAAATAATATTTATTTTGAACTTATTCATTTCAAAATTTACATTCAACATTTAATTTTAAAAAAAACTCATTCTCATCAAGAAATTGTGTTAATTAAATGAATGTTGCATTTCTCATTTATAATCTTTTGGTTTACTTTCTTTAAAAATAATAATTATTTTGAACTTTTTCATTTCAAAATTTCATGTATATTTAATATATTTTTTAAAAACTCATTTTCATTAGGCTTAATTAAATGAATGTTGAGTTTCTAAAAAATAATCTTTTGGTTAGCTTTCTTTGAAAATAACCTTTAGCTTTGAACTTATTTATTTCAAATTTCACTACAACAGATAAGCTTATTGTCGATGAAACTAAACGTCGTTAAATATTGAAAAATTGTTGCCAATATTAACTTGTGACAAAAAATAACCATCACCCTAGTGGTCACTGAATCTCGATAGCAAAACAATATCTGCGATGTTTTCTTGAAATCTTCGCAAAAAGGATTTTGGATACAAATAATTTCATAGGTAAAAAATATAACAAACGAGAACGAAGAACATTGTACATAGGATTTTGTAACTTATATGCTTTGTAGATAAAAGTTTTTACCTACTAAATAGTAGTCGTAGGTAAATATTTTTACTGACGATTGTTTTGTGTAGCAAAATAGTTTTAGCTACTAATTGTTTGTTGTAGGTAAATATTTTTAGAGACATTCTTGTAAACGTAGGCAATAACACTTTGTGACGATTCTGTTTTGGTAACTAATATTTTTTAGTGACGATTCCGTTTTTGTAGCAGAATAGTTTTAGCTACTAATGTCTTATTGTAGGTAAATTTTTTTAGAGACGTTTTTGTAAACGTAGGTAATAACATTTTGTGACGACTTTGTTTTGGTAGCTAATATTTTTTTAGTAACAAAAAGTTTATTTTAAATTTAAAATTTATTATAACTGTTAAAAATAATTTTAATTTAATGTATTACAATTTTTAAGACAGTTTGAAATATAAATTAGTTACAATTTATAATTAATGTTGGTGACATATTTTTTAAATAATAATAAGTTAAAATAAAATAAACATTAAAAATGGAATGCATTTTATATTAAAAATAATTAAAGGTCATATATAAACTAAGACTCCTCGTTGTCGTCACTATTACTAACATAGTTTGAGCCTAATAATTGTTTGACCATCTTTTTTAAGCTTGTTCACTTCTTTTACATTACGTTCTAACTTCTCTTCCGTACATTGTAACTTAGTCTTCAGTATCTTGTTCTCCTCTTGAAGCGCCGTGACATATGTTGGTCGTGACGAAGATGTACCAACAGGCTTAGGGTCATACTTAAGACTTTTGATATAGCTCGATCTTGTACCAAGGATATTATTGCAAATGTCATCGACATTGAGTTGATTCCCCTCAGACAATGATGTCTGCAATAACTCCTGCATCTTGTCCTACAATTTAAAGTACAAAATTGAGTTAACTAAAAAATTATTACTTAGTATTACATAGAAAAATAAATTGCACTATTAATTTCTTTGTACTTACATAATTACTTTGTGCCTCTTGAGACGTCCACCTTGACCTTCCTTGTAGTGTGTTACCTTGTAGAGTGTGATCTTATCAAACTCTTGTCCTTAAAGTTGTATTTGGTTCTATTTTATTAATTTAAAAAATTAGAAGATAATAGAATTTATTGTAATTAGAAACAGAACAATAAGTTGAAAATGTTACATTTACAAATTCTTGTTGGACAACAATAAATGATTTGGAGTCGGTGTTATGAGGAGTCTTCATTTTTGCTCTGTTCACCTTGACTTTCTCACACTTTGCCTAAATCAAGAGAATTAGTCATGAAATATATAAACAAAATTAATGGAAGGAAATATAAAGAGAAAAAAAACCTGAACCTTCGTTGAGGCCCAATAATCGTACATTTCACTATAATTTTCTAGAGTCACCCATTCCGAAACATGTCTCCTTGTCTCTTCATCAAAATGGAAAGACTGGTAATATTTATAAAGTTTATATCGATGATCTTTCGCCTTTTGTTTCAACAATGAACTAACACAGCTTGAAACCTCAAGCTTGTCGATATCAACGACATTGAGCTTCATCTGTGAAGAACACGTATAAGTTAAGTTACAATTTTTGTTAAGTAAAATCGCAATACATATAACCAAATGAATTGAAATATTACCGAAACTTTGTCCAAAACATCTTAGAGCAAGTTGTATTCCTTCAACTGCCTAACATGTTGAGGGCAAGGAAATTCATTTCTTACAACAGCGCCTAACTCACTTGACAATTTTGTAGATTGAGTCTTATCTAGAGGGCGACGTTGCGTAGGATCAATGGTCACAGACAACTTGTTGTTCATTACAACATTCATCCGTTGCAACTCAACTCCTTTTGTGATACTTCTACCTCATTTTCTAATGGCAATATTGGAACCTAAAAACAAAAAAATCATAATAAGAAAAACACACTAAACATGTAATGAGTAATTTCAGCATTAATGTAAATATGATTGGTTAATAATAACAGACCTAAAGATCCTCATTACTAATAGATGATGTTGGTAAAGGTTGTTGCTGACTATCTTCATTCGAGGATGCAATTATTGGTTGATCAACGATGGGGTCGGATTGAGTTGGTTATTATGTGGGAGGAACTTCTTCGGCCTTTACCACCCTCTTTCCCTTGTTTTTACCAGGTGCCATTATATTAAACCCGTGTAAAACGAAATATGAACATAATTTATAATCTTAACTCAAATATCAATATTCCACATGAATATAAGGAGATCAGTAGTCAAATACTAAACATTCGGCATAACATTCTGCAAAAACATGGGTGAAACATTAAAAATATGCATCTAGTTTTTGTAAATTAACATAAGTAAAACATCAACAACATGAGGCAATTATGAACATAACAATTCAAACAATTTATTTACATTTAATCATCTTGATCAAGATTTTGAAAATCATCATCATTAAGTACATTATTGTTGGATTCTTCATCACTAATATATTCAAGCAAAGTATCATTATTGTCATTTAAGTTATCCTAAGTATAATCTTTTTCTGTTTGTTTGATAAGATGGGATTGGATTTCATCTAGTTGAACTATGTTGGGCTCGACATCTCTCCTATGGAAGATGACGTATCTGCATCTTCTACTAGAATGCCTTCATTATTGAACTCTAATCTAATATCTTGATAGACTTCATCTACATCCTCATCCAATTGAGCAATATCCCTTTCACAAAAATCAAAGATATTCCTTTGTTGAAACTTTTGAACAATCTTCTAATTGCTACCCAATATAGTATCGTTGACATAGCAAACTTCTTTGACTTGACTTGCAAGGACAAAATGATCATTATCATACCATATCTTACTAATATTTATGCTAATAATATGCCCATTCACTTTGATGTCAGTTAGATCAAACCATTTGCATTTAAGTAGGACAACCTTTTTATCCTTAATATAGTGCAACTATATTATTTTAGAGATGACATCATAAAAGTCAATGATTTCGTCGTCATGACATCCTTCAATGACAACCCCACTATTTTGACTTCTAACTCGACTATCTCGATCTTGTATGTGAAATCTCACCCTATTTACAATGCAACCTGTGTATTTCTTGTCGTATAGATGATACTGTTACATAATTGTAATGTGCAAGAAGCGATAATAGCATTATATAGTTTGGAATGTACAAAATGTGTATTTCTTCCTATAAATATGAGGCCCACATTCCAAACTATATAATGTTATTTTCGCTTCTTGCGCGTTACGGTTATGTAACAGTATCATCTGTATGATAAATTGAAAACAAATATGAAGATAAGGCATATTCATATATTTTCATAATATGTAATCAATATGAAACTTACTCGATTTCTAAACCATGATACAAACTTCTGCTTATGTCTTTCTTCAACATTAATAATCAATTTGCTGCGAATTGTGTCTTTCTGCTCTCTTTTAAAAAAAACAATGACAATAAGATCTCATAGTGAATGAAGAAAATTATAATATGATTGTTTAAATGAAAAGGAATATAGTACTCGATGTATGTATCGACTTTCTCATAATTGTTCAAAATATACCAATGGGCGATTTTGAATTCGTCTTTAGTTAACTCCACATATTTCCCACACCAAGTGGCCTAACTTTTTGGGAGAAAATAGACAACCCACCATCATCATGAAAATCAAAGTTATGTTTTGCTCTATTAAATCTTGTCTCCACATCAGTTAAGTACATTGAAAAAAAAGTCAATCATTCATTTTCTATATAAGCCTCTACAATAGACCCCCTCTAGTTGAGCTCTATTATGTACATAATGCTTAAGAGTGCATAAAAACCTAAACATAAACAGCTATAAACTTAGGAATTGTTATAAACAAATAACATAGAAAAAAATGAATTTAATATGAATTAGCTTTCAATTGAAAACATCCATCGAAATTGAACCGGTCCACAAAGTGTTGCTTCATATGGTAAGTGAATTGCTAAATGAACTATTTAATTAAAAAATGATGGGGGGAATAATAGTTCAAACTTCCATAAAATCAGTGCTATGTCTTTTTTCATTTTATCAAGCTCTTCAATTTTAAGTGTCTTGCAACATAATTGCTTAAAAAACTCTCTCAATTGACCCAGAGTAATAGACACATTCTTCGGTAAACACCCATATATTCCAATAAAAAGTAGTCATTATAAAAGTACATGATAATCATGACTTTTCAACTCTGACACTTTTCTCGCTTTAACATTTACACAATGACCTATATTTGATGCATGCCTATCAGGACATTTGACTGATTGGACGGACTAACAGAATGATTGTTTCTCACTTTTTGACATGTTGTGACAAGCAGGGGGAATAACATATGAGCCATCATCTCTTCTTTTCAAATGCAAGTCCTTTCTAATATTCATGTCTTCCAAGTCAAGTCTAGCCTTAATTATGTTTTTGGATTTCCCATCAATTCCTACGACAGTCCCTAAAATGGACTCATAAATGTTTTTCTCAATATGCATGATATCAAGATTATGCCTCAATAGTAATTCCTTCCAATATAGCAAGTTGACAAATATGCTTTTTTGTCCAATTTAGTTCGACATCATTTCTCTTACGCTTTCTATTACTTGGGTGTTTGCCAGGTGTAATGTCATCCAAATGTGACAGCTAGTAAATAATATCATCACCAGACAACTGCATCGGAGCTTCAGCTAACTCTACTGTTCCATTAAACTGTTTACTTCTTCACCATTTATGCCCATGTTCCAAATAACAACGATGACTTGTAAAACATATTTTACTTCGTATCCTTTTTTAATATGTTTAATGGTTACACATAGGACAAGCCATATACATTTTAGTGCTCCACCCAGACAAATTCTCATAAGTTGGGAAATCATTTATAGTCCACAAAATAGCAACATTCATTATAAATGTTTCACCTTCAACAACATCAAATGTTTGTAATCCAAATTCCTGTAGATCATTTAAGTCATATATTAATGGTATCATGTATACAACTATGTCCTAACTAGGAGTAGTAGGTCCTGGAATAAGCAAAGATAACAATATAAAAGGCTCCTTTATACACTTCCATGAAGGTAAATTGTATGGGACTAGAATCACATGCTATATAAATTACTTATATTACTAAAAGGATTAAATCCATCTGAGGCCAATTCAAGTCAAACATTATGAAAATCTTGTCCAAACCATGAAAACTTTCTATTAAGCTCTTTCCATGCCATTAACTCTCTCGGATGATGCATAATGTTATTATTAATGTGTTTCTCTTTATACATCCTCATATCTATGGTTGTTTTTGTTGACATAAAAAGTCTTTGTAATCGTGGTTTAATAGGGACGTATTGGAATGTTTTATTCGGTATCTTTTTCCCTCTCCTATCATCCACTTCACCTTGATGTACCACAAATAGGGCACTCTTGAAGATCTTTACTTCCTTCCAAAAAGGAACACAGTCATACTTACAAGCATGAATTGAAATATATCCCAATCCAAGGTCCCTTAACAGTTTCTTTGCATCATAGTAAGATTTCGTCGACTCTTGTCCAATAGGTAATGCATCGTTCAATAAGTCAACTAACATGTCAAAGGACTTGTTACTCCATGTATTATAAACCATCAAATGTAACAACTTCATAACAAATTATAGTTGTGAGAAATTAGAGTACCCCAGATATAATTGTTCTTGAGCAACTTTCAATAACTTCCCAAAATAAGCTTCTATAATACTACCAATTATGTTAGGCATTCCTATTTCATTCATAGTCTCCATATAATTCAAACAATCGTCTAACATCTCGTCAATCCCATCATCACCATCATCCATTCACATCACAATCATCCACATCATTATTGTAACTGTCATCATAACATGTACAACCACTTCTACTACAACTTGCTTCCTTATGTTCACCATTATAAAGTCATAGATTATAGAATTTGTCTATTCCTTAGATCAGCAAGTGATTATATACTACATCTTGACTTTGGAAGTCAACATTTAAGCAGTCGATGCATGAACAACAAATACTTCATTCATCACCCTTTTGATCTTTCACAAATTGCATAAAACTCTTAAGTCCTTCTATATATTCAGTTGACCATTTTTGATCACATATCCAACTCTTATCCTTTTAGCTATATAATAAAATTAGATAATTAAGTTATTACATGCATTTTTTGTTTAATACTACATTAAAAAAACCTATATAATTAAGGTACGTGACATTGTTTACTATCCACTCAATAATGTTATTTTAGTTAATACGCACCAATTACGTAAATAATATACAACAAAATGAAATGACAACCGATATATAAAACAATTAATTAACAAACTAATTAGTAAGATGATTACTACTTCTTCACAATAACAATAATGGTTACTACTAATTCGCATTAACAACAGTTTCTTTTATCGAACATGTGGTAGGTAGGGAGAATATACCTGAAGATACCACACAAATTCTGCGATTTTGGCTCCAATCAAACAGAGGAACACAAAATCTACAAAAAAAAACCCTATATACAATCACCAACTAAATACAAAATTTCTTCTTTATGGTACTATAAAAGCATATTTAAAGTATAACAAAGGATGTTGAACATTTTGATAAAGTATTTTAAAAGTGAAGAGATTTCTCACACACCAAACAATCATTTTAACCTATAGATGCATACATTGAAGAAGTATATTTTCATAGATGAACACATTTAGAAGTGAGCATAAATTCCAGCAAGCATTGACTTAGGAGAAATGGTAAAAAAAAATTCATCATACACATAACTAAATTTAATGCATTATGAATTTTCAACACCATATAGAAAAGTGTACAATAAATCAATTATTAATACAAGAAAAATGTAATTATAGGAAAGTTATTATAATTATATAATATTATTAAAAATGAAGCATATTTTAAACTTCTAGAATATTAATTGTTATTGTAACAACTAACATATAATATAAAACTTAGAAAAATTTAATACACATTTCAAGAAGTTAATTTGACTCTAAAAACACTATTGATGCAGGATTCATGCTTTTCTGAATAGATGCATCTTGTTGCCAACTATCCTTGCTTTTTAATATTAAATCAGCGTGTACATGTGAAATAGACATTGCAAAAAGCTCTAAGCTATTCACTCTTGATCAAACAAGTCAGCCCCATCAACATTAAAAAAGCTTACTAGTATTGACTTTGACTTGATCTATTAATTGAATCAAGTTCAATTAATTCTAAAAAAATTCCTGAGTCTTATAAACATTCTAAATGTGCCTAATAAACAATTTCAAAAACTAATTCTTAGGAAATTTATGAACTAAGTGGAAATAGCCAGCATATCATATATCCACTAACACTTATCATACATCACCAACATGCATGTAAAATCAAGAATAAATAATTAATCATTTCAAAAATAGGTGTCGTGAATCTTATACACGTGGAAATATCATACGTGCATGTTCATGAAGGAAATTCATAAAAAAAAAATTATAAAATTATTCTAGAATTTACAAGCATGCATTAGATTTCCAGAAATTCATACATGCATCAGGCTGAAATTAAAATCATAATAAAATAGCAAATGACATTCAATTGCAATTTCCTTTGGAAGAACCATAATATAACACCTTATAAGAATTTTTATGAAAGAAAATTAGAAAAAAATTTCTAGAAGTATTACGAAATTTTCAAAATCAACACATACATTCTGTTTTTCCAGAAATTCCCAGAAATCGACATATGAATAGACTGGAAATTAATTCTTAATAAAATAGCAAATGACATTAAATTGCAATTTAATTTTACAAAAATATAATATAACATCTTATAAACATTTATATGAGAGAAAATTAGAAAAAAACATTTTTTTTCAATTTATAAGAATTTTTCAAAATCAACATCCATGTCAGTCACAACCCGGAAAAAAGTTCGCACATGTTCAATAAATCATTTAATACATGCATAAGTGGCTCTGATGCCACTGTTAGGGAGCCATGGGTCTATATATATCATGCATGGCTATGCAGTGAAAGCATTGGAATCAAAATTTCAACACCACGACATCCTCGAAAAATTCAGAATCCATATGCATGTATAAGCATAATGTAAGAACATGAAATTACAACATATGTACCTTGCAAATGCCCTCCTTTCTTAAATCTTCTACTTGTTTGGGTATAGAAAACAACAAACACCTTCAACAGCCAGTGAAGAACATGCAAAGATGAAGAAAAATTAGTATGTAAGTGTGGTTAGGGCACCAAACAAAATGAATTCAAGTAGATGCTTAATTGAGAGTTAGATCATAAACAAGTTACATGCAATTAAACTCATACAACAATTGCATAAAATTGCATGAACAAACCTCAAGATCACTCCTCTCAATTGAGTGTGTTTAGCTTAATTTTGTGTGTACATAAGTGAAGAACTCACTTATGTACCACCTGTCATAGAGTAGGTCAAGATCATGACTTGCTTAAAATGACAGTCATGCACACTTTGTATTTCATATGATCTTTTATGCATGTGATCCTTAAGTTCCCAACTATTTTAGGCACTTGAATCAACTAGTAATCTGAGCATATCATGAATAGTTTCATGCCAGTTGAATTAACTCTTAATCTAAGCAAATCATGAAGGGTTTATGACGCAATTTACCAATACATAAATGAATTAACACACAAACTCTTCGATAGTTAATTATCTGACTTACAAACCTTTCCATAGATAAGTACCATGTAATTCTTCCCTTCACCATCCTAACACACTTCCACTAGATTGAATATGTCACATCTAGTCCGTGTGATGTTAGTTCTTATCCTGGGGATCTCATTACTCTATTTGTCATTGAAAACTCTCTTCATGACACATAACTGCTCTGGTCATAGAATCCTGAGTAATGACCCTTACAAGAGGCTGTGGGTATCATCTCTTTCTATTACGAGTGGTGAATCCATTATTGGCTACCTAATTACCTTCGAATACCAATAGCTGTATCCAATCACCACCCTATGAGCAACCTTGTCTTGACGTAACAAGGAATGGTGTCAAAACATTGGATCAGTATCCACGATATCCTTGAGTACCTTAAGTCTAAGGGGGTGTTTGGTTTAAAGAGGACGATAGGAATGCAAATGGGAATGACTATAGTGAAGAATGGAAATGTATATAATCATTATAATTATGATGGTTGGTTAAAATGAAGGAATGATTATCATTAATATTGATGGCAGTTGGCTTGTTAAAAATGTTGAGAAATAAAAATTTGTTAAATTTTTGGTTGATATCAAATTTTAAATATATTTTAATTGATTATATTTAATTCACTCACCCTATTTATAATGAAAAAATGTTTAAAATCAAGTATATTGTGGTATTTCCTTTTCAATAGCTCTTGAAGAAAAAAATACTCCAGTATTTTGTTGCATCAACATATCATTAGTTACATAATATCCTCAAAATGAATTTTTGTACAATTCATCGACATAACCATAATATCCACCATTCCATTGCTGTAGCAAAATCAAGTAAAATAGTTTAATACAATTTACATTCCTCTGATAATGCAAATGATGTAAAATATCACAACTATACATAATACCTTAACCAAAAGCCTTCGATTGATGCAAAATAACCAAGTCAACACTACA
Organism: Erythroxylum echinodendron; assembly: GCA_027575705.1. NCBI lineage: Eukaryota > Viridiplantae > Streptophyta > Magnoliopsida > Malpighiales > Erythroxylaceae > Erythroxylum > Erythroxylum echinodendron. Next base: position 2,229,776 of record JANZXR010000009.1, read on the forward strand.
AACTTTATTTGCATCAGAACTACAAAATTTTCAACTAATACAAAATAATCAGATTAACATTACAAACTTTATTTGCATCATAACTACAAAATTTTCAACTTATACAAAAAACCTAACTATCCATAAGGAGTGAGTTATTAAAGAAATAATGACCATTAGCTTTCCCAGAAAAGGTACACCCACCAACTGCTGAATAAATGCTATGTATGTGAAAAAAAATTTTGTCAATTTTCTTTACCAGATTATTTAAGCACCATTAAAAATCCATGAACAACTTATTCCTTTTTTCTTTCAAAAGTCTAGGAAAAGCTTCCAGATATTAGTAACTGGTGATGCTTCTAGTCGAGTTACTGGGGTACTTATCAGAAATACAAATTTGAGCTATATTACCATTTTAAAATGTAGATAACATGTGTGACAGTCAAATAAGTGGCATTTAAAGGTTTTATGATTAATAGTAGACTGAAAACAGTGACAAATCAACCATTAGTTGAATATATAAGAGAGTTCCCTCACAACTGAACAGTAATAGAACAAAATCTACATTTGCACTTACAGTGATCCAAATATACCTTTAGATTTTACCTGATCATCATAATCAAGTTCCAATAAATTGCTTTACTGGGGTGTGAAATATGACCTGTGTTCTTGATCATTGAAGAGATAGTACCAAGTGAAGGGTGCAAGATGACTTCCTAATAATCTTTCCTGCAAAGTATGTGATTTTATGCATTCTATAGCATGTAATTTAAGGTATGACAGAAAAGAAGGTTCTTTTTCCAGTGATCATTAACCTGAATTAATTTGTATGCTCAAGGACTAATAACATGTTTTGAAGTTGGAATAAGCCAAGTAGAGCCAACTATGATGTTACGTACGATGTTGAAATAGAAAGTTAAGAAAATACCTCTACTTCCTCATTGTTCAAATTTCCCACAGCAATATAATAATCAGAAGACTTTGAAATTTTTGTTGAATCACTCTGCTCCTTGTGAAATAATTCAATCAGAACCCCTAGGTCGAAGCTAAGTTTATAATAGGAAGAAAGAACTGTAGTACTCTAAGAAAAACAATACCGTCAATAATATTCTAGGATAAAGTTGTATTGGATATGAGGATCCTCTATCTATTTGACAAGGCTTTCTTTACCTACATGCCAAGAGAAAAAATTAATAAAACATAAAATCAAAGGGAAGCAAAAAAAGTTCAAGGAAATAATATACAGACCCACTTTTAATCCATATTCTGGCGATGTAAGATTCAAAATCGTTACTAATTATAAAGTTCTTCTAAGTTTACCTAAAACTATACCCAAAATCTAATATTATTGGCTGCCAGATTTATCAGAAAGTATTATTAAAGCTTGTAAATCAGTAGTTCTTTAATAGTATATACATGTGGATTTATGTGTGTTTAGTTTCTTACAGAAAAGGTAAAACTAGCATGAAAGCTACTCCTGCTATATTTTTTGGAGTCTTCGGAAAACGCTAGAATATTAACTCAAATCACAATGTAGGAAACATTTGTCTGGAAAAAAACTACAAGAAAACAGTAATTCTAAACTACTAGTAGGAAACTCACCTTAGGCAATTATAAGGGACACAGGCAAAGTACTTTGAGTTTTTACACTATAAAAGATATCCAACTTGGAACCCTTGTTTAGGAAGTAGATCCACTCCTACAGAAAACAAGTTCAATATGCAAATTAATAAAATTAGTCTTCCATGCTATATTAATGGCATTGTGCATATGACTTGGCCTTTTTTATTTCACAAAGTTGTTCTTACATAAGACAGAAGCTATCAGATCTTAGTGTGGCATGAATGGAAAGATCAAATTGAATAATTTTCATTTTCCTTCTTTGAGTTTTTGATTCAGTCAATTGGCTATCCTTGAATGGTTAGAGAAATTGTGCAATCAGGCTTTCTATACATTCGATTGGAAAGTCTTCTATCATGTACATCAATGAGACATAGCTTATGTTCAGAAACAGTGAGATAAGATTTACAATGTCTTGAAAAAGAAAATGAAGGATTAAAGTAGTTCAGTATTTGCCTTACACAAATCATAAGCAATAACAACTTTAAATGCTTCAGTTCAAGTGATTTCCACATCCAAAGGAGGAGGCTTGTAGAATCCATACAGCATTGGCCCTGATTTGGGTTCATCCATCATCTATTCCTGTTCGTTAACCCAAAACCATATGCAATCATATCACGAGAGGAGAAAGAGCAACACAAAACAAAGAAAAGGAAGTTAATTATGATAATAGACTGCACAAAAAAAGACTTAGTTTGTATAAGGCATGAGCAATAGGGGCCCAAATACAATCTCTGGGATCTATAAATGCCAAGAATCAATGTCATAGATGCTGCTTGCAATGGATTATCGTCAATATTATATCCACAGAGATTAAAATCAAAATTAAGTTACCATAGTAGTTAAAAAATTTAACTTAGAAAAGAAAAAGGAGCCAAATAAGGATTTGGGATACTAAAGTCGAAGCATAAGATTTAATTGATTAAAATTTAAAGTGGTTTTTGAACATTATTCTATATGAATGTGACTACGAAAATGTGAAGAAAGAAGAATTAGGAAATGAAAAGCGCACCAAATAACTAGAAGGTGAGATGAACGAGGAGGTAAGACCAAACGTCTTCTTTCATTTTATTTGGTATGGCAGTGGAAGCAGTATCAGTTGTCAACTTGTGTAAACGATTAGCTACAACTAAACTAGCACCTGGTCTCTATTATTGCTCTTTTTGGTTTTGATGTTGTCCTTTTCTTTCCTCATTTTCCTGTTGACCACTGTCTTCTTCCGTTTGAATTTGGGGAGTTAAAATCGAAGAAGAAGAGGAGGTGGCGTCAATGGAAATACACTGACCACGATTTGGGTCTTCCATAAGATTACCACCAATTGCAAGAGAAGAATTAGAAGTAAAAATGTACAAGTCTGAGTCGCGGGCAAAACGCGCGTAAGCAATGATTCCCATTCCTTTGGATTACTAGAGGAATGGATGAATGACCGAAAACGAGGATGAGATTAACCACTCATATTTGATAGATCATCCATACAATAATCTCATAGCGGGTCATCCAATATACTTACTAATCTTAGTAAGCATCCACATGTTAACTCTAAACATCTCATGCTTACAGTTTAAGAGATCCACTGCTTGATCAAATCAAGGAGTATAACATGTGTTAATCTATCCAGATTAACAATGCCTTGTCTCATTATCCTATGACTAGGGATAATTTAGATACTAACATAATTGCACATGATAAGAATCTCATTATCATGATCTCATCATAATTTCCTTCATACTATGTTTTGTATCATGGACTTCATTAATTCAATTTAAGATCGACGTCAATTCATAAATAAATGAACATCAAATTAATAAAAATTGCCTTTATCTTTATTAATCAAAATAAAGTTTATACAAAAATGCTAAAGGTGATTGCCTTTTCATATATAATAAGAACCTAATGGGTCACAAATTAAAGAACAGTATGTGAAGGAAAAATCAAATTTAATTAAGTTGGACTTAATTATAAAGTTTGAGAAACTTTGGCGATCAAATATGATATTTGATTTTATTATAATTAAATTAATTATAATTAGAGTTTGACTCTAATTATAATTAAGGTATTTAATTTTAATAGAAATATTAAAAAACCCTAATGTTTTTTTCTATAAATATGAATAAACATTAGGGAGCTAGTACTCCTGCTTAATTACTCTCAAGAGCTGAGAGTTGCTATGTGGATACCGCTAGAAGTTAGGCAAGTAAAAAGCTTATGGTTGACACTTCGAAAAGCTTTTAGAGGATTTGAATAGGAAAAATGAATCAAGTAAGATTTCTTATTTTATGATTTCTATTTTATTATTCAAGTTATTCAATTATTAGGATCCAATCAAAAACTGTAAAATTTTATTTTTCACTACGTTCGTGATTCGATCATGGTTGGCTTCCAATAGGGATATCAGAGCCCCCTTTAATTGTTTAACTTAAATTAAAGATTTGATTGTTATTTATTTGATAAAAAATAAGGTTTTATGTTTTATTAAATTCAAAATTGTTTATGAAATTAATTAATTTTGTGGTTGGTTATTATCTGCCTCTAAATCTTAATTCACCTACTGCAGCTACTTGCATTTGCTCTGGAAATTTTATGCTCCATGTTTGTTTTTGTTCCATTTATGCTTGGTTTTTTTCCTGAATAAAAAATCCTTTAAGCAAAATCATATCTTACATTTTGGAAATTTGTTTGTGCATTAACTGCATTTTTGCCTAAGTTTATACTTGAGCAATTATGTATCTTATATGCATGAATATCTATATGTCTCCCTACGAATCAATGTCTATACATTGAAGGTTTGAAACCAGCAGTTGTTCAACTGTGAATCTGTGGCATCGCCACTAGTTCAGCTGTAAACTAATGGAGATGCCATAAGCGTTATGATTGGGAGGCAGTGTGGTGGAAGGCTATAGCGACGTAAGCGACGAGGAAGTAAAGAAGATAAGGCGGAGGCGGCGAAAGAGAAAAAAAACATAACTTTTGCAAAAAATGATGGGTGAGTATGAGACATATGCCCATTGTTTCAAGGAGATGTCACACCAGACAATGTCGCTTGTTGATTATAGGCACGTGCACATAGACTGACTTTGGCACGTGTTTTTATTTTATTTTATTTTTAATGTTTGTATGGCCTTAATTTCAATTAAATTAATTTAATGGAGATTAAATTTAGATTATATTCCTAATAAATTGAAAAGTTCTTTTTTAATTTTTGAAAATTATTTTCAAGGGGTAATTTTACTAGGAATATTTTTGGAATATAGTTTAATTTTTCAAGAATTATTCAAGAATTAGATTATTAAATTAAATTATTTATCAAATCAATAATTAGAATCAAGCAAAGGTTTTCAATAAAATCTTTCATAATTATATTGTGTTTGAAATTATAAATATAGAAAGATTTATTATTTTTATGAGAATAAAATTTTTAAATTTTAAATCCCTCACTTAAATATTAAATACATGTTAGGAACGTGATGGTTGCCTTCCATTATTTAAAAATAAAACCATAGTTTTATTTATTACTTGGCTTGTTGAGTAAACTCAAAGTCACCTTAACTCAGATATGTTTTATCTTAATTTAATGACCTACTTAACTAAATTTGTATGATTTGGATGAGCAAACTCATGATAATATAGATTTAGAGGCAGGGTTAGGAATAATATATATGATATATTTTGGCAGAGAGTTTTCACATAACGGATCCAGGAATCACATAAGATGTCATTGATAAAGTTGTTATCTACCTGATTTAAATTTAGTTAGTTTGTTGAGAAAACTCAAGATCAATTATTTTTGAACAGGATCCTAGTCTACTAGAAAATTATTTGATAATTTCTCAATTTAATAGCGGGGGCAATTATTTTGAATAAAATAATAGGAGTAATCAAATATTTATTAAAGTTCTTATTTTATTTGATTTTTGGATATAAATTAATACTTGCTCCTTTTATATCTTTCGGTTATCGAATTAGAAGATAAAGTACCAACCTGACATTGCGGACCATTAGGGATGCTAACAAGCCAACTGAACCTAACATTTTGGACTGGTTTCAAAACTTGAGAATTATTCTAGGAAAGAAAAGAAGTTGTATGTTCTTGACACTCCCACTCCACCAGAGTCTAGTTTAAAAGCGACTGATGAGGTTTGGAGGAGATATCAACATTATGTTGATGGCGTTGAATAAGTTATATGTGTGATGTTGGCTAGCATGTCTTCAGAGCTTCAGAGATAGCGTGAGAGCATGGATGCACCTACTATGTTTTTGTTTAGTGAACAAAGTAGGTTGGAGAGGTATCAGTTATTCAAGTCACTGTTTCAATGCAAGACGGCAAAAGGATATTTAGTTTACCTACACATGTTGAAGATTATTGGGTATATTGAAAATTTAGTCCAATTAGGTTTTGTCATGGACCATGAGTTAAGCATTGATTTAGAGTTGTAGTCTCTCTGTTTGAGTTTTTACAGTTCTTTATGAACTTCCACATGACTAGAGGGGTAAGTCATTGCCCAAACTGTTGAATATATTCAAGCTTACAAAAGGGTGCTTTAAGAAGGAACCTAATTATGTACTTGTTGTGGATTCTTCCAAGAGCAAGAAAAAGGGCTCTATGAAGAATAAGAATAATAAATAAAAGGCTTATACTAATGTAGTAAAGCTAAAAGGAGGTGTCAAGAATAAGAGCAATGACAAGGGCGTATGCTTTCACTACAGAGTCAATGGATAATAGAAGAGGAACTGACCATCTTATTTTGCTACACTGAAAGATAAGAAGCTTGATCTTCAAGTACGTTTATGATTAAGATCAATCTTTCTATTTCTATTCCACATACTTGGGTATTAGATACTGGATATGGTTCTCATATATCTAATAACATGCAGATGTTAAAATGAAGTAGATCATAAGAAAAGGCGAAGTAGACTAGCGATTTAGCAATGGAGTAAGAGTTTCTATATTAATTATAGGAACTTGTAGTTTAGCTTTGCCTTCTGGCCTTATATTAGAAATAAATAATTGTTATTATGTTCTAGTTATTACAAGAAACATCATTTCTATTTCTTATTTAGATTTGAATGGATTTATCTTTGTTATTAAGAATAAGAGTTGTTCTTTTTATAAAGATGATGTTTATTATGGATATGGATTACTTACAAATAGTTTGTATGAGTTAGATCTTAAAAGGCAAGCTCTTAACATAAATAGCAAGAAAAGAAAGTTAAGTGACCAAAATCCATCTTATTTATGGCATTATAGGCTAGGTCATATTAATGAAACTAGAATCACAATGTTATATAAAGAAGGATATTTGGATATGAATTATATGAAACTTATGAATCTTGCTTATTAGGAAAGGTGACTAAACCACTATTTAGTGGAAAGGGAGAATGTGCCAGTGAGTTATTAAAGTTAATAAATTCATATGTATTTAGGCCTATGTTCACCAGTAATCAAGTTGGATTCTCATATTTCATTACGTTCATAGATGATCATTCTAGGTATGGTTATGTGTACTTGATGAAACAAAAGTATAAATCATTCGAAAAGTTCAAATAATTTATACTTGAGGTTGAGAAACAAACTACTAAAAGTATTAATACACTAAGATTATATCGAGTTAGTGAATATTTGGGCCACAAATTTCTTAGTTACTTAAAAGAGAATGAGATTCTGACATAATCCTCATGCAACTCCACAGCATAATGGAGTATCTGAGAGGAGAAATCGTACTTTATTAGATATTGTACATTCCTTGATGAGTTATACAGTCCTTCCTATCTCCTTTTGTGGATATTTCATTGAAACCACTGCTTACCTTTTAAATACAGTTCCATCCAAATCAGATGACAAGAAACCATATGAGATATAGACTGGTAGAAGACCAAGATTGTCATACTTAAAGATTTGGGGATTTGATGTTTATATAAAGCGTGTTATGTCTAACAAGCTTCAAACTAAATCAGATAAATGCAAATTTTGGGGTATCCAAAAAAGAGTATCAAATATCAATTTTACCATCTTCTTAAGCAAAAGGTGTTTGCCTCAAGACATGCTACACTTTGAAAATGAGAATTTATTCTCAAATAAAGTAGTAGAAGTGAGATAGAACTTAGAGAAGTTCAAGAGTCACAAATTTACATTGAGATGGAACAAAAACCTTAAGATGACACAAATGATGTACAACCAAGGGTTCAAGAGACACATAGTTCCTGACACACTAGTAAGATATATCGTCCCCCCATTAGATTAGATCTAGATATTGCGTAGGGGAAGGATAATGTATCATTCATACATGATGAGCCTACCACATTTAAAGAAGCAATATCTAACATTGATTCTTTAAAATGACGTAAAGCTATAAGATCTGAAATAGAATCCATGTACACTAGCCAAGTATGGACTTTGGTGGATGCGTCTGATCATATTGTACCTATTAGATGTAAGTGGGTTTTTAAGTGAAAAGCTAACATGGATGGTAATGTACAATATGTAGAAAGCAACGTTAGTGGCTAATGTTACAAACAAAAATAAGGAGTTCATTTTGATGAAACCTTTTCACTAATAGCTATGTTAAAATCCAGTAGGATCTTATTGGCTATAATCCCATATCATGATATGAAATTTGGTAGATGGATGTCAAAACAACATTTCTCAATGGTAATTTACAAGAAGATGTATATATGACACAACCTCAGGATTTTGAAGCCAAGAGATTTCCTAATTCAGTATGCAAGTTGCAAAATGGAACATTTGTTTGATAAGACTATCAAAGAGTTTGATTTTATCAAAAATATGGATGAAAAATGTGTCTATAAGAAGGTTAGTAGGAGTGTAGTCTTTTTCATAGTTCTATATATGGATGACATATTATTGATTGAAATGACATATCTATGCTTTAGTCTGTAAAGATTTGGTTATCCAAGAACTTCTCTATGAAGGATATGGTAGAAGCAGCCTATATTCTAGGAATAAAGATCTATAAAGATAGATCAAAGAGGTTGCTTGGGTTGTCTCAATCCAAGTACATAGAAAAAGTACTAAAGAAGTTTAGCATGGAGAATTCCAAGAGGGGATTCTTACCCATATAGATAGAATTTCTCTCTCATATAGTGTGTGTCCAAAGACATAAAAGAGAGAGATAAAATAGATTGTACTCTATATGCTTTGGCAATTAGATCAATCATGTATGCGATGTTATGTAGTAGACCAGATGTCTCTTATGGTTTAAGCCTAACGAGCAGGTTTCAAGTCAATCCAGTTGAGTTTCATTGGACTAATGTGAAAAACATCTTAAAGTACTTGAGAAGAACTAAAAATGTTTTCTTAGTCTGCGAAGGAGCTAAACTGAGAGTTCAAGGATATTCAAATGCTAGTTTCTAGATAGATCTCACTGATAGTATATCACAGTCAGGATACATCTTCACAACAAATGGTGGTATAGTAAGTTAGAAGTGTTCCAAACAACCAACCACTACAGATTCAACGATCGAGGCAAAGTACATTTCAATGTTAGAGGTGGCAAAGGAAGTGGTTTGGATCAATAAGTTCATTACTGACTTGGAGTGGTTCCTAGTATTGTTGAGCCTATAATATTGTATTATGACAATAACGGTGCTATTGCATAGGCAAAGGAACCAAGGTCTCATCAATGGTCTAAACATATGCTTAGGAACTTTCACTTAGTTACGGAGATAGTGAAGCAGAAAGTCATAGCATTGGAGCGAAGTCTCACTGAAGAGAGTCTTGTAGATCCTCTCACTGAGTCATTGTCTTAGAAGAGACAAGATTGACATAAGGACGGATATGGTACTAGATACATAGGCGATTGGCTTTAGTGCAAGTGGAAGATTGTTAGTTTATGCCCTTACAGCCAATTAGTTGGTTGCAAGTTGATGCATGAAATTATTATTTAATTAATAAAAAGGCATTCTTTATCTATGTGTATTAAGTTACTTACATTTGATATTTTAATACTAATGGGAAAATTCCTGGAATAATTACTGTGTAACTGAAATTATAATGAGATCATAATTATAAGTTTCAATTTACATCTATATATTGTTTCTAAATGTTCCTAGTTATAGTTTCATCAAGACAAGATATTGTTGAAAAGGTAAAACTAGCACACTTTATGTTTCTTTCTTATGAAGAAAGTAATTGATCTCAAAAATTAAAGTATGGAGATACTTAAAATAATGTGTAATTGTTTATTATAGAATAAGTCACTAAACTGACTCAACTATGAGAATCTCAAGGTATCTCGCATGAGAATTTTTAATGCTGCTTATGAACTACTTAAGGATAATTCAGTCGGTAGTACTCGGATGCAATATGAACCATATGGATATAGTTGAGTAAGTCAATAAATGATTCGTCATTCTAAAATAATTAGAGATAATGTTCTATTGTTTTTAGTTAGTAGTGATTTATAGAATTCTTTGGCCAAACTGAATTGACATTTAAAAAGGCATTTTCAAATATCAATTACTAATTAACAAGAATGAATATGATTGGATATAATAGAGTAGGCACTATATCCTTCCTCTATCCAATTGAAAAATTGAATGATGAAAGGATTAAATTATACATTGTAATTATGCATGGATAGGTTAAGTCAAAGTACTTTGACATTTTTGATATCTGAGTGGTCATGATATATTGCAAGACGTCAATTTTGATCTATAATTATAAATCGTATAATTAGAGAATTAAAGATAAATTAAAAGGAGGAATCCAATAAGTCACATTAAAAGGTAGTTTGTCAAAGAAAAAATCAAATTTAATTAAGTTGAACTTAATTATAAAATTTGAGAAACTTTAGAAATTAAATATGAGATGCTTGATTTTATTAAAATTAAATTAATTATAATTAAAGTCAAGGTATTTAATTTTAATAGAAAATTTTAAAAACCCTAACACTTTTTCTATAAATAGTAATAAGCATCAAAGAGTTAGTATTCCTAAGTAATTCCTTTCAAAAGTTAAGAAGTTGCTATGTGGATACCGTTAAAAATTGAGTAAGTAAATAGCTTGTGATTGACACATCAAAAAGATTTCAAAGGATTTTAACAAGAAAAACGAATCAGGTATGATTTCTTATTTTCCAATTCATATTTTATCATTCAAGTTATTCAATTATTGGATCCAATCAGAAATCTTAAAACTTTATTTTTCCGCTGCACCAGAATTTGATCACAGTTGAGTTCTAATAAATCTAACCAAATTTATCAAATATTTCCCAGGATACTTTGATGCGTGGAAGACTAGCATTGAGTTTGAAATTTGAAATAAAAGGGAGGCCATCAACTCAACACAAAAAAATCCATTTCGTTGTCACAACTTCTTTTGCAGTCTTCTAACTAAACAATTAACATTTGTTTTCAATTTTCTTTTTTTCGCAAAAGGGACATCATATATGATTTTTAATGCAATCGTATCTTCATGCGGGTGGAGAGGTTAACTTTAGGTTGTAGGAAAAAAATATAATATCTGCAAAAAGAAAATGACAAAACAGTCTTTTAATTTCTTTACTTACATTTTGAACAATTTCCTGTCCTTTTTTTCTTTAAAATTTGGGGAGTAGAAGAGTTTAAGCTTCGAAAAAAGCCTCAAATACAAAAGAACACATTCGGGTGACCTATGCGTAAGTATTAATTTTTGTGAAAAATTAATATAAATAACAGTGGAAGGCGACAAGTCGTCTAGAGAGCATAAATACTACCCTACAAAAGAGACAGCCAAAACAACGACGAATCGAGACAATTGCAAAAACGTGGAGATTGAAACGACGTTGTCGTAGGATGAACGCCTCTATTTTTGCGAAGTTTGATTGGTTAATGATTTCATTTAAGGGATCAGCCTTTTGACACATCAGGATCTTAGAAAGATCAATCAAGTAGGTTCAAGCCTAAAATTAAACGCCCTTCATATCTCCATAAAATACCAGAAATACCATCGACTCCTAAGGGTTGACCTCAGAACTACCCGAAGTACCTTTGATGGAATCTTCGGTCAAGGGCAAAAATGTCATTTGCTGTGGGTAATCACGTGCCCTCCCCGTTTATGCCAATCCCCATACTTGCCTCAAGGATAATGTCTCAAGTATACACATTTAAGTTTAATTAACCATTTAATATGGTTTAGTATTAAACATTTTTTTTATCAGTTTCCGTTTTATCTCAAACATCAAATTGGATGCCAGTTCATGAGGGTTCAATGAAGGGCAAATCTTAGTCTTATTAACCAATGGTGTAATGTGACCAAGTTCAACGAATAGAAGTAGGAAGATCAATGTACGGTCCACCAAGATGGTCCGTTTCCCTAGTGAAAGAACCGGATTTTTTTATTAGTAGGCCCCATTTGGGGGACCACTGAAGAAGAGTGGGCCCCACCTCCATCCATTTTTGCGTACTGGATCAATACAGGCCATGAAATCAAATGAAGAGACCAATGTTTAATCTAAATAAAGAGCCTAAGAAATGGGAATAATAATACAAGTAAAAGCCGCTGCACAAGCTTCAGTTTTGAAGATCAGGGTCCTGCTAAGTCACCATTTTCACGGATACGATAACGTCTTCGTCTTCTTCTTTAGTGACTATGATTATTATAATGGTTTGGCTTGTTTTTTTTTTTTTTTGGTTTAGTGGGAAAATATTGTTTTACAGGAATGTCAGATGGAGGCTACAGGTAGCGGTCACACTCTCACACATAATCAACTGTTTTTCTTCTCTCTCTTCTCTTTATAGTTTGACATACTGTTTCTGTCTCTGAGTAAAGCTCTCTTTCTCTGGGTCCTTGCACTATATATTTTTCTCACCTGTCTTTAAGCACCTGATCTGGTTGCTCCTTCCACTATTTTTGGCTTATTTGTATTCATCGTAGTTGAGAACCGCAGTGCGTGTTTAGCGTGTAAGTGACATTGCTTGCTCACAAGTCTCACCCCTTTCTGCAAAACCAAAGCAAGTCACCTGCTTCTTTTCTATTTGTCTTCTTTCACATCTCAGAATATGGCCTTGTGTGGCTCTCTCTTGGATTGTTAAAGTTTTTGTTTTCTGAAACTATTTCTAGACCCCAGAAACAAACAATTTCTGTTTTTGAAGTCAAAACGAACTTGAAGGAAGACACTTCATTTGAGGTGGGTTTTAAAGTCATTCATCCGGGTCATGGCAGTTAGCTGTGATCTTGAAGTGGAAGTAAATGGCGGAGAGACTTTCATGGTGCACAAGGTAAACTCAACCTTTTTCCTTTCCAGAATTATTGGCACTGATGTTTTGATTTAAGTTTTCCCCTGCTAGTTCGGTGAACTCTTACTATCTATCAGTCAGTATTGTACAATTTATTCACAATTAGCTCTTTTATTTAATTTTCTTTCTTTGGGTACTCGATGATGCTAGTATATTTATTGATGTTTTTAATTGTTGCCATTGTTCCAGTTATTAATGCAGTAGCAAAAGCGGATAGATTTTCCTTAAGCATGTAAAATATGGAATTTGAGTAGTTCTGTGACCCCCACATTCTCTTTTACTTTTTTCTCTTACCTCCCATATCAATAACCTCATGATATCTACTTCCGCTCTCCATTAAATTTGCACCTACATTACAGCTTTGTGGGAGCAATACCCGTAGCGTCCTTTTCTTCTATTTTGGCCACTTGCTATTCCCATCTTCTGTTTCTTCTCCCATTTATTGCTGTTTTTATAAGGGACTTCATTGTTGAAACCTTTATTTGTCTGAGGACTAGTAGTTGCTTTCACGGCATTTACTACTGTTTATTACCCTTCTTTGCTATGTTGGGTTGTTTAGTAGCAGATATCTCCTCTTTTGATTGTCCATGCACAATTTATAGCTCATAACGACCTGTCACCTTTCTTTTGCAGGTTTGGCTGCAGATTCCCTTTTTAATCTCACTTTTCTTTCCTTTTTGCTAATTTCAATGTGTTACATTCTTTTGGGCATTTCTACTCCAAAGATTACATTATGAAAATGATTGAGCGTTAACTTTATTACAGCCTTCATTATGTTTTTGTTAGCTTGCATCCTAGCAACTTCGTTTGACATGGTGTCGTTTCTCAGCAGCGAAAACAGTTTTTTGTTTCTCCTTTTCTTTTCTTCATATTTTTGGAATACTGGTTTTTAGTTGTTTCTTGAAGTAATTGGTTCTGACCTGTGTCATTAATATTGGCATTAATTTGTACATCCCTAATTTCAGCAAATGGTGCTGATATCTTAATTTCAGTAATTTTTGCATCCTTAGATACTTTTTGGTTCCTAACTCTCTTTTGTGATGAGTTTTTGCAGAAGATTATAACTTCATATTCAGGCAGATTAAGCAAATTATTTAGTAATTTCACAGGAGATGCAAGAAATTGCAAGGTGATATTTAAAGATTTTCCTGGAGGGCCTCGAAATTTTGAGCTTGTGTCAAGGTTCTGTTACAACAATGGTGAAATTGACATAACTCCGTTCAATATTTTTCTTCTACACTCTGCTGCACAGTTCATGGAAATGGACCATTCTGTCTCTGGCACTCCTAACTTACAGGAGAGGACTGAGAAAGCATTTCAGGAGATGAATTATTGGACATGGTCGGAATTGTTGGTTGCTATGAGACAGTGTCAGGATGTACTTCCTTTAGCCATTTGTTCATCTGTTCTTGACAAATTTATGAATTCTCTTACCGAACGGATGGCTTTGCCCAGTGAATCTAGTCCTTGCCCATCAGCTTCATCCCCAGATAGTTCTGGATTCCGGTTCTCATCTGACACTAGAAGCACGGAGAGTCTGAAGAATGGCACATCTAAGGCAAACTGGTGGTTTGATGATCTTCTAATCTTGAGTACTGAATTGGTCGAAATGGTGATAAAGGCAATGGTTTCACAAAAGGTTGATCATGCCATCATTAGCAGATTTCTTCTTTATTATCAAAAATCGAAGTTCTATACTGCCACATCTGATCAAAAGTGCAAAATTCTTGAAACTGTGATTGATTTGTTGTATACAATTGATTCAAATTGGGTTACATGCAAGAGTTTATTTGGAATTCTTCGAGTTGCTTTAAGTTTGGACATAAGTAAGAGCAGCAGGAAAAAATTGGAGAGTATGATAGGTTCTCAAATGGATCAAGCAACATTAGACAATCTTCTTATTCCATCTCCATATGGGACAGATTATTTATATGATGTGAAACTTGTTTTGAGGCTTTTGAAATCATTTCTTCGTAAGGGAACTCATCAGGTTTCTCCAATGCGACTACAGAAAGTTGCTAGCTTGGTTGACTTGTATATAGCAGAAGTGGCCCCTGATCCTTGTTTGAAACCTTCAAAGTTCATGGCCTTAGCTATGGCTCTGCCAGATTCTGCTAGAGATTGCTATGATGAAATCTACCGGGCTGTTGACATGTATCTACAGGTAATATTCTGTGAGCTTGAACTTCTCCACCTCTTCACAACTTTTAGGAAATATCCCTTAAATGATTGTGTCATATGTGACATCAAAATCAGGCAGTTGAAGTTCCCTACCTTATTTCATCTTATCATATAACCTTAGTGATGGTCATTTGTGACCACAAAAACTTTCGTATTGAAATTTCGTTAGTTTAAAATACTCAAAAAAACATTTTCTATTCCCCGAATCAGACTATTTGAATTGTCTAACTTCGCATGTTTGTTTATTCTCAAATAATTGTACAGGTACATGCTGGATTGTCTAAAGAAGAAAAGATGAAGATTTGTTGTGCAATAAATTATGAGAAACTTTCAGCTGAAGTTTGTATACATCTCTCTAAAAACAAAAGATTCCCATCAAAGGTTGCTGTTCAAGCTCTCATATGTGAACAATTCAAGCTTAAAAGTTCTTTCCAGAGCAATGATGATAAAAAGATCTATGGTGATTCACCTAGTTATCTTGGTAAAATTGGACATAAGGGAAAGATAACTGAAGCTAGTGAGCAAATTATACTATATGCCGAGAATGTTGAGCTTTCTACTGATAATGTGAAGCTCAGGGAACATTTGCAAGGTATGCAGTGGAGGTTGATGGAATTGGAGAAAGTTTGCAAGAAGATGCAAGCCCAGATGACTAAAGTTATGAAGTCAAGGGTATCAAGCCACAGCAGTGCAAGATCTTTACCCAGGCTTTGTTCATGATAGGAATTTTACTTCATATTAATGTACCTAGTATGTGTTACATCTGTACAGGATAAGGATGGTAAACAGTTATCTTTGATTTTATGCAATCTAAAGTCGATCGAGGGGTTATCTTTGATTTTATGCAATCGAAAGTTGATCGCGGGTATTTTGTTTAGCAGGGACCAGTATAATAAGTTAACGGGAAAGGAAAGAAAAGGTTTGTCAGGGTCATTTGAGGTGTGTTATCAGTATTCTTTTTACTGTCGTATATGAGTGTGAGCGAGGTAGAGTCCCTTTCCAAATCACTATCACCTTGCCGGAAACTGTGGTGCAAGCAGGCTAAATGGTCTGCACTGAGACGTGAGAGCATGTTTTACAAGGAAAATAAAAAAGCCCTTTAGCGTAACAGCAATGCAGTTGACTCTCTGTGTGCCTAATTTCATCAGTATAATATGATGAATCAGCCAAGCTGTCCCATCTGAGAATTGTTCTTAAAGCAATTCAATGAAGAATCAAGTAGCGTTAACGTTGCCGGTATTCCTGGTTAATTTGAGAAACTTCCCATCACAAGATGATTTCACCTCGTAGATCATATTCCCTCCTTTCTGACAACAGATCCTTTTGCAACAACTAGAGGAATGTAGTAAGAGCAATTGGAATACGGGTCCAGGGGAAGGATTCTGCTAACTTCTTCAAGTACTACTTGCATTAAAGCATATGCATACAAACATTAACGTTATTTACCACAGTCGTCGTCCTCCTCTATCTTATTTTCCTACGACACTAACATTAAACTTTCAAGTGAGGGCTATTAAATTTATATTACAACCTTACGAATTTAAAGTGGTATTACATGGAGCTCGCCCACTTTGTATTTAATCTTTTGGTTGCCTTATGACAAATTCATGAATACATCAAAAGGTTTATTTATTCGAGAACATTTATTTCATTTCATGACCCAGTTTACTTCAAATACAACGGAACGAATTCAGTTGATTGTAGCTTAAGCATACTGTCAAACATTATCGATTTGATGTGGGATAAGGTCAGCATGATATGAAGCTGTGGGAAGAGACAAGAAGTCAGAATGAATGTGTCGTAACGAACAAGGAAGAGAGCGGGACCCACATCAAGTATTTAGCCTTGGGGCAATTGCATCCGGTTCGCCTATTTGGCATTAAGTTTGCTTTATAGCTCAATAATTGTCACTGAAACCTTGTTTATGGAATTTTTTATTGAAGTTTAATCAAGGTGAAAGTAGGGTAGACAATTTATTGGGCTATGCTTGGTCGCTCCAAGTTCGGCCTATGGCCTGACTCAACTATATGTTGATCGGTCTATGACCTACCTCTCAACTCAATTAGTCATTAGCAGGTCAAGATGGCTCGACCTACTTTACATTTTTAAAAAATGATGCCTTTTTTGATAAAATAATGTCTTTTTGTACATTCTCATTTGATAACAGATCGAAACACTTATGTTATGCAATCTTAACCTGTGACTTGATTAACTTTGGTTAAAGTTAGACAAGGTTAGCTCAGACTAGGCCATATTTGTCATCTCTATGTGAAAGTTTTTCTTTTACGACCGGATCTATTCAATAAAAGATTAGATAGTTTAAGCATCTTTTCCTTATTATTATAAAATCTAATCTTTTCAAGTGTATTGATGATAGAAAGAAAAATTGTTTACCTAAAATTTAAGCTTTAGTAATCTCATTATAAAAGTTTTCTCAGTTATCATGAAAACTCTTGTAAGAGTATATTTTGAATTGAGATATTTTTTTGGCTTCATTTTCAAAAGTTAGGTTAATATACAAAAATTTCTTTGTCACCACTTCAACTTCAACATGTATTGAAAAAATATTGTGACATATCTCTTTCTTTAATTTGATTTTTATATATAGAGAGAAACAATTTCAACATTTTATTCAAAAATATAGTTACAAGAAAATTTTCAAATATAAACAGATCTTTTTATACTAATACTTCTAATTTTAAATATTCTTGATTAAATGTCTCATAAATAGAGAGATCTTTTTACTCAATTTTTTATGTCAAATTATTGTGTTTTACTTAGTTTTTAGTATATTTTTATAAAATTGTGTATAATTAATGTTGGGATGAGATTTACTAAAAGTTCGAGGATATTTAAGGAGAAAATTATAAGTTTTGGAGGATCAGTATAACTGTTAGATTACGAAGAAACAACACAATTACGTAAATCATGTTAACCACAGGATCATTTCATATGCATATAAAAACAAGAAACACATAC